>CM076575.1:1507987057-1508319656 GCA_034641835.2 Pinus albicaulis | reverse complement strand
ATGGAATAGCAAAGCAAATAAAGGATTGAACAACAATTCTGAAATAGAACAGCAAGTCTAAAATGGAACAGCAATTGAATAACTAAGTCCCGCAGGTTGTAACCAAACTTAATCTATTAACTCAAATGCATTCTTTGCAATCAAATAACATTCTTTCACTCTAAAAGCAATTCACACAAATCACACTAATGGAACAGCAATAACTATTAATGAATTATGGAACAGTACTGATAAATCAGAAACGCGCACAACACGAACGTTTAGTATAACAGCTCTGTAACAAAACAGTAAGAACATGCAATTAACTCTTGAAAGGATTAATAACTTGATGCGGAGTCAACACACGATTCTATCTGTAAAAAACCTCAATGATTCAATCTTTAACAAAGCATGTAATATGAACTTATAAAGCATATCAAATTACCAAATAACAATGATAAACAAACCACACAAAAGTCAAGTCGTAATGGTACAGAAGCAAGTGTCCTTCGGGGCCGGGCCCTTAGCCTCCAAGGATACACCGCTTTAAGTTAATCCAGACGCAGAGATGAAATAATCACCAAGCTTTTATTAATGCATCGGTCAAAAATACATTGAACCAGTTCTCAACGAGACTCAATAATCAAAGTTGATGTTTTACAGAAAATTACATAAAAGCGTATCCTATCTATCAAGCTAACAGTGTTGTCCCTTTATATAAAGGTGATGGCGGAGATGTCCAAGTAACATGATAAATAAAGCAGCGATCCCTCAGGATCGAAGATCCTGAGGGATTCGCCAAACTGTTAATTCTTCATCCTTTCCTTTCTTTGGCGCCGAGCTGGTGTCTTCTCCTTCTTTTCCGAGCCGATTTGCTGTAATCTATTTAGCCTTGTTTGCATTCGGTTCTCGTTCAGAGGGACAGCAGTTATCTCGACTTTGTCCTTTCCTTTGGAACGGAAATTCCTCGTTTTCTCCTTTTCCTGTACAGAAAATAACCATTATCAGTGGCTAAGTCTTGCATATCAATTCTCACATGTTTTGTTATGGTTCCTTATTACTTTCCAAATTCATGATACAAAAAGGTTCACAAATTCTATTAAAAAGCCACTGAAATAGTCATCAAAAGCATACCAAATTCTGAAGCACATACAAAATGTCAGCATACCAAGGAGAAGAAACAAAAATGTCGGATACCTGAATGGACGCACTTTCTTCTTCTTCATCAAACATGGCAGCAATCAAATTTATGTCTAAAGCATGCAGATTTGTTTCAGCCATGAGCTTGGCGAGTCCTTGTCCTTTGATTAGCTTGGTCGGTTTAATCTCCACATCGTACTCTAACAATGTAGCGATCCACTTACCCCTTCTTCCTTCTGGATCTGCCTGTACCAAAACATACATCCTTAACTGCTGCGTTAGGAACATATGCTGTAATATGGGAATGCAATATGTACACACGGAAATCCTTTAAAGCCTTTACAAGCGCAAGTGCTTGTTTCTCAATGATATTATACTTCAATGCCCCATCTCTTATGATCCGACTGAAAAAATCGATGGGCTTCTCAACTCCATTCCTTTTTTGCATCAAAACAGCTGCCAATGTATGCTCAGAAGCGAAAGAAAATAAAATGAAATCTTGTGTGTAATCGGGGCTGATTAAAATAGGGGCTGAAGAAAGAGCTATCTTTACCAAATTAAATGACTTTACTGCCTCTTCTGTCCATTTTACCTGACTGTCCTTTTTCAGCATGTTCGTGATTTCTCTAAGGTGCTCTGCAAGATTGGGAATAAAACGACGCAGAAAATTCATTTTACCATTAAATGACTGTATCTCTTTCTTATTCCGGGGTTGTTCAATCTGCTGAATGGCTTCAACACGTGCAGGATCAACTCGAATTCCATCTTTTGAGATGATGTGGCCAAGGAGCTTTCCTTCATCCATGGCGAAAAGGCTCTTCTTTGGATTCAGCGAAATGCCATATTTTCTGCACTTCTGGAAAACAATTTTTAGATGATATAAGTGTTCCTCATCAGAATTAGAAAATACAGTTAGATCATCAAGGTAAACAACCAAAAACACATCTTTCTCATTGGAAAAAGCCATGTCCATGGCACGCTGAAAGGTAGCGCCTGCATTCTTTAAACCGAACGGCATCTTTGCGTAATGAAATGTTCCCCAAGGAGTGGTGAATGCAGTCTTGTCACGATCATCTTCTTGCACTAAAATCTGATTATAACCTGAGTATCCATCGAGTAGCGACATCCTTGATGCTCCAGCTACTCGCTGCAATATGTGATCCATCTTTGGCAGCGGATAATTGTCCTTTAATGATACCTTATTCAGATTTCTGAAGTCAATACATAGACGGATCTCACCTGTCTTCTTTCTCACGGGCACCAAGTTTGATATCCAATCTGAAAAACGAATAGGCACAATAATTCCTGACTTATACAACCTATTTACCTCTTTCTCGATCGATGGTAGCAGCTTTGGATTGATCCTCCTCAACTTTTGACGAAAAGGCTTCTGATTTGGTTTGATGGGAATAGTATGTTGGATGATATTGGTATCATATGTTTTAAGATCTGAATAATCCCACGCAAACACATCAGAAAATGAAGATAACAATTTCACATATTCTACTCTTACCTTTGGTGACAATGACTTTGACAATTTCACCATCTTGGGATTCTCAGCTGTTCCAATATTTACCTCTTCGACACCTTTCTCTGTTGGCCTCAATGTAGGCTTACGAGCTACATCATCTTGATCAAACAACTCTTACAAAGGAATCAATCCCTTAGGAATGATGTTATCCTTCAGTTGCAGCACATCCATTTGATTTATCTGTATGTCATCAATACCATCATCAAATTCTGTATCTATAGAGGTATCTTTAAACTTACCCTTATTCTG
The DNA here is from genome assembly GCA_034641835.2 of Pinus albicaulis. Classification (NCBI taxonomy): domain Eukaryota; kingdom Viridiplantae; phylum Streptophyta; class Pinopsida; order Pinales; family Pinaceae; genus Pinus; species Pinus albicaulis. The sequence continues at coordinate 1,508,316,757 of CM076575.1, read as the reverse complement.
CAGAAATTCACTAATCTCCTCATCATCCTCAAAGACTTGCCAACATCGCTGATTGTCTGGAACGGTGGGCCGGTGTTTCACATGTATCTCAAACTTGTTGCTGGAATTCATTGGAATCTTAAGATTGCTTGTTGCCTTAGCAAGTCCATCAGCAACACCATTTTGTATGCGGGGCACACATGTCAAAGTATGATCAGAAAATAACTTCAGAATATCCAAAACTGCATTTCGGTAAGCCCTCATGCGAGGATGCTTAGCCTGAAACTCACCTTTAACTTGCTTTATCACTAATTCTGAATCACCATATACCGCAATCCTTCTCGCATTCAGCTTCTTGAGAATCTTAAGACCAGCAATAAGAGCCTCGTATTGCGCTTCATTGTTTGAACAATCGAATGCAAGCTTGTAAGAACACACTCTCACATTGCTCGGAACTTTATCAGGAGCGAAAACTGGACTTCGAATCCACACACCAATCCCAGCACCATCGCTGCCCACTGCACCATCAAAATCCATGGGCCAAAGACCATTTTCATCGTCCTCTAAATGCTGAAACTGTGTCGGCTCTGTTTTTCCTGTTTGCTGCCCATTGTCTTCAGCTGATTGCTCCAAAACAGCTTGTTTATCTCTTCTTTCCTTTTGCAAAACTTCTCTGAAATTCTCACTTATTTCTGGTATGTCTTCTGCCTGAACTAATTGACTTTCTACATCATTAAAACTATCAGCCAGCAACACAAACGACTCTAACTCAGTATGTACATAATTCACAGGATGATTGACTGGCTTCTCTTTGCTAGTTATCATGTATTTCATCTTCTGCTCACGATACAACTTTCTCATTTGACCGAAGACTGGAATTGTAGCATAAGAGAAATCTAATTGAAGTGTACCTTTCAACTTTTCCCCCCAAGATCTTGCAAGGAGCATTCCGAAACGTGGAGGAATGTCAGCAACCACCACATCCATCAAAACATTCTTCGTTGGAATTTGATCTAAACTTACCACCAAATCTTTGATGAGTCCTATACACTTTACCCGGCTGGAATCGAATGAATACAAATCATGATACTCTCTTGTAATGTCTAATCCCAACTTTTCCATGATTGCCTTTGGCATCAAATTGTGCGAAGCACCCGAATTGAGCATAGCATTGTGCAATATATATTCATGCAACCTCAAACTTATGTAAAAAGGAGGAACATTACTGTCAGGAGACTCACCATTTAATGCAGGCCCAAAAATCAATTCCGGCTGATCATCCTCAACATTTACTGTGTCAATCATTGGATCAAAGTTCAGAATTTTGGTGACTTGACTCCGGTAGCTGCTGTTCTTCATAATCTCCGTCAAAGGAATGGATATTTTCAGTTTGGAAATTTCATTTTCCAAGCTAAATGCTGAAACCTTCTCGACCTCTTTAACTGGAATTTCCTTCTTTTCAGCCTTGTCTTTCACTATGTTTGACTGATTTACTTTCTCAGCTGATGACACTTTACTTGCTGCAGGGTCAATTGTCTCTTTCCCTCTTTTCTGTGGTATTGGTGAATCTGTTTTCGGTGCTGAAGCTTCCTTTCTTTTCTGAATGGGATTTATAGGCACATCTCAATTTCTCAATGAATACTGTTTCTGTTGAGCAGTCAATGCATTCAAATATCCTCTTTGGTATTCATCTGACTCTTCTTCTAAATCAGCATCATTTGTTAGGATAAAATCCTCATCTTTCTGAACAACTGAACTTTCACCATACTCCTCTTCCTCAGTAATATAAATAGGCAAATCATCAGGATTGAAGAAATGATTTTGCTCACCTGACACATCATCATCATCATCGGAATCATGACTCACAAAATTCTGCAAAAGTGGAGTCTTAACCTGCTGTTGGGTTGCTGGCTCTTGAGCTCTTTGTTCACGCTGCTTAATTCTAAATTGTGGCTGCTGCTGGCCACGGAAATTTGGGTTCCGAAACTGTGTTTCTGCCTTGTCAAGATTCATTCTTCTTAAAGCCTTTTCCAACTCACGAGCTATGTGCTGTTCGGATATAGATGTAGAAGGCTCTTCCTTTATTGTCACTCTTTTCTCTGCTTTCAACCGTGCTCTTTTATCATTCAGATTTGCCTCAACACTAACAGCGACCTTCTGCATATCTTCTAAAGTAGGTGGATCTCTATCACGAAGGGAATAAGCCATCTCTGGATCAAAGCCATCCGGGAATTTAAGGAGAGCAGATTTTTTGGACGGTCTCAAATCATCTGGAATAGCATTATACACTGTATTGAATCTAATAATATAATCCTGAACCGACTCACCAGGATTACGTTTGAGATTTGTATATTCTGAAGTAATCTGCAGCGGATCCTTTTTCATCTCCCATCGGTCTAAAAACTGCCTCTGAAGTTCTGCCAATGTATCGATGCTTCTTTGTGGCAAGGCTCTGAACCATTTCCGTACCTCTCCTCCAAAGGTTTGCACAAAAGCCTCATGGTCACATTTTCTTCATCAATCTCGAAACGATCAAAGAAATCTGCCATATTGTCTACATGCTGTTGTGCAGGAAGACTCTGTGGAGTGACATCAAATGTCGGGATCTTACTCTGATAGTCTGCGGGCATATCATTCAACTGCTGGGGTAACACAAGGGGTGCAAAACGAGCAGCCATAGCTCTTGGTGGTTAAGAGCAGGATGCATTTGTGAAATCTGAAGGAGATAGGAGTGACGAGTCTGAGATATTCAATTGAAACGGAGAAAATACCTATTTTTTGCGGATCGAAGAACTCGGGCTGAGGCAGGAATGAAAGTAGGGACAAAGGAGGTTAGGTAGGGATCGTGAACTTGGTAGGGAATTTGAGATGTTGGGTCGAGAACTTGTGAAGCCGATGGAGCTAAAGTATTAGTATCCTGATAGACTTTGCACTGTCTCGAAATCTTGTGAAATATTCTATTTTTAAAATCTAAAATTAATGATAAGGATGCAGGACTAATCTTGACAATTCAGTTTCGGAAAAATTCACAAACAAAGATGTCTCAAACTGTGCATCAAAGGGGATTTCATCAACATATATGATTTTGACATGACAGGATGCAGATCGGGTAAGTACTCTGGAACTCTCAAAACTCAATTGGCTTTCTCTCTCAGAACTCTCTTGACTGCCTTGTTTTCTAAGGGTCCTTGGAATCAGATTCGGATTTTCGAAGATTGTTGGTGGATCAGGGTCAGGATTCGCCCTAGTATTTTTTCTTGAAGCCAGTGTATTGATCTTCTCGGAAAACAAAAATTACAAGGAACACAATCAACTATTTTCAGCCTTTCGACTTCTAGACTCAATCATCCAAAAGGTCTAGAACGAATAAATATACTGGGGTGATTTACAAATCAAGTACTGAACACACAAGCTTACCAGAGATCGACTGAAGCAGCGTTTATCTACTTCCGCTTATGCATAACAAAAGCATTTCGAAAGCTACCTGGCGTGACTTCAGACTCCGTCTAAGACTCGTGGGACAAACACATCAACAAGAAAACCATTGAGATCTTCCCCAGTATGGTCGCCACTATGTTAGCACTCAAATCTACCTCGGGCTGAAATGAAGTAAAACTCAAGGCTACATCAAACCACGCTCAGCCTCGTAGCTAGCCCTACGAGGACAGGAGAGGGCTCTCTCCGTCAATCTCGAGGAAATAAGCAATAGGATGCGAGATGACTTACAATAAGAACTGATTTTAGGCTAGTAAAGAGATAGGTATGTTTGATTTTTGGTTTTTTGGGTTTTCGCTGGAGTAATGGGAAAACAAATTTTGGGTCCGGGGATAAGGTCAGACCTTTGCAGAGTTCAAGCTGGGGCGAGGTAGGTGATGATCTTGATGCTTCGAATTGGATTTTATGGATAGATTAGACCGACGAGGAGCTGAAGAGGGCAAAGAAGAACTTGGATCCTCTCCAAACAGCTGAAAACATATAGAACTAACTGAATTCAAAGGCCAAGCACTGTAAACAATGGATTCAACCTTAATCACTCATTCAATTTAGTTCAGAAGCATAGTGAAAGGATGGCAACATTAAACATGAAGAAACTTACAGTAAACAAAGGAGAAACATCATCAAGAACAGAACACCACAAGGATCCCAACAAGTGCCGCAAAACCCCTGATCTTTCCTTAGCCAAAATATGAAAGTATGTACAATAGTATCAAAATTATCCCAAGAGTCCAACCTCTCCAACCTCTGAAAATGATTGAGAAATTACAATATATAGATCACTCTAACACCTTTCCCCACCTCTAGGGGTCGAATTCCCTCTTCAGGGATCAGTTTCAACCAATTCTAATCATGGAGCTAAAATCTAGGCAGCTAACAACTTGCCTCTAAAAGAGTGGAAACTGATCCATTACATGATTTTTTACTCATTTGAGAGTGAATCTTCTAGAAAAGATAAAAACAAGCCAAAGTTACACATCAAACATGAATTTACATCATAAAAACCCAAAAATTCTATCCATAAGCAAAACTGGTCCATAATAGGCGAAATACTGAGCTGGCAGCTGAAAATTTAGAAAAATTTCTAGGTGGGTCGCTCCTGAACTGTGTGGGTCGCTCATGTTCCAGGCTGATTTTGAGGTAGCTCCCGGCATCCAAATTGAGCTCATGATAGCTCGTTGGAAAGCCCTGGATGTCTACTTTCCAACCCAAGTGGAATATCTGAATTTGGAGTTGATTTGACCCTCCAAAACCTCATTCTCCCAGAGGTACTTCCTGCTGGTGCAAAAGGTGGCAGCAAGGTGTTTTTTATGGTGTTTTTGAGCTGTTTGACCATCCAGATTTTGTCAAAATGCTAAGTTGACTTCAGAGGATGCATATTTTACCATGAAAAATCCAAAAATGTAAAGATCTCCTCCAGCAAGTGTCTCAAAAAAATGCGAGCGCATGAGCGCGCGACCCACCTAGCCACAAAACCTGTTTTTTAAACCAAAAATTTGAAAATGACAAAAATTTTCTCCGAATTTTCCCAAATTCGGAGCGGAGGTCCTCCATCATGTGTCTTGCTCAGTCAATGAAGCTTCGGCCAAAATCCGAAGTGGATTAGGCCTTTTCCGCCGTTGAAGTGCCTTGCGCAACCTCCTCTTCATGATCCTCATCCTCGCTTTGCAAACATGCATGCGAGCCCAGTAATGGCCTTTCATGTGGCGAAGCATGTCTGTGTCTCGATTGGCCTTCATGTGTTCACCAGGATGTATATTCACCGCATGAGTCTGATGTCCCTTCAGTGGTGTCATCACTCTGGAGAAGCCTCTTCCCGATTCTGCACTACTGTCCTCACGGATTTGGCGCACCTCATAAAATGTGAGCTCATCCTGTTTGTTGTTCTGTATTCATCAATGTTGTCTTGCCAGGCCTGCAATTGGGTCTTCCCGGTGGTCCATTCGGCCTTTGCTCACGGACCAGCTTCCTCGGCTCCAGCTGGAAGACACGTATCAACATCGATATTGTCCTTATCGGTGTCCGTCTGATGGGCCTGTCAGCCATGGGCCTCTTGCCTGCATCTTGTACATTTACCTGTGGAGAAGAAAACGAGGACCCTTTCCACATCACGTGGAGATAATACTCGCCGTGTCGATGAAGTCGGCAGGACCCCTTCCACCTCACGTGGAGATAGTACCCGCCGTGTCGCTGCGAATAAGGCCCTGTGGCCTCGCTGATATGTCCGAACCAAAGGAGTAATGATATGCCCATCCTCAAGCATGTCCGGCTGGTATGAGGGCTCTCCTACATCATAAACTGCCTCGGGAGGCTGCTGTGGCACTCTGAAAAAGTCTCTAGAAATGAAATCCTCCCAAGTGATGCCCTGCTCTGCCAACTGATGTGACACCAAGATTTTGATCAAGGCGAAATGATATATACTCCTGTACTGCTGCACTGGGCCCGTCTTCTTCTGCACAAATGTAACCATCTTCTCTATGTTGCGGTATATGAAATAAGGAATATTCATCATACGCACCCTTGTGAAGTGCATCAGCAAACGAACATGATATGAGAAAAGACGGGCATACCTGCCTTCACAACTGAAATACTGAATAATGAGTCTCATGAGTGGTGCATACTCATCTCTCAAGAACCGGAATGGAAAGACTCTGCCCAAGTAAGCCACATATCCAGTTTTAACATATGGCTCATAGTGAAATTTCTCTAACTGCTTACCCTTGCTCCATTCCTCGCCTATGTTCGGTATCAGTGGCTTGAGCAATAGTCAAAAGCGATTACAATGAAATCAGCAGTGAGTTTGATTACCCATAGAAGAACAAACAACGCCACATTCCACGATGAAGGTCGGGTTGTACAACCATCTCACAAAATCTGAAACATGACAAGAATCGAAAACAATCCATAGCTAATGGTGTGCCCTGTGAGCAGAAGTGAGCTCTCTGCGATGATCACATACATTTTCTCTGTGAAGACTCAGTGACACCATGACCAGAATCACAACTGGCTCATAATGCGACTATTGTTTCCCGACATATCTCGATCAAACTTCGGGCAATGTGCAACGTAAGTCGGTGTGAGTCAGGACGTATGTTTACTGTTCAATCAATATCCCACCGCCAAAACACCATCAAGGAATCAATTTATGGATAACATCTCTGCATCAAATGGGCTGAAAAGACAACATCTCTGTTTTGAATGTAAATGAAGAAAAGGCAGCATCTCTGTTTTGAATGCAAATGAAGTCTTGACAAAATAGGAATAGACAACCTTTCAAAGTTTGGACACATCCATTCAAAGGAGAGCATGGTATTGACAGTGATATGTTTGTTTGCGAGTTATGACCAAAAATGTTTTCAATGAGCCATTTGAAACAATGCTAACATTGGGCAAACAAAGACATGAGCAAATGCTAACCTTGGGCAAAGCGATTCATTACAAACATGAGAGATGTGACTCAAAGGTTTGATAAAGCATACAATAACAATGGTGACAGAGATATTATGGGTATGAGAGCAGATTTGATTTTCATGTTTTATGAAAGGCTGACCATATCACTGTTTCAGACATCAAACCCATTTTTACACCATTGATTTTCATTTTAACCCTGAAAACAATAATCTCATAACAGCGGGGTTATAAATCCTTCATTAGCATATTAGAACCATGTATGATGACACAAAAACGTTTGCAAACCCCAAATGATTGAAGAAAACCTGCTTTGAAGGCAACTGGAGTCGATCTGAGCGCTCAAACACAATTCCGGAATGCTGTCTCTGCGTGGGTCACGCAGGCTTAGTTTGGGTCGCGCAGGTGCAAACCCACTGTGCTAAACCCGTTCTGTTTGGTTCGCGCAGCCCAGGTGGGTCGCGCAGGCTCAAGTTGGGTCGCGCAGCCCTAAAACACTGTCCACGCCTTCCAAAAGTCTGAAATCGGCTTTCACTTGGCAAATACGATTTGGGAGCAATGAAAACGGTTCAAATGAACTTGTTTGGCCTTTATACACTTCACAAATATCTTCCCAATCAGATTTCATTTCAAATCTAACTTTAAACCCACATTACAAATGTTTTTGTAATTTTCACTTTGGCTTTTAAATACAAACTTTGCTTTGGCTTCTCTGAGGTCGATGCTGATGATTTTATTGTCTTTTTGCAGGGATATGGCTGTCTTAGCTAGAGGAAAGACCAGGGGTCTGCTTCTACAATGTCTTCATGCGGAACAATTACAAATTTATTATAAAATGATAATGACAAATTTCTAGTTCCAAAACAGAGTTTTGGACTAGAAATGTATTTTTTTTAAAATGTTGATGATAATAAAATAGAAATCACAAGTGTTGGACTTTCCTCACCTTGCAGGCTTGATGACTAGTGTATAAATGACTCAGAAACCCTAGACACCAAGACCTAGGACACTTATTGACAATTTTAATGACCTCATGTATCATGACAATAACTATGAATAATTTTTTGAGGAAATTTTTTTTTAAAATAGCGCTGCAGGTGTAATATGAGGAAACACAAGATGACATAACCCTTCGTCAGTTCATGGCATGATCCTAGTGATATGCAAAGAAGTGAAGCAAGTGAGACACCTAATAATGAGACACCTAATATTAGAAAATGCAAAAGACGAAATGATCAGCGCGGAGGAAAATGAGGAAGCGACTCTCTTGGTAGCTTACCTCTGAGAAGATATGTGGCGGCTACAAGCCTTTGAATTGTGTTACAATGAGGGTAGAAGGCCTATTTATTATTGAGAAACAATAGAAAACCCTAAACATCAAAAAACCTAACCCTAGGAGATGAAGCGCCAAAACTATGGGCCCCATTTGGGTAAATTGGTACATAAACTTCCCGGGGACGTAACTTTGGCATACGATCTTCGTTGGACCCGCACAATACCTCGTTAGAAATATCTATCCGAGGAATACAAATTTTTAGTGAGAAATTTTAAACCATGTTGGTCCCAAATTTCCCAAAAAATATCATTTAGGGCTTCAAAACGGCTTCGGAAGTTCAGGACCCGAAAAACTGCTAAAAATAGTAAAATGTGCTACAATTAAGGAAATTGAAAAAATAAAAGAAACAATGGGGGGTTCCCAAGTGGAATAGGCGGGTGGCCACCAATATCCACCTGGATCATTCCTCCCCCCTTAGGAAGCAATGGTCCCCATTGTGTTAAGTTCCTCCATGAGATGAGGAAACTTCTGTTGAACTTGGTCCCTGGTAAGCCACTTGCCTTGGTGCAAGAGTTGGCCAGCTTTGACAACCTGATATAGTTGGATCTTCTGTTGGCGATTTTTCTTGATTTGTGTGTCCATGATACAATATGTGGTGGCCTTCCATGAAATCTGGGTTTAACTTTGTTGGTGTGAGTTGTTCTGCAATGTCAAAGGTGTCTAATAGAGGTGGAAAGTAGGGCTTAAGGCGGTCCACATTTAACATTGGGTGCAAACCAAGGATGGTGGAATACTGAGCTCAAAGGCATTGTCTTCTACCACCTTGGTGATGGTGTATGGCCCATATCAGAGCGGGTAAAGCTTATGGTGGGGTCCAGCGAGGCGCTCCTGCTGCAAATGTAGCAACACTTTTTCGCCCACCTGGAAGTTGTGTGGCACCCGATGTTGATCATGTCACTGCTTGTACTTAGCATTGGCTCTGTCCAATATGTCATGAATCTATTGGAGGATGTGTTGAATGCGCTCAATGAAGATGTTCACCTTGCCAACTTTAGACTGGACATGAGCCGAATTAGCCTGAGTAGTCGCAAATGGCATGGCTACGTCAATGGGACATAGTGGTTGGAATCCCAAGCCCACCTGAAAGGGGATGTGGCCAGTTGAGTTGTGGAGAGCCCGGTTATAGATGTGTTGTACATAGGGGAGGCTTTCATCCCATATGAGTGGATGCTTTGAGTTGTACATGCGCAGAATGTGTACGATCATCCTGTTGACAACCTCTGTCTGGCCATCAATTTGGGGATGGAAAGCTATGAACTTGGTGAGCTTGTTATCCAACATTGAATAGAGGCTGGACCAAAATTTACTGAGGAACCTGTTGCCTCGATTTGATATGATAGACTATGGTATCCCAAATTTTACCCACACTCGTTCAAAGAAGAGTTTAACAGTGGTTTCTTTTGTGAAATTCTTCTTGCATGCCTCTATAACGGCCATCTTCGAGAATTTGTCGACGACCAGGTCAAATCCCTTGATTAGTGAAAAATAAATAAATAAATGATTTATTTATCTTTTTAAGGAAGTGGTTGCGATATAATCAAATAAATAATGATTTAGTTGATTAATGGTGGTTGATTTGGTCATATTTAACAAGGAATATTATTTAAATAATTATTCCTAGAAAATAATAAGATAACTATGGGTTTATCTTATTAATTTCTTTGTTTTTGGGTTAAACATGATTGGGAATAATAATTAAATTATGGTTTAATTAATTATTCCTTTTGGGGTTTCCTAATTAACATAGTGAAAGCAGTTTTACTTGGGGTAAAACTGGTCTTACATGGTGTACTTGGGTCCATCTAATGATGAAGAGTTAGATGACCAAAAAATGGTGTAACACTAGGTGACATAGTATTTCATCATGTAGGTGAAAATCTAGAACTTTCTTACCCTCTAAGAGCGTCTTGTATGTGTGGCCGAATTCGAGATCGCTTTTGTAGAGAAGCGGCCAATCGAAAGTCTCGTGCCCACAAGAGTTGAGCATGGTGGTTAGCGCCCCGATATGCGATCGGCTGAGGCAATCTGCAAAATTATTGGTGCTTCCCTTCTTGTACTTTATGTTCAAATGAAACTGTTGTAGATATGTGGACTACTTCTGATGGCAATCGTTCTGCAACTTCCCTTGTGTTTGTATGAACTGTAGAGATGGGTGGTCTGTGTGGATGACCAATTCATTCCCCAAAATTTAATGCTTCCATTGTCGACAAGCCTGCACAATGAAATACATCTCTTTGTCGTAAGTGGGATACTTCCATGTTGTGTCGGACGATGTCTCACAGTAATATGTCACTGGATGCCCCTGTTGAGTAATAACTGCCCCAATAGCATAATCTGAGGTATTTGTTTTGATCTCAAATGGTTGTTGCGAGTCTGGTAATGTGAGCATTGGGGTAGAGCAGAGGTGATGTTTCAACTCGACAAACGCTTTCTGTTGATATTCAAACCAAAGAATTTTTCTTTCGCTCCTCCCTTGGTGACTTGGCTCAAGGGCCAAGTGATATGAGAGAATCCAAGCATCAACCTGTGGTAGAAATTGGCAAGACCCAGAAATTTGTGGAGCTTTGTTAGAGTAGTTGGGGCTCTCACTTCCCGAATGACTTGGATCTTGGCTAGATCTACATTCACCCCCTGCCCATTAATAATGTATCCCAGATACTGAACCCAGGTCATGCCAAAAGTGCACTTCTCCAAATTGGCACACAACTTATGTTTTTGTAATGTTTGGAGGACCTGTCGAAAGTGGTGGAGGTGCTCTTCATAGGTTTGGCTGAAGATCAAAATTTCATCCAAGCACACTACAACAAATGAGTTGGTGAATGGCCGCAAGATGTTGTCCATCAACCTCATGAAGGTGACAGGACCATTCGTCAACCCAAAAGGCATGACCAACCATTCGAAAAGGCCCTCCTTGGCTTTGAAGGTAATTTTCCACATATCGGAGAGTTTGATTGGTACCTAGTGATACCCGGACTTGAAGTCGATCTTGCTGAAATATTTTTCCCCTTGAGTTGGTCTAGAAGGTCATCAATCTGTGGGATCGAGTACCTATTCTAGAAAGAGATCTTGTTGAGCGCCCAATAGTCAATACAGAGTCTCTAATTACCATCCTTCTTCTACATCAACATGATCAGGCTCCCATAGGGTGATGAAATTGGCCAAATGTGGCCTTTCTGTAGTAGCTCTTGAGTCTACCTCTTGATTTCATCATTCTCCAGAATAGAGCGCCGATAGATTGGTCCATTGGGTAGCGGCGCACCATGGGTCAGATCGATGGGGTGTTTGACCTAATAGTGCAAAGGCACCCATGTGAGTGAGGTGAATATGTCCCCGTACTCCTCCATGACCTTGTCCATCTGTTGTTGTCGTGTAGAGAAGCTCTGTCTGGAGGTCGTGGCCACAATCTTCTTCTTTCCCTAAGTGCATATTAGCAAGAAATTTTTTTTCCCAATTTTGGATATGAGCTTACTACATTTATTTGCAGTAACCAAAGAAATGGTGGCAGGAGGTGCTACCTTCAGTATCCTATACAACTTATTGCCCAAAGTAACAATAAAAACACGAGGTCAGGATTCATACGCAAGATATCGCTTGCATAAGTATGGTTGGGCTAATAATACATCAAAAACATCAAGAGGAACAATGTCACATAATACCTCATCCATGAAGGGCTTGATGCTTTATGGAAGGCGACACTACTGGCTGATGCGGAGATCCCGTCCTTGGTTAATCCACCTAATGGTGTACGATTATGTTTGTGTTGTGGTCGGGAAGCCCAACCACTTCACGACCTCTACTGAAATGAAGTTATTTTGGCTCCCGTTGTCGACAATGAACTGCAACGGGGAACCCTTTACCCACATCTGGGAATGGAAGAGGCGCTCCCCCTCCTCTAGATCTTATAGTTCCTCCTTTTGGATCTTCATGGTGACAACAATGGAGTTGGGCTCCGTTTGGATAATCTTATTCCCTGTATCATTCCCCTTGTCAGGTTTTGAATCATAGTCAGAGCATGCATCTGATTCAGAAGCCTTCAGTTCAGCCACCAATGACTTCTTGGCCTGAAACTCACTTGTGTTGTGGGTGGAGCTCTTATGTAACTCACACCAGTTTCCCATGTCCTTATTTAGCTTCGAAGTATTGTTCTTTGCTTGTGGCTTTGGCGGGTTATCTTGGGCCACCCCACCTTGGATTTGTCCTTTTTTTTCTATGGTTTGGGGGCACCTTTCCCTTGCTTCTAATTTGCAGATCCAAAGTCTCACTTCTTCTATTTGAACTTCTTCTCAATCTTAGTAGTATACCAATATGTTGTGAAAGCAAGGAAATGTCGAGGAAATCCATTTACTCCTGAATGTATCTTTGCAGAAAACTATGGTACTTCAACACCAAATTCTTTTTTGAATATTTGACACACAATTTTGTGCATAGGGTATGGAATAGAGTCATCAGCTCATGCACATCTTGATCCTTTTGTTGCCGCATCGTAGTCCATTGTATGTAATTGTCCTCATAGCTCCCCATGGGATAATATTATTCCTTGATGGTGCCTTAGAAATAATCCCAAGTGGGTGTGGCCGAAAAATGAGAGGGTTCCCTCCCGTCCTTTTTCTCACAGTAGGTTTCCCACCAGTCCTTGACATCGGGGGTGGCTTTGAGGAATGGAAAAGTAATATTTTCCCAGTTAGAAAATTCATGAACCGATAAATACCCTTCTAATAGATCCAACCATCTATCTATGACATCTACATCTATTTGGCCCTCAAATAAGGGAATGTCAAAGTTTACTTGTACCTTAAAAGGAGTTGTGCCTCCAGAGTGCCTGCTGGATGCAGATGTGCCACCGGTGGGAAGTCGTTGAAGGATCTGAGAAATGTTATCCATCATCCATTCCTTTGTTTTTGGAAGGCCTGCTCGAGCAATATTTTGATAATATATCCTACTCCCTCGCCTTTCTTTTCATCCCCCATGGGTGGCCATCGGGGTTTGTGAGGTTGATCTTGCAAATGTTCAACCAAATCGAGCCATAACTCCTTATACCCCGACCTTGTTGGGGACATGTAAATAAGTATCGAGAAAGAGCAGATCGCTATGATACTACTGATCTAGACTTATGCAGGAACAAAATAAAATAAAGATAAATGGAAAGATGCAGCAGAAATAATACTTCATTTCATTAATATCACATAGCTGAAATATGCTTACACACAGAATCGAAATAAACTAGCTAGGGCGTTAGTAGCTTATCTCTGATAAGAGATGTGGAAGCTATAGGCCTCTAAAATGTGTTATAATGAGGCTCAAAGGCCTATTTATTATTGATAAATAATGGAAAACCCTAAACATCCAAAAACCTAACCCTAGGAGATGAAGTGCCAAAACTATGGGCCCTGTTTGGGTAAATTGGTACATCAACTTGTTGGGGACGTAACTTTGGCATACGATCTCCATTTGACGTGCACAATACCTCGTTAGAAATATCTATCTGAGAACTACAACTTTTGATGCAAGAAACATTAGTCAATCACCCATTTTGCTCCTGATTTTCTCAAACAAAAGTTTTTTAAAGCCTCAAAACGGCTTTGGAAGTTCAGGACCCGAAAAAATTTCTAAAATTAGTAAATCATGTTACAATTAAGGAAACTGAAATAATAAAAGAAGAAATGGTGGAGCCCCAAGTGGAATAGGTGGGTGGCCACCATTATCCACATGGATCATTCCTCCCCCCTTAGGAATCAATGTTCTCTATTGCATTGAGTTCCTCCATGAGATGAAGAAACTTCTGTTGAACTTGGTCCCTGGTGAGCCACTTGCCTTGGTGCAGGAGTTGGCCAGATTTGACAACCCGATACCATTAGATCATTTTTTTTCGAGTGTTTTGATTTGAGTTTCCATGATACGATCCATGGTGGCCCCTGTGAGTAGGCCCGTCCAAGTGGTGCAATTATCTCCTGGGATGATGGTTGGAATGAACCTGCACTAACCACGTCCCCGCTATGGCGCTATGCGGGTTGTCCCCTTGCCAGTGTTGCTATCCTGTGCCGGTATCGCTAACGCTTGCCTGCTAATGAGGCCTGAATGGATCGCTACCTCTTACAATGTGCACTATAAACACTTACTACTTACTCGGGTCGGGGTCCCTCCCACTCGCTCCCTTTCCGAGGAGAAGAGCTTAGAATCAACATGGCTTACGCAAGTTCCTACATTTTGATTCTGTCGTCTGTGGCAAATGTTAGAGATGCGAGTCTAAGTTCAACCTGTTGACCCAGCGTCAGTTGATCTGGTTGAAGCATAAGAGACAAGAGAAAAGCAAGCATACAAGTAAGCATCCTAACTAGTCTCAGCTTACGGATCAATTCTATATTCTCCAGGTGCAAAGCTAGTTGTTTGGGAGGCATAGCCAATTTATCATGGCCGTCTCCACCTAACCCCCGTAGGGCACCTCGCCCCTGTATTCACCCATTCCATTGATAAGGTATACATATATTTATATTTCCTGCGTGCTTACAGCCTAAGGTATAATACCCATTGGTGGAATTTGCATAATATATATATGCCCGCTACTTTACCTTGTATAACTTTGTCGATGTGAGTTGAAGATTTCCAGTAGAGGTGGGTAGTAGGATGAAGGAAATCCACATTAAACACTGGGTGCAGACCAAGGAATTTTGGAATAATAAGCTCGAAGGAATTTTACCCTACAGCCTTGGTGATGGTGTATGGCCCATATCAGAGCAGGCGAAGCTTATGGTGGGGTCTAGAGAGGAGCTCCTTCTGCAAATTTTTCCACACTTTGTCGCCCACCTGGAAGTTGTGTCGCACCTGATGTTTATCATGTCGTTGCTTGTACTTGGCATTAGATTTTTCTAATATGTCATGAACCTATTGGCAGATGTGTTGAATTCACTCAATGAAGTTGTTCGCTTTGTCAGCTTCAGACTAGACATGAGATGAATTGGCCTAAGTAGTCGTAAATGGCATGGCTACGTCAATGGGACATAGTGGCTGGAATCCTAGGCCCACCTGAAAGGGGTTGTGGTCGATTGAGTTGTGGAGAGCCCAGTTATAAATGTGTAGTACATAGGGAAGGCTCTCATCCCATGTGCATGGATTATTTGAGTTGTACATGCGCCTAATGTGTACAATCATCCTATTGACGACCTATGTTTGGCCATCAGTTTGGGGATGGAAATTTGTGGACTTGGTGAGCTTGGTGTTCAACAATGACCAGAGGCTGGACCAAAATGCACTGAGGAACCTGTTGTCTCGATCTGAGATGATAGATTGTGGGATCCCAAAGTGTACCCACACTTGTTCAAAGAAGATTTTAGCAGTGGTTTCTGTTGTGATATTCTTATTGCAGGCCACCATAATGGCCATATTCAAGAATCTGTTGACGACCACAAAAACACAATCATTGCCATGCTTAGTAGAAGGAAGGCCTGACATGTAATCCATGGATATGGATTACCAAGGTCGACTAGGGGTAGGCATCGGAGTATAGAGGCCTTGCTTCTTATTGGTCGGTTTGGTAATGACACAGGCAATGCACAATCGAATGTACTTCCCTACATCCAGTCGAAGATTCGGCCAATAGAAATACTTTTGCAGTAATGCCACTATTTTCTCGACTTCGAAATGCCCAGCGAACCGACTGTAGTGTGCTTCCCAAATCATCTTGCAATTCTCTCTTGAAGGAACACAAAGGTGTCCGAGGTGACATAGTAGTGCATCCTGCAGGTGAAAATTTGGAACTTTCTTACCCTCCAAGAGTGTCTTGTATGTGTGGCTAAATTCTGGATCGCTCTTTTAGAGAAGTGGCCAATTAGAAGTCTCATGATCACAAGAGTTGAGGACGGTGGTTAGCACCACGAAAGGTGGTCAGATGAGGAAGTCTGCAACATTATTTTTTTCTTCCCTTATTTTACTTGATGTTCAAATGAAAATATTGTAGATATGTGGAACACTTCTGATGGCGATCGTTCTACAACTTCACTTGTGTTTGTTTTAACTACAGGGGTCGGTGGTCAGTGTGGATGACCGTTTCCTCCCCAAAAATTTAATGCTTCCATTTTCAGCGAGCCTGCACAATGGAATACATCTCTTTGTCATAAGTGGGATACTTTCGGACTATGTTGGATAGTGTCTCACTATGATATGCCACTATATGCCCCTATTGAGTAAGAACTGGCCCAATAGCATAGTCTAAGGCATTTGTCTCGAGCTCAAATGGTTGTTGCAAGTCTGGTAACATGAGCACTGGAGGAGCAGAGGTGATGTTTCAAATCGACAAATGCCTTCTGATGAGATTCAGACAAAAATAATTTTTCTTTCGCTCCTCCCTTAGTGACTTGGCTCAAGGGCCAACTGATATGAGAGAATCTCAACATGAACTCGCGATAGAAATTGGCAAGACCCAGAAAGCCACAAAGCTCTGTTAGATTGGTTGGGGATGGCCAATCCCAAATGACTTAGATATTGGTTGGATCCACATGCACCCCCCGCTCAACAATAATGTATCCCAAATACTGAACATGGGTCATTCCAAAAGTGCACTTCTCCAAATTGGCACACAACTTGTGTTGTCATGGTGTTTGGAGGACCTGATGGATGTGGTGGAGGTGCTCTTCCCAAGTCTGGCTAAAGATCAGGATGTCATTCAAGTACACTACAAAAAATGACTTGGTGAATGGCTACAAGATGTCTTCCATCAGCCTCATGAAGGTTGCGGGATCATTCGTCAACCCGAAAGGCATGAACAACCATTTAAAAAGGCTCTCCTTGGCTTTGAAGGAATTTTTCCACACATCAAAGGGTTTCATTGGTACCTGGTGATACCCGAAATTCAAGTCAATCTTGATGAAATATTTGGCCGCTTTGAGTTGGTACAGAAGGTCATCAATCTATGGGACCAAGTACCTATTCTAGACAATGATCTTGTTCAGCGCTCGATAGTCTATATAGAGTCTCCAAGTCCCATCCCTCTTCTACACCAACATGATTGGGCTCCCATAGGGTGATGAACTTGGACGGATGTGACCTTTCTGTAGCAACTCCTGAATCTGCCTCTTGATTTTTTCATTCTCCAGAAAAGAGCGCTAATAGATTGGCCCAATGGGCAGCGGCGCACCTGGGATCAGATCAGAGGAACCCCTGTGGGTGAGGTGAATATGTCCCCATACTCCTCCACGACCTTTTCCATCTGTTGTTTTCATGAAAAGGAGCTATGTTTGGAGTTCGTGGACATAATCTTCTTATTTTCATGAGGGCATATTATCAGGAAAACAAAATTCCCAATTTTGGAAATGAGCTTACTACATTGTTTTACAGTAACCACAGAGATGGCGACAGGCAGTGCTTCCTCGAGTATCCTGTACAAATTATTTCCCAAAGTAACAATAACAACGTGAGGTCGGGGCTCATACACAAGATATTGCTTCCACAAGTATGGTTGGCTTAATAATACATCAAAAACATCAAGAGGATCAATGTCTCATAATACCTCATCTGTGAATGGCTTGATGTTGTAGGGAAGGCGGCACTGTTCAGAGATCTCGTCCTTGGTCAAGCCACCCGATGGTGTATGACTATGGGTGTGATGTGGTCAGTAAGCCCAACCGCTTCATGACCTCTGCTGAAATGAGGTTATTTTGGCTCTCGTTGTTGGCAATGAACTTCAACAGGGAAGCCTTTACCCACATCCAGGAATGGAAGATGCACTCCCCCTCCTCTAGATCTTCTAGTTCCCCCTTTTGGATCTTTGTGGTGGCAACTGTTGGCGAGAAAATAGGTATCGCAGAGAAGACCCAGGTTTAGGGCTGAGGGCCAACAAGGTTTTCCGCCGTAGTCTAGATTCATGCCGGCATTTACACTCTTCTTTGAAGGGCAGAGAGTCTCACCCGAGGCGTGTCGTGACCCTATTGTGATTGGGATTAGATCGGTGTCATTCCCCCAACGTCCAAATATGTAAACCAATGCTAAACTAAGGAATTAAACAGTCATGACATAATATTTTGTAACATACACTCTTCATGGAAGCAGTTAATCCAACGCTAAATAAAATTTTAAACCACAGCTAACAACATTACTCATTCATACACAGAATCACATAGCATAACAACCATCTTGGATATATTAGTCATCAGCCGTCAGAGGCAAGCTATTACAAGGCTCTGCTACAGAAGAGCATAAAACAGAACAAAATATAACATGTCCCTAGGGACAGAGAGAAACTTCAGTAACCTGGAAGAGAGGAGAATAGTGCAACCCGATAGAGCTCTCCCGTGGCTCCCCATTGCCTAT
The DNA here is from genome assembly GCA_034641835.2 of Pinus albicaulis. Taxonomy (NCBI): domain Eukaryota; kingdom Viridiplantae; phylum Streptophyta; class Pinopsida; order Pinales; family Pinaceae; genus Pinus; species Pinus albicaulis. The sequence continues at coordinate 1,508,298,240 of CM076575.1, read as the reverse complement.
TCCCATCTATTCCAACCTCTTCCTCCATCGGCTGGTTGCCTATTTATTCTCCCGCTCACGCAACTGACAATTATTCCCCCTTTCTTTCTCGGCTATCTTTCGTTTCTTTCCGTTCACCGAGAGTTCACTTTTTGTTTATTTTCGCGCCCTTCCGTTGTTTATGCTTGCTCCCGCAACCACCATGACACCTGTCCTATGCTCCTCCGCAACCTTGACACCTTCCTGCCTATCGAGGTTGTGTTCCACCACGTGCTCACCACCACTCAAAATCTGCTAATCTCCAAAACAAGGGCCCCAACAGGCCTCGACCACATCCTTTTGACTCGTCCCGAGTCAACTTTCTTGAGCCGTCTCCACCTCTAGGGCCGCCCAACCCTATGCCCTGTTCTGGCTGCATGCCTTCTCCTTGTTGTCCAAACAAGGGCCCCAACTCTGGGACCTTGTTTAGAGATGAAGCTTTAAGCTCTTGGAAAGTTGCCACGACCTGTTGCCACCCTTGCAGCAATGCGTCAGTCTTAACCGTGATTTTTGTGACAACTTCCTCCCCGAAGATTATCGGTACAGTGCCAAATACTATGTTGACCTGGGTAGCGGCCTCAGAGGCCAACTGCTGCATCATTTGGGCGTTGATATTTACGGGCTTTCAAAGCTCTCGAATTGCCTACTTGGCTATCATCGACGTCTCTTCTACTTGTTGAATTTGGACCTCTAGCACATCCGCCTGGGCATACAATTGGTCCAGCCTAGTTGGGTCCGTGGCTTCCTGTATTTCCTTGGAGATTTGTTGCAGTTGGGCCGAAATCAGCTGTGCCTTCACTGTGATGGCCGTTGAGCATTCTTGCAGACCTTTGAGGAGGTCGTAGGCATCTCTGGCTGCAGTACTGAGGATTTCCTGCATCTTTGTTACTTGGCCCTGTTTCTCTGAGATTTGTGTTGTGTACACAACTGTTGGGTCGGGTAGCACGGGTCGTGCTGCCAAGGCTGCCTTGAGTTCTGTATTCTCCTGGTGGAGGTTTGAGTATGCCACCCTGAGGTGGATCACCCGGTCTACTACCACTGTTTCTTGCATGTTAGCTGATATTTGACTATAGTGGGCCATCACTATGGGCCATACTTCCCTGAAAACCCTGGCCATTGTTTCCAGCTGTTCCTGTAGCTGCCCCTTTTCCATTGTGAGTTGCTGACGCTATTCAGTAAGCGTGACTATCTGCTACTATTGTTGCTCACATTTCTACTGAAGTTCTGAGTGGAGCTTCCCAGCTTGCTGTGCTGCTCTTTGGATGAAATGGTACAGTTGAGCTATCCCCCACATCTCCATGCTTTCGGCACCTAAGGTGCCCTGTTCTGGCCGCCGCTCTTGAAGTGGCTGCCCACTGGCAACCAATCTTTCTGACTGGTCTTGAGGTGACTACGGTGGAGTTTTATGTAGTGTAGAGTCCGCCATGTTTAATTCCAGTCGCTCCTCTTGATCTGCTTGGTTGGGTGGTTGGAGTAGAGTGGGATCAGGGAGTGGCCCAACTGTATCTTCAACTATCTGTTCCATCTGAGTGATGAGGTTGGTAAAATTAGTCTGCGGGACCATGGTGGGGTTGGCTGGGGGTACCACTTCCGTACCCGATTTAACCTCCGTCCCGTGGTCCCCATTGAGTATTCTCCTGATAACTTGATCAGACACGGTGGTGGACGAGGTGGATGGTGCAGATGAGGTGGTAGGTGGTGGTATATAGATGTTCAAGAAATCGAAGGGGTTAATGGGGTTGTGGGGTGGAAACCTGCTTGCTTCCCCTGTCTCAACTATTGGCTCTTCTTGGATTAATACCCATGTGCTTAGTTGCTGGGGTGGATCCTCCCCTATGAGGTCGACCACCGGACTTGATTCTCCAACTTTGGCCATCTTGGCCTTGATTTCTGCGATGGGTTTCACAGACCTACTCTTTCCCGCCAGTGGTGTGGTTGCTGGGGTTAATGAACTAAACAATACATTTGGAATGGGTGCAGAGATGGAGGTCGTGTTTGGAAGCGGGGTCGACTGAGAGACTTGGAATTCTGAAAAAACTAGGAATGGGGTGGCACTACTTGATATCACCTGAACTACTTCGTTAACGCTTCGTACCTTCATATTCAGTTGTTGAATGATCGGGAGGAGCTATAGGTTTGACACCTTGTTTGCAGCCTCCTCCGTCGTTTCTCTTGGAAACCAGTGTGGTAGCATCTTGTCGAAGATGTACGTGTACACCTTGTTTCTGACTTCCATCGCAACCCCCGGCCATGAACAAACTTCTGTATGGAAATTTGCTTCATCGATTTTGAATTTCAGTGGCCTCATCTGGAATGTTGCCTCTGGTACACAAGTGGGTCTGAGGAACATGTGCTTGTGCGTAAACCCAAACCAGACTTGCTCACTATATCCATCTAGCAGGTTTATGGGGATCCTCTGTTGGCTCATTACAACGTCGATCATTAGGCCATACCAGATTCTGAAGGCCTTTGCGTTTACTTCCTTGGTACTGGGGTCTCCAGACACCTTCCACGGGGTAAAATTCATCACTAGCGGTTGATCTTTCACTATCTCCACTAGTATCCTAATGAGGGGGAAAGTCCACTTCTACATGGCCAGCGCTACTATCAAGTATCTGTAGATAAATCCCGTTGGCCTCTTATAATTTTCTTCACACGCCTCTAATAGCTCCTTCAGTAGGAAGGAGCACCAGTTCAGCCTGGTCCCCTGGACGCAGTGCTCCGTGACCGAAATTGTGTCTAAGGTACACTCCCCTTTGGTGTAATGCCTCATCATCTTGCTGGAAATGAGGTAACATGTGAATTTGATCTCTGGCTTGTTGATTAACTCAATTTTTTCCCCCTTTCCTCCCCTTCGGGTGCCATACTTAGCATAGTAGTCTGTATCCCCCGACTTCTTCACCCATTTGGAGATGGTCTGGAACGTTGAAGAGATGTCCCTTCCTTCCTGCGAGAGCCCTGTCAACCTATGAATGTCTTCGGCATGAATCGGGATCTCCTTCCCCAGCCACAAAGAGTCGTTCTGAATTCTTCTCAACAAGAATCTGGTGCACTGCATTGTAGCGCCTGTCGTCCCAAATATTGGCAAGTTCCTCAAATTCATTATCGAGGACTGCTAGATACCTCTAAACTTAGGCAAGACTCTTCCTGTCACCCACCCGTCCTGCTTCTGTTGTGTAATTCTCAATGTATACATGTCGTTTTAGCACAGGAAACTCAAAGGAGTCTGTGAGGTCTACGTCAATTAAGGCTACACTGTCATATTTCTCGACGAGGGAATCCATTTTTTGAATCCTACTATCCAGCTCCTGTTCTACCACTGCTGGGCTTACTTTTGTCATCTTTGCTTGCCGCTGATACACCTGAAAAATAGTTCTCTGCCCCTTCTCTTGACTTTCTTCTTTTGGACACCTTGTCTGCTTTGGTTCTGCTCCAACTTCCCTTGCTCCTTCGGAGGTTTCTAACTCTAACTTGGATTTTTCCGGCATTCTCGCGCTTTTCTACATGCAGGTTATAACAGTAACCGGCACGGGTGAGGTTGATGAGACCCCATAACTAATTAATGTTTCCCTGGTTTCTTTCGCGGCTACGATCGTGTGATCCGTTAGCTACTGAGGTGGGAACCGTATATGGTTTTGTGGTTTGAAACCCCATATATGAAGGATGCAAATCAACATACTGATGTGTTGACAAAAGAATTGGAAGGAAACTCAGAACAACATACTGATGTGTTTTCAGAGGAGGAAGAGGTACTGAGACCTTGTAATTTTAATTTTGATAGTCATGTGTTAATTATGCAGACAAATAAGAACAACAATTGGAAATTGTCAAAGAATTGAATGAAAGAGAAACTATGTTGGCTGAAAACATAGTGAAGGGTCATCATTTTAACATGGTGATTGGAACAGTGGAGATAACTCTAGAAGTTGAGGAGAAAGATAGTGAAGATTATCTGAGTCCTGAAGAAGACTTGGAACTACAGAGGGAAGAATTGGTGACTGGATCAGCAAGTGAGACCATTGGGTCTTGTGATTCTGAAACTAACAATTTGATTGTGACTACAGGTGATGCAAAAGACAATCCATCATTTGGAATTGTCTTGAGAGAAGAAGAAATGTTGTGGAAAGAGGGTGAGACAGTCATGTCTCATATACAAAAACTTGTTACTGTTGGTGACAGGGAAGAATTGGCTTGTCTGAATAGCCAAGAGAATACTGTGGGGCAGATTTTTAAGACTGACACAGTGATGAAGAATCAAAATTCTATTCTGATAGAGGATGAGGATACAGTGGTTGAAGAACTTGATTTGATGGCCAGAATCAATCAAGGGGATGAAATACAATTACTAAATTCGTCAATGAAGAAAAAGGATATGCTGGAACTGAATTACACCATACTATTGATTTGAAACAAGTACAAATGGGATGGCTGAAATGTTTGCTGAAAACATTTGAAGAAGAGAAAGAAATTGCAGAAACTAGAGTGAAATTTCCTAAAGCTGTGGAAGAAAGAGGAGCAGATACTAGTTTGCGGAATTTAATTATGCTTACTAGTATACAAAGAAAAATAAATGAGTATGTTACTGCAAGTGGAAAATTAAATGATGATTCGTTTCCTAAAATTAAATTTGCAGATGAAGAGAAAAATAAAAATGTTGTAGATGGAGATATCGTAAGAGATATTCAGGAATTTTGGGAGGCAGCCACAGAGGCAGCAACATTTCTGGCAAAGGAGGCAACATTGGCATCAGCAACATCCATGGTGGCAGTTGAAGCAACATGGGGGTGACATCTGTAGGATTAGTAAACATGTTGGTAACATGTAGGACAGCGAGAATAACAATATTAGCAACAACACTCTTGAAGGCAGTAGCAGCAGCAAAAACAAAGGCAGCTACCGCAGTATAAGGTGAAAGCAGCAGAAGTGGGAAAAGAAATTTCCAGACAGAAGATAAACTGGACAGAGAAATTGAAAACATCAGAAGACTGGTGGTGAAGGTGTCTCAGAAGCAGCAGACAACAATAAGAGAGCAGAGGAATGTTAGCAAAGGAAAGATAAGAAGAGATTGTGAAAGTATAGCTAGAGGTAATTTGCAGAACAAGATATGGAGACCTGGAGAAGTGCAGTTGGAGAGTAATGCAGCTGATAGACAATAGCAAAACAAAGTATGGGATCCAGGAAAACAAGGACCGAAGGCACATGATCAAGAGATCATGAACAATTTGAACCTTGGGAGTCTAATGCATGGGCATTAGGCACAATAAAATACTTTGTATCTAAGTAGACATAGGGGGGTCTCATGTTTTTAAATTCTCATGTAAATATTAGTATTTTGAATAAAATGGTGAGGAATTGTAAATGTTCTCTAACCACTAGAGAACATGAAGGAAGTTGATTAAGTTAGGAAGGTGAAGAGTCGGTTTCAGTTATTTTAGGAATTGAGTCTAACTTTAGGACTTTGGAAGATTCCAAGAGTTTGTGGAGTTGTTAAGGAAGCTAAATTGATTCATTCATCTCTTGTATAAATGTAAGCATCAAGTAGAGGTCTGAAAAGTAGCAAAGCTATTCAAGAGGCAGATTAGGAGGATAGAGGCCACTGACTCGAATATCTGGCCAGGAATAAGAATGCCTTTGTAATTGATTTCCAATATGTGAATGAGAGAATTGTGTTGAACCATATGTGCATTGATTGGTTTAATTTTGTGTGACTTGTATTTCTTTGAGTCCTGTGTATATGTCGAGGGAACTGAATTTGGGGGAATCGATCACAGAATGGACCGATTCCACCAAGGGATGAACTTGGGTGTCGAATACTTAGACCTGGCCTTATCAAGATACATGGCTTAACTTCTGTAAATTATATCCATCGGCATGATATATATATATATATATATATATATATATATATATAGGGGTTGGATTCAAATTGAGGGCCATCGAATTCCGTTGTGAAAAGGACCATAGAATGCAGTCTGTTCTCCACATACACCTCAGTAGTTAAAGTACTTAGAATCGTGAATAGAATTCGTGGAATGATACAGTGGTGGTTTGATTGAAGGCGAAGGAAAGCCATAAGTGTAGAGGAATATGGATTCGAGTGGAGCTTCATAAGACGTGGAGCCGTTGTGTAAAACCTTGTTGACAAGGAATTATATTCTTGAAGTCAATCTCAGAATTTAAGGTAGGGTATAGAACCGATGGTGTAAAGATATGAAAACGAGAAGTTATGGCAGAACTAAGAAATGAAGTGGAACCTTGAGCCGGTAACGGAACCGTGAGGAGCAACAGTAATGGTGGTTTCAAACCACAAAACTGGCAGTCTTGCATAATATAAAAATGGTAAGTTGTTTCTAAAAAAAAATGCGATACAGTTCGGTGTTTGACACGTAGGTGGAGGTGGTTTCCCAAAACCACGAATTTCGTAAAATTTATGAGTGATAAACTACAGGCCGAAAAAAAATGCGATATCCATCGGATGTTTTGATCAAATGATCGGACGGTAGTCACATATCCTAGTTGCAAGTGGATTAACGATAAGAGGTATGTCGTGACGTGTTGTGGGCCCGAAGCATTTAATTAAGTAATTCATTTACATTTAAAAGTTAAATGGGTCGGAGTTATACGAATGAAGATTGTGAGTTGGATTATTAACGTGTTATAACATTTGATTTGGGAAATGTATATATATTATGTAATAGAGCCATGGACATATGTATTTGATGAGGGTGAGCACCGTTGAGTTATTCGAATGTTAATTCAAATGGGCAGTAGGCAATAGTTTTGGCCTTGGAGTTTTAAGTCAAAATATTATTGACGTTAATTCTAATACAATGGGATGGTTTTTATAATATGGTTTCATAACCATAGATTTGATTGAAAATTAAAGCTTCCGCTTATATAATTTTATATGCATAAGAGTTGAAAATTTTGGGAGTGCTATTGGTCATGGTTTAAACCATAGAAATTGTAAAGAGATAGAAAAGCTTTCGCATGGTGTTGATTTGTTAGATTTAAATTTATGTGGGAAAAAGAAATTGGGATGCATTATTATATGCACTGAGAGTGGAAAAATGTGGACGAGAGGTTAGCCCAGGCATCCGTATATCCCTTGGGTTTTGATTTGCGCGACTGATCCTAGAGGTGGGCCCCCCTATGCTCCTGTCGCCAATGTCCCCACAGTTTGGCCCCGCAACTGGGGGCATTCCGTGGCTACATGTCCCTCCACAAGACAGTGCTTGCACCACACGCTTGGTCTTGGTGGTCGCATGGGTTGCATTTCCTTAAGTTTCTCTGTCAGACTGGCTATTTGATGTTGCAACCCCAGTATCAAGGGGTCCTGTATTCCTGCGCCCCATTTGAACTCTTGCGAATAACCCACCATAGCTTCTATCTTCATTTCCTGCTCTAGAGCATCCTGCAGTGTGTTGATCCTTTTTTGGGTTAGCGGAGTTCGAGTCAAGGGTAATAAGGATTTAATGAACCAATCCCTCTGATGGTTAGGGTCGATTGGGTAGCTGAGTTTCCCGATGGCATCCTTGAATCTCCGCATCAAATCCCAAGCATTTTCTCCTTCTCTTTGCTTGATCTCCCACATCTCTGACAGGCCTTGTTGGTCCGTGTGAGGCAGTTTGAATTCCTTGATGAAATCCATCTTTACATCATCCGTCGCTGGATTCGGGTGGGCCTCCGACCATTTCATAAACCATCATATGGCCCTCTCCCTAAGAGTGGTATGAAATTCTATCAAATTTCCGACATCTGGTGTCTGTCGTGCCCTCCAGATGGCCTCACAAAGATACCAATGTTGTTCGACATCGTCATTCCATTTTCTAGAGAATTCTGGGTATCGTGTAAGTGATCCCGCCATGCTTACTTGATTGGGCGGTATTAAAACGAAGTCGTTGGATCTTGGTTGTGAGACAAGGCCACTAACAGTTCCGTTAATAACTTGTGCTCCAATTGAAGACTGGCTGTGGTGCAATCTACTTAATTCACGTAACTTAAATAAAATTTCACTTATGGGCTTGTAAACCACCAGGGGAATGTCGGGATTAGAGATACTAGAACCGTGGGGACTAGGAATACCTTGAGATATGGACATCAACCTTTCTTGAAAGAGTTGCTCCAATGCAACGTGCATCTCCACATCGGACACCTCCTCTGGGTGCACGTCTGTATCTTCTTTGTCAGACTTCCTTACTTGCTCCACCTAGGTTGGACTCCTATACACCTGCTGCACTTCTTTCATGACCCCTCGTATATCCTGGGGACCCACCTGACCTTCCATTCCCTTCATCTTCTAAGGCGCCTCTTCTTTACCCTTCCAACTACTTCCTTGACTATTTAACTCCCTGTTGATGGGAAAAAATGTCTGGCCAACAGTAAGGGGATCTCCCCAGTAAAAATTCCCAACTAGACTCTAAACCATTTGGAATAGGGATCCTGTCCAGGGTGTGGGTCCGACTACCGCTTGATACTCCTTTTCTTTGGTCTCAATCGGACTTTTCAAACCTAAGGACGCACACTTATTCATATGACACAAAACACATGACTGATGAATTATAATGGTCAAACAAAACTATGCATAGAAAGATGAGGTGTAAAGCATGGAGCCAAAGAAGATGATGTTAGCAGCACGTCACTAGGGTCATGTTTGTAAAATTTGTTCTGGCCATAAAAGAAATAATTCCTTATGACAGAATGCCCTTCACTTCCTTGAATTGTCACGGAGATGATGTAAATGTTAACAAACAAATTTATTAGCATTCATTAAAGCAGAAACATAGACTTAACACCATTAACACACTTCTAGAAAACTATAATGCATAATGATGTAAACAGAGAGACAATTTCATTAATCAAAAGATGTTAGAAACTGAAAATTTAATACTCATAGTGTTCACGCATTAATCAACATCAGATCCAACAATGGAGTTTACAAGTGCTTGTATTCCTATGCAACATTGTGTGGTCCTCCTATGCAATACTCAATATCCTTTTCAGTCCCAAAAGAAAAGTCCTTTACAAATCCCCGAAGGGATTTTTTATAGTAGAAACTTGCCCTTTGGGTTTCCCTGACTTTTCGCATTCCGAATTGTTGGTTGCCCGGTGACCCGGCAGATTTTGCAGCTTGCGACCTGCCAAAATGTGCAACCTAAGACCTGATAAGATCTGTGACCTGCGACCTTCTAAAATATGTGACCTGTGACTTGCCAAAATGTGTGACCTGTGACCTCGAACAATCCACGACTTGCGACCTCGAACAATCCGCGACCTGCGACCTTGAGCAGATCTGTGACTTGGGACCTCAAGAAAATATTCAACTTGCGGCCTTCTTTTGGTGATCTCTGGATTTCATAGCAAGATTCCTTATCCTTGTTTTGAAAAGGACTCTCTCTCTTGCTGGGAAACACTCTATCTCCTCATGCAAACCAACAGCTTCCACCACTATGTCATCAGAGAGACTGGCTCAGGTAAGCTTTCCTTGTGCCTTCTTCAATTACTGTAATGCAGATTGGTATAGCTATGGGCCGAGTTCGGAATGCAGACCCAATTGAAGGGAAGTGTTGACTTGGGAAACATGCTCCTTATGTTCTCCACAATGGAAATTATGATAGGCACTAACGATACTTCTTTCATGTTCAAAAGTTTGCATCGAGACATTAAAAAGGGGAAGCCCCTTCGAAATGGGGTTTAATCTAAGCGATGATCAAATGATTAATCATGGAGGGGAAAAGTGATTTTTTTAAATATAGGAATTGATCCTTCGAACAATAGTTCCCAGCTCTTGAAATGTGCTCACGAGCCTGCATGTTGACATGACGAATGAAGGTGAGCGCGCTCTTAGGTCGCAATATTGTGTTTGAAGTGAGATCGCGACTATGGCTGCCTTCTTGAGGAGCACTCTTGTGACCCCATTGGTCGTGTTACTCACTAGCAATTACTCAGTCGCGTATCGTATTAAATGGGCAGTTGGTTGGTGTGTTGTACTGTGGCAGCCCAACTTGGAGGGAGAAATACGACTCCTTAGTGAAGTCGCAAAGTCGCATTATAGTGGGGGTCGTGTTGTTGGCCCGTTGTTGAGTTCATGCGACCTAGCGACCTGAGAAAAATGAAACTCACTGTTTTTTCATGAAATGCGACCTCAAAGAGGTTGCATGGTCACATTTTCAGGCCAGTCACATGTTTGACCTGCTTCGTCAGTTTGTGACCCATTGACCGGTGGAAAACTACTCTCCTACCTGAATCGATCAGCTTTGAAAGGGGAAACTAGTCTTGGAAAATCCTGCGTGCAGTTACCATATGCTTCTGGCATGCAACGTAGGTTGCGAAATCTACTGCTTGGGTGTTGTGTGACCCCGCGACCGATCACAACCTCATGTAGGTCGCGAGATCTGCTGTTTGGGTGTTGTGGACCCTGCGACTGGTTGCAGCTCTTCATTACTGAAAAAGTCATGTGCTAGTATGCACTCCTGCTAACTTGCGTTATTTCGAGGAATAAATCATGCACAATGCCTTTCATGCTGAACGCAGGTGCATAAAAGCTTTCCAGATGAAGTCCCTAACTCTCGTGCGTTTAAAAAAAAAAAAAAAACCATCGCTGCTACACAACATCTATGGCATCATCTGGAGTCACGCTCATCAGCATTTGTCCATTAGACATCATTCTTCCCTATTTGTGCTGAGACAACCACCGGGCGTTGCCCTTTATCTTTGCTGGAAAATCGGAATGGACATATGCCTCTTGCCCCTTCCGCATTGCTCAGGGTCATGCCAAATCTGAATGTGTCTCATGCATGAGTCTCCAGGCACACTTTTACTGCATGTATTATGTTGACCATATCACTTTCCCTTTTATAAAATTTCTATATGCAAGTATGCTTGTTGTGTGTCGTGCTTCTCGGTTTCATAAAATGTTATTCGTGGGGAAACCGATAAGGAGCGCCATTTTTTGGAGACAGACCTACGCTTATGTGTTGTCATGACTCCTTTACAATGGTTGACGGCTAGCGATTTTCTTATGCCTTGATATAAAACTAACCCTGGCCTCCAACAGATGAATGCAAATGAGCTTGCATTGTAATTACGTAGATGCATCGGCATTGTACATATTGAACGTTTTAGATTTATGAGATGTGACGACTGAGATTGAGATGGCCACAAGAAATGCATTTTATTTCCCTTTAGCCTTGAATGATTCGATGAGAGGCTTCTTAATATGTGTTTTTTAATGTCAAACAGAAATGTGTTTTCTCCTTCTTGACTAATCCATTGAAAGCTATCCTAGTAGGTCGGGAAAATGGAAACAACCTGCAACGCATTTTTCAGAGCCACTCTAACAAGACTGGTATTTTTTCATTGCCATAAAATTATAAGATGATAGTACAGCCACCTTCATACAATCCCGAGGGTCAAATAATTTGTTGCTTGTAAGGTAAAATGAATCTTCATTGCAAGATCGTTTTCATGCTTGCAACATCTTTTACGATTGCTCATCAGAACCTTCAAGTAGACATCACAGAGGCAATAAAACTATTGTTGACAAGTGTCTGTGGTGTGACATCCTCTGGTCTGCCGGGTGTTATACGAATTGAAGTTCAGGAAATTTTGTGCAACAATGTGAAATGGTACTTCTGAAGTTGCATCTAGATCTTCTTGTTCTGGTAAGACTCGGGCGTTGGTGTCAAAGCAACCTCTTCATCAAATTTCTCCCAAACCTTTGACATATCACAAAATGACTTGGAACACACTAGAAAAAAGAACTCTAGGTGATGTTGCATCTCTTTGAACAGTCCATATGAATAGTGTGCCCACAAGGTAGTACATTAATATCCCTCGGGGACTCGAACAAGAACTCAAAACAAACGGGACAGTCGTGGTGCACTGCTCCTTCTACACAAATATGACAATCATTCAACATAATCAAATCGCAACAACCACATTTGAAACAGTGGAAGAAATTACCCCTGCCCCCAATTCTACATATACCACATCCATCACAGTGGTATTGTTGTTTTGAGATATCATCATAAAAAAGCTTGTAAGTTTCACCAAATTACTTCCCCATACAGACCCCACAGTTAATACACACTTGATGAACATCTTTCTCAGTGTGATCAAGTGAACAAATGACCCTTTGGAATTTGTGTCGAGGAACATCAAGTCTCTGACAGAATTCTTTGCTTCATCGTGACAATGTCTACAATCAAATACCTCACTGCAACATGGCACTCTAATATGGCATCTCCATTTATAATGTGAGCAAATTTTTCTTTCAATATTAACGACATTATCATAAAAATGTTTTCTGATGCCTAGTGCCTCCCTGTTTCATTGGGTGATCGACATGTTTTCCTTTAGTCTCTAGGGACTGCATAAGCTCTTGTAACCGATTCTGTAACTGATCCTTTTCTTCATTCAGCTTGGAAATCTCAGTTGTTTGAATCAGGTATCCTTTTCCCTTTGGGCATGACAATGCACATCCGGAAAGGTGTGGCTCAACCGTGATTGAAAATTCCCCGACAACTGTGATCTTGTTATTTTACCCCTAACGTGATGGTGATATTTTTTGGTACACCATCCGTAGGGTCGAACTACATGCAACATTTATAATATTAATTAGTTCAAGATACCTTTCAGAAGACGATTTCCCCCCTACATAATTTACATGAGACTATGAGCTTGAGATAAGTACTCAAACAACATGCTTAATGACCCATGGTGAGAGGGCTACTAATGTACATCCTCAATGCACAGAAAGTTCCTATTCGAGCGTGTGCTGGATGGTCCCTCCCACACATGGCGTGATTGCAGCAACAACATCTGATCATGAGGGTGAGAAGGTTTATGAGGGGTTTGGAATAGGCCACGTGAATGTTACTGACCACAAGCCGGTTCAAAACCCTAATGGCTAGGTGAGCAGAGGGGGACTCTAAATTTTGAATATACCCAAAATTTTGGGTGGTGTTGTAGCGGCTACAACAAATGGTGAACCATTGGTAGAATACAGCATCTCTGCCAACACCACAAAAATATTCCGAGTCTAGATGGTGATGCAAGGGAATATTGAACAAATTCTGCAGGTACCTTTTATATCACTCTGGCTTTTACAGATATGCCCAGTCCTTGTGCCTCACCTTGGTCTCACTAATTAGAATACATCAAAGTAGAAGCTCACGGACGCCAGTAGCTTGTTGATGATGTGAAAAGCAAGGCAGCGAGTTTATTATTTTCAGGATTTTTAATGTAAGTTTCTGGTGTTGCTCCGCTGCCAGCAGGCCTGGAAAGTACCCCGGCGGAGTCACTTCAAGAAATCACAAGCGTTGCTCCACTGCCAGCGAGCCTGGTCAGTACCCCAGTGGAGTCGTTGCATTACCTCTCTGTGCAGGAAGCCTTTCTCGATCCTTTACCCTTATTTGTTTCATGTGCTTGTAGCAGTTATTTTCATGTGCTTGTGGCACTTATTTTTCATGGGCAGATGAGGGATCCCAACTTATTTTACGAGCAAGAGAGGTTGTTTCTTATTTTACAGAAACTGAAAGATATCATGATTTGGGTTTTCCCTTGTGCCAAACCTTCACATCCCATCTACCACAATAGGCGAAGCGTGCAAAACAGATCATTAAGATGTCCAAGACTATGTTGTGCACAAGGGCAAAGGCTATGGGTATTGGGCCATTCAAACTCATTAGATCTCCCACAAACAACTAGCTCGCATCTCCCTGGCTAGTAAGTTTAGACTCATAGGCATCTTGTTGAGAATGCGACTTCGATGACTTGTCCTGAGAGAAAGCTGCATCTTGAGATAGCCACCGCAACCTCACACAAACAATGGGGTTACTGTTTGAGCAATCAGAGCAAAACAAGTCTGCATGGTGGTAGGGTTTAAATGAGGGCTCATGCAGTGATAGACGATATGTTGAAAATTTTCAAAGCTATATCAACAACCTGTGGAAATGATGTGAGGAATAAAGTGTACGATGCAATGTAATAAATGAGGCTCAAGATGCAATGCAACGCCATGTGCGGGAATGATCAACTAGTTGTAGGTGGAAAAGGGGCACAATACAAGTAGTGATTATTTATTCAGCAACAAGCAAACTAAAAAAGAAATGAGTGCGAAAAAATTGTAACATGATGATGCCTAAGATATTAATCATAAGCAAAATAGCAGACACACTTTTAAATTATAAAGTAAAAATTTCACAAGTAAACCTAATTAAACTTTGAACTAAAAATTTTATTAACAGGTCCTAGCTAGCCTACACCTAAAACCCTAGTTTAACTGATGAGGCGGTCGGGTTATGTGAAATCGGCTTTCTAATGCAGCCACTGCATTAGTTCCCATCCTGAAACAACAACAATGCTCGGGATCAGAGCTAGCATCCAAAAATGTGCATCAACAACAAAACTTACCTAAAGAGCATGTGCAACGGCAAGAAAATCATGGTTACTTACCAAAGAACATACCAGAATGGATTGTGCAAGCTGAATTCCACTCTCATCCTGATACATAGCAATATTTTCTTGAAACCTAACATTTTTTATGAATGACACATACCCATTCATGCACAACCCTAGGTCTGACGCGAGGGGGGTAAGCCATTGCCTATTTACGAGTATAGTAATCGGATAGGATCCATCGAACCAAATGGAAAACTCATCATGGTGTTGAGGATGATCAATTTTATGGAATGGAAACAATAAGCATGTGTTAGGCGAATTATGGATGCTTGCGCATCTAAGTGCAGAAACCCTAATTTTGAAAACCCTAGTTCAGAGTTGCTCCTGGGTTTTGTCAAGGGTATGAGGATCCAAATCCACGCTTAGTGGAGGCTGAAATTCCTCACCGTCTTGAACAAACTCCGGACCTTTGAGCGGGGGTCTTCCCAACTTTGATTATGTAGCGAGATCAACAGGTGAATTGTTGTGATCATGAATTGTGGTGATTTGAAAAATGTCAGTGGGCTTTGTATCAATTTGGACAAATGTTTGCGCACTAACAAATTGGTAATCCAATGTATCAGATTCTTTAGATTTTCCAGGATGGAATGGATTTACCGGAGGGTTTTTGGGCAGTTGAGGGGTTTGCCAAAAATCACATGTTTGTGCTTGATTGCAACTGGTACTGGCTGGGCAACAACTAAAAAGGTTAGAGACAATGGTCGATGTTTCCTTACCAGTGAATAAATTGGGGTATATTGGTTGTTGCACACCAGCTGTTGGGGAATAGGAATATGTGCTCAGGGAAACCTTACTAGAATGAAAGATCCGCCTGGATGAGATGATATCCAACGTGGTTATGCTGGGAGGAGCATGGTATTTGGGAATCGTTATTTCAGAAACCCTAATCTGAGAAACCCTAGTTGGAGTTGTTTGAGGGGTCTCATTGGGATTAGAAGGACTTGGGGTAACAGCTGACAGAAGCTGAAGTGCTTCGATTTCCTGATGGGTACTTGAATCTTCACAAAGCGGATTATCGAATTCTGGCGTCTTCATATGGTCGACAAAGAGATATGAGTGACAATCCTCAGTGGTACGAGTGAAGATGTTTTCAGATAAGCAGTGGTCACTGGAACCGTTGATTTGATCAAGTTGGGTACCTAGCATGTTAGGCTCCCCGGAAGTTACCAATTGGGATGGATCAATAAAAGGGACATCTTGAAGTTGCCCAGACAAGAAATCACTCCTATGATTGTTTAAATATTTAGGATGAAGAACCTCAGATCTAAAAGATTCATTAAATTTGTGATGTGATTGCGAAGCACCACTTGTGTGCTTATGATTGTTGCCAATACCAGTATAAGAAAATTTTGAATGACTTGGAGAAATCGCTGGCATGATAGACTCATGATATAAATCAGGGAAAAATTAATGAAATGACTCAGTCGCGGGGGTATCAATCGTACAAATATTTTCATCACGCATATCCGTGTCATCCGTAGGGAACAATGATCTGGTCGGCCTTGTGAGGAAGTCAACTTCGTGCAGCATAAGAGTCAATTCATCATTAGTATGCGAATCAGCTTCAGGACTGTGCCAAGGGAAATATCTAGTGGACTCGAGATGGGTTTCATGATCTTGGGGAGACGTTGGGCCCATATGATTTTCAAGCTTTGATTCGACAGGGTGCGTGACAGATCCAAAGGTGACACAAAAGGTTTTATCTTATGGCACATGTCTATCATTGCTCATAACTTCAGGAGGATGGACCTAAATCTCACAAATAGTAATACTCTCCTTAGAGGCTTGCATGTGGTCTGGCCTGGGGTAGAGGAACAAGGAAACATTAGGAATGAAGTTTGAACAGCTGGAAACTTGCGGGTCATCATAGAAAACACTAGAACCGGGCTTGGTTGCTAATTGGAATTGTTCAAGGGAAACGAAAATCGCATGCCTGAACTGTTCACTTAAATATCTCCAATCAACATCCCTTTCAGGGATCTCAGAACAATAATGAACAAATCTGATAGAGAATTCATCTAGAGGTTCCTGAGGTAACATTCTGATGTCACTTAATTTTAATAATACATTTTGAATATCATACCTGTGAAAATCTTGTTGTAATTCACCGGCGAGCTGCTCGAACGAATGGATGGAAGCTTCTGGCAATGTGAGGCACCATGACTTAGCGCGACCTTTGAGAGTGAGGGAGAAAAGAAAACAAATCAAACCTTCATTGTCAATTTCGTAACACTCACCAAAGTCACAGAAATCTAAAAGGTGTTTGGTTATGGACACTCCGTTTTCACTATCGAATTTTAGCTGGGACAAGTGATACATAAGTTCATCGGGGATGAAGCATCGAGGCTCATAAAACTCCGAAAAACATCTCGGGAGAATGATTTGGGGGCGAGCCATTACAGATATGAGATTAATTGCAGGCTCTAAGGGCTCAGCTTATCATCTAGCCCTCCTTCTAGTGCCAATTCTATTGATGGGAAAAAATGTTCAGCCAATAGTAAGGGGATCTCCCCTGTAAAAAGTCCCAACTAGACTCTAAACTGTTTGGAATAGGGATCCCATCTGGGGTGTGGGTCCGGCTACCACTTGGTACTCTTTTTCTTTGGTCTCAATCAGAATTTGCAAACCTAAGGACACACGCTTATTCATATGCCACAAAACACATGATTGATGAATTATAATGGTCAAACAACACTATGCGTAGCAAGATGAGTTGTAAATCATGGAGCTGAAGGAGATGTTGTTAGCAACACATCACTAGGGTCATGCTTGTAAAAGCTGTTCTGGCCATAAAAGAAATAATTCCTTATGACAGAATGCCCTTCACTTCCTTGAATGGTCACGGAGATGATGTAAATGTTAACAAACAAAGTTATTAGCATTCATTAAAGCAGAAACATAGACTTAACACCATTAACACACTTCTAGAAAACTATAATGCATAATGATGTAAACAGAGAGACAGTTTCATTAATCAAAAGATGTTAGAAACTAAAAAATGTAATACTCATAGTGTTCACACATTAATCAACATTAGATCCAACAATGGAGTTTACAAGTGCTTGTATTCCTATGCAACATTGTGTGGTCCTCCTATAAAATACTCAATATCCTTTTCAGTCCCAAAAGAAAAGTCCTTTACAAATCCTCGAAGGGATTTTTTATAGCAGAAACTTGTCCTCTGGGTTTCCCTGAATTTTCGCCTTCCGAACTGTTGGTTTCCCGGTGACCTGAAGGATTTTGCGGCTTGCGACCTGCCACAATGTGTGACCTGTGACCTGATAAGATCTGTGACCTGCGACCTTCTAAAATATGCGACCCGCGACCTGCCAAAATGTGCACCTGCGACCTCGAACAATCCGCGACCTGCGACCTCAAACAATTTGCGACCTGCGACCTCAAGCAGATATGCGACTTGGGACCTCAAGAAAATCTGTGACTTCCGGCCTTCTTTTGGCGATCTCTAGATTTCATAACAAGATTCCTTATCCTTGTTTTGAAAAGGACTCTCTTTCTTGTTGGGAAACACTCTGTCTTCTCATGCAAACCAACATCTTCCACCACTATGTCATCAGAGAGACTGGCTCGAGTAAGCTTTCCTTATGCCTTTTTCAATTACTGTAATGCAGATTGGTATAGCTATGGGCCGAGTTTCGAATGCAGACCCAATTGAAGGGAAGTGTTGACTTGGGAAACATGCTCCTTATGTTCTCCACAACAGAAATTATGATAGGCACTAATGATACTTCTTTCATGTTCAAAAGTTTGCACCGAGACATTAATAAGGGGAAGCCCCTTCGAAATGGGGTTTAATCTGAGCGATGATCAAATTATTAATCATGGAGGGGAAAAGTGATTTTGTTAAATATAGGAAGTGATCCTTCGAATAATAGTTCCCAGCTCTTTAAATGTGCTCACGAGCCTGCATGTTGACACGAGGAATGAAGGTGAGGGCGCTCTTAGGTCGCAATATTGTGATTGAAGTGAGATCGCGACTCTGGCTGCCTTCTTGAGAAGTGCTCTTCTGAACCCATTGGTCGTGTTAATCACTAGCAATTACTCAGTCGTGTATCGTATTAAATGGGCAGTTGGCTGGGGTGCTGTACTGTGGCAGCCTGACTTAGAGGGAGAAATGCAACTCCTTAGTGAAGTCGCAAAGTCGCATTATAGTGGGGGTCGTGTTGTTGGCCTGTTGTTGAGTTCGTGCGACCCAGTGAACTAAGAAAAATGTGACTCACTACTTTTTCATGAAATGTGACCTCACAAAGGTCACACGGGCGCATTTTCAGGCCAATCGCATGTTTGACCTGCTCCATCAATTTGCGACCCAGCGACTGGTGGAAAACTACTCTCCTCCCTGAATCGATCAGCTTTGAAAGGGGCGACGAGTCTTGGAAAAGCCTGCGTGCAGTTAGCATATGCCTCTAGCATGTAGCGTAGGTTGCGAAATCTACTGCTTGGGTGTTGTGCAACCCCGCGACTGGTCGCAGCCTCATGTAGGTTGCGAGATTTGTTGTTTGGGTGTTGTGCGACCCTGTGATTGGTCGCAGCTCTTCATTACCGAAAAATTCATGTTCTAGTATGCACCCCTACTAACTTGCGTTATTTCAAGGAATAAATAATGCACAATGCCTTTCATGTTGAACACAGGTGCATAAAATCTTTCCAGACGAAGTCCCTGGCTCCCGCACGTTTAAAACAAAAAAAAAACATCGCTGCTACACAGCATCTATGGCATCATTTGAAGGCACACTCATCAGCATTTGGCCATTAGACAGCGTTCTTCCCTATTTGTGCTGAGACGGACACCGGGCATTGCCCTTTATCTTCGCTCGAAAATCAGAATGGAGATATGCCTCTCGCCCCTTCCGCGTTGCTCAAGGTCACGCCAAATCTGAATACGTCTCATGCATGAGTCTCCAGGCACACTTTTACTGCGTCTATTATGTTGACCATATCACTTTCCCTTTTATAACATTTCTATACATAGGTACGCTTGTTGTGTGCCACACTTCTCGGTTTCATAAAATGTAATTCGTGGGGCAGCCGATAAGGTGCGCCATTTTTTGGAGACAAACCTACGCTTATGCGTTGGCATGACTCCTTTACAATGGTTGATGGCTAGCGATTTTCTTGTGACTTGATATAAAATGAATCCTGGCCTCTAACAGATGAACGCAAATGAGCTTGCATTGTAATTACGTAGATGCATCAGCATTGTATATATTGAATGTTTTAGATTTATGAGACGTGACGACTGATCTTGAGATGGCCACAAGAAACGCCTTTTATTTCCCTTTAGCCTTGAAGGATTCGATGGGAGGCTTCTTAATATGTGTTTTTTAATGTCAAACTGAAATGTGTTTTCTCCTTCTTGACTAATCAATTTAAAGCTATCCTAGTAGGTCGGGCAAATGAAAACAACCTGCAATGCATTTTCAGAGCCACTCTAACAGGACTGGTATTTGTTCACTGCCATACAATTATAATATGATAGTACAACCACCTTGATACAATCCCGAGGGTCAAAGAATTTGTTGCTTGTAAGGTAAAATGAATCTTCATTGCAAGATCGTTTTCATGACTGCAGCAGCTTTTACGATTGCTCATCAGAACCTTCAGGTAGACATCACAGAGGCAATACAACTATTGTTGACAAGTGTCTATGGTGTGACATCCTCTGGTCTGCCGAGTGTTATACGAATTGAAGTTCAGGCAATTTTGTGCAAGAATGTGAAATGGTACTTCTGAAGTTGCATCTAGATCTTCTTGTTCTGGTAGGACTCGGGCATTGGTGTCAAAGCAACCTCTTTGTCAAGTTTCTCCCAAACCTTTGACATATCATAAACTGACTTGGAATACACTGGACAAAAGAACTGTAGGTATTATTGCATCTTTTTGAACAGTCCATATGAATAGTGTGCCCACAAGGTAGTACATTAATATCCCTCAGGGACTCGAACAAGAACTCAAAACAAACAGCACAGTCGTGGTGCACTGCTCCTTCTACACAAAGATGACAATCCTTCAACATAATTGAATCGTAAAAACCACATTTGAAACAGTGGAAGAAATTATCCCTGCCCCCAATTCTACATATACCACATCCATCACAGTGGTATTGCTGTTTTGAGATATCATCATCAAAAAGCTTGCAAGTTTCACCAAAGTACTTCCCCATGCAGACCCCACAGTTAATACACACTTGATGAACATCTTGCTCAGTGTGATCAAGTGAACTAATGACCCTTTGGAATTTGTGTCGAGGAACATCAGGTCTTTGACATAATTCTTTGCTTCATCGTGACAGTGTCTACAATCAAAGACCTCATTGCAACATGGCACTCTAATACGGCATCTTCGTTTATAATGTGAGCAACTTTTTCTTTCAATATTAATGGCATTATCATAAAAAAAAATTATGATGCCCAGTGCCTCCCTATTTCATTGGGTGATTGACGTGTTTTCCTTTAGTCTCCAGGGACTGCATAAGCTCTTGTAACCGATTCTGTAACTGATCCTTTTCTTCATTCAGCTTGGAAATCTCATTTTTTTGAATCAAGTACTCTTTTCCCTTTGGGAATTACAATGCACATCAGAAAGGTGTGGCTCAACCGTGATTGACAATTCCCCAAAAACTATGCTCTTGTTATTTTACCCCTAATGCGATGGTGATATTGTTTGGTACACCATCTGTAGGGTCGATCTGCATGCAACATTTATAATATTAATTAGTTCAAGTTACCTTTCAGAAGACGATTTTCCCCCTAAATAATTTACATGAGACTATGAGCTTGAGAGAAATACTCAAACAACATGCTTAATGACCCATGGCGAGAGGGATGCTAATGTACATCCTCAATGCACAAAAAATTCCTATTCGAGCGTGTGCTAGATGGTCCCTCCCACACATGGCATGATTGCAGCAACAACATATGATCATGAGGGTGAGAAGGTTTATGAGGGGTTTGGAATAGGCCACATGAACTTTACTGACCACAAGCCGGTTCAAAACCCTAATGGCTAGGCGAACTGAGGGGGACCCGAAATTTTGAATATACCGAAAATTTTGGGTAGTGTTGTAGCAGCTACAACACTCCCTCATTACCCTCTCTCGCCACCTTTCTACGATTTGCACCCTCTGATGTGCTCATCGCTCCTTGAGCCTGTTGGCAGTCTCGACATCCATACTCCTACTCCCCCTTCTCACGATTCTAATAACATCTCTCCCTCAGTCCCTTCCCCAGGCACTGGGGTTTTACGCGTCCATCCCTGCTTTCTGGAATCCCATCAGTCCTTCGTCTACCATTAATGCCTTGATCCACAAGGGAATCTCCTTCAGGAGTTCTCCTCTTAACCCAGTTGTGAAAGTACTTTCTGCCTTTGAGAAATACTGGTAGCACTCGACTGCAAAATCTACTATGTATCCTTCCAAAGTAGATTCCACCCAAAAATCTACAGCTCGGGTTAAATCAATGTTTAACCGATGAAATGTCACCAGATCCTTGTGGGCCCACTTGCGATTGATCTTGCGTGACTTCCCCTTGACGGTCTTGGTCTGAAGCCTTTGCAACCAGTTGTAGAATTCTTCTGGGAACTTTCCCCAGAAGATTTCGTAGTATCACTAGCAGAGTCAGAGAATAGGACCAGGTCTTTAATCATCTTTTCCTTCTGTCGTCTCAGCTCAGCTTGTTGGGTTATGAACTGATCTAGGTGGTTATCCCACCATATTCCTATTTCTCTTTTGAAGATCCGAGATACCATGTTCTAGCTCCCAAATGTATTTTCAGGTCTCGGCAACGAAACCATTTGTTAGTGAGAAAACAGGTCTCGCAGAGAAGACACGGGTTTAGGGCTGAGGGCCAACAAGGTTTTCTGTCGTAGTCTAGATTCACGCCTTCATTTACACTCTGCTCCGAAGGACAGAGAGTCTCACCCAAGGCGTGTCGTGACCCTACTATGATTGGGAGTAGATCGGTGTCATTCCCCCAACGTCCAAACAGGTAAACCAACACTAAACTAAGGAATTAAACAGTCATGACATAATATTCTGTAACATACACTCTTCAAGGAAGAAGTTAAACCAATGCTAAATAAAATTTAAACCACAGCTAACAACATTAATCATTCATACACATAATCACATAGCATAATAACCATCTTGGATATATTAGTCATCAGCTATCAGAGGCAAGCTATTACAAGGCTCTGCTACAAAAGAGCATAAAACAGAAAAAAATACAACATGTCCCTAGGGACAGAGAGAAACTTTAGTAACTCGGAAGAGAGGAGAACAGTGAAAACCGATAGAGCTCTCATGTGGCTCCCTGTTGCCTATTCCCATCTATGCCAACCTCTTCCTTCGTCGGCTGGTTGCCTATTTATTCTCCCGCTCGTGCAACTGACATTTATTCCCCCTTTCTTGCTCGACTGTCTTTCGTTTCTTTCCGTTCACCGAGAGTTCATTGCTTATTTATTTCTACGCCCTTCTGCTATCTATGGTTTCTTGCGCAACCACCGCGATACCTATCCTCTGCTCCTCTGGAACCTTGACACCTTCTTGCCAACCGAGGTTGCATTCCGCCATGTACTCACCATCACTCAAAATCTGCTGATATCCAAAACAAGGGCCCCAACAGCAACAATGGCATTAGGCTTATCATCAATAATCTACTTCCCTTTATCATTCCCCTTGTCGGGTTCTGATTCAAAGTCAGAGCATGCATTTGATTCAAAAGCCTTTATCTCGGCCACCAGTGACTACTTGGCCCGACACTCACTTGTGTTGTGAGTGGAGATCTTATGGAACTCACACCACTTTCTCGTGTCCTTCTTTCGCTCCACAATGTTGTTATTTGCTTGTGGCTTTGGCGGCTTATCCTGGGTTTCCCCACCTTGGTTTTGTCCTTTTTTCTACAGTATGGGGGCACCTTTCCCTTTCCCTTGCTTCTGATTCACAGATCCACAGTCTCCCTTATTATGTTTGAACTTCTACTCAATCTTGGGAGCATACCGATATGCTGCACCAAATGAGGATATGTCGAGGAACTCCATTTCCCCCTGAATGTATCTATGCAAAAAACAATGGTACTTTAACACCAACTTTTTCTCTAAATATTTGATACCTAATTTAGTGTGCAGGGTATGGAGCAGATTCATCATCTCATGCACATATCGATCCCTTTGTTGCCATAGCGTAGTCCAATGTATTTACTTGTCCTCATATCTCCCCGCAAGATAATATTGTTCCTTGATGGTGTCTCGGAAATAATTCCAGGTGGTTGCAGCCGAAAAAAGAGAGGGTTCCCTCCCATCCTTTTTCTCATCGTAGGTTTCCCACCAGTCCTTGACATGGGGGGCGAATTTGAGGAGTGCAAAAGTAATATTTTCCTAGTTAGAAAAATCATGAACCAAGAAATAAACTTCTAATAGATTTAACCATATATCTATGACATCTTCATCTATTTGGCCCTCAAATATGGGAATTCAAAGTTTACTTGTACCTTAAAAGGAGTTATGTCTCCAAAGTGGTTGTTGGATACAGATGCGTCGTTGGTGGGAAGTCATTGAAGGATCTCGAAAAATTTATCCATCATCACGTTACTTTATTTCTTGAGGGCCTCCTTGAGCAATATTTTGATAAGATCTCCTACTCCCTCATATTTTTTTCGTCCCCCATGGGCGGTCGTCAGGTTTTTCTATGCTGATCTTACAAAGGTTGAACCAGATCGAGCCCTAGCTCCTTATACCCCGACCTTGTTGGGGACATGCAAAGAAGGATCAAAAAAGAGCAAGTCGATCTGATACCACTGATCCAAAATTATGTACGAATGCAATAAAATATATAAACACAAATAAACGCAGAGATGCAGTAGAAATAAGACTTCATTTCATTAATATCACATAACTGAAATATGCTTACAAACAGAATGGAAGTAAACTAGTTAGGGCGTTGTTAACTTATCTCTGTGAAGAAATGTGGCGGCTACAAACCTCTGAATTGTGTTACAATGGGGCTTGAAGGCCTATTTATTTTTTAGGAACAATGGAAAACCATAAACATCCAAAAACCTAACCCTAGGAGATGAAGCGCCAAAATTATGGGCCCCATTGGGGAAAATTGGTACATCAACTTCCGAGGGACGTAACTTTGGCATACGATCTCCATTTGATGTGCACAATACCTAGTTAGAAAGATCTATCTGAGTACTCCAACTGTTTATGTGAGAAACATTAGTCATAGACCCATGTTTCTCTTGGTTTTCCCAAAAAACATCGTTTCGGGCCTCAAAATATCTCTGGAAGTCTAGGACCCGATAAAACTACTAAAAATAGTAAATTGTGCTACAATTAAGGAAACTAAAAAACTGAAAGAATCAATGGTGGAGCCCAAAGTGGAATAGGCGGGTGGCCACCAATATCCAACTTGATCATTACCCATCACTTAGGAAGCAATGGTCCCCATTGCATTGAGTTCCTCCATGAGATGAGGATAATTTTTCTGAACTTAGTCCCTCGTGACCCACTTTCTTTGGTGCAGGAGTTGGCTAGCTTTGACAACCCGATACAGTTGGATCTTCTGTTGGTGAGTGTTTTGATTTGATTTTCCATGATACGATCCATGGTGGCCTATTCCAAGCAGTCTAGGTTTAACTCTGTTGGTGTGAGTTGTTCTGCAATGTCATAGGTGTCCAGTAGAAGTGAGAAGTAGGGTCGAAGGCGTTCCACATTGAACATTGGGTGCAGATCAAGGAATGGTGAAATATTGAGCTTGAAGGCATTGTACCCTATAGCCTTGGTGACGGTGTATGGCCCATATTATAGCGGGCGAAGCTTACGGTGGGTTCCAGTGAGGCACTCCTTCGACAAATGTAGGCACATTTTTTCGCCCACTTGGAAGTTGTGTGGCACCCAATGTTGATCATGTCACTAATTGTACTTGGCATTGGATTTTTCCAGTATGTCATGAACCTGTTGGTGGATGTGATGAATGAAATCAATGGATTTTTTTTCTTTATCAGCTTTAGATTGGACATGAGTGGAATTGGCCTGAGTAGCCATAAATGGCATGGCTACGTCAATGGGACATATTGGCTAGAATCCTAAGCCCACCTAAAAGAGGTTGTGACCAATTGAGCTATGGAGAGCCTGGTTATATATGTGTTGTACATAGGGTAGGCTAGACTCATACTATGTGCATGGATGCTTTTATTTTTACATGCGCAAAATGTGTATGATTATCTTATTGACTACCTCTTTTTGGCCATCAGTTTGGGGATGGAAAGTTGTGGAATTGGTGAGCTTGGTGTCCAGCATTGACCAGAGGCTGGACCAAAATGAACTGAGGAGCTTTTTATCTCAATCTGAGATGATAGACTGTGAGATCCCAAAGCGTACCCACACACATTCGAAGAAGATTTTAGCAGTGGTTTCTGCTGTGATATTCTTCTTGCAGGCTGCCATAATGCCCATCTTCAAGAATCTGTCGATTACCATGAAAAAACAGTCATTGCCTTGCTTAGTAGAAGGAATTTGTGACATGTAATCCATGGGGATGGATTCCCAAGGTCGACTAGGGGTAGGCAGTAGAGTATAGAGGCCTTGCTTCTTGATGGTCAGTTTCGCAATGTCATAGGCAATGCAAGATCTTATGTCCTGACATCGAGTCAAAGGTATGACCAATAGAAATACTTCGGCATTACTACCCCTATTTTTTTGACCCCAAAATGCCCAGCGACCTAACTATAGTTCAACTCCAAAATAATCTTGGAAATATTACTTGAAGGAACACAAAGGTATCCCAATTGAAATAGCAATGCATCCTAGAGGTGAAAATTTGAAACTTGCTTACCCTCCAAGAGCGTCTTGTATGTGTGGTAAAATTCTGGATCACTCTTGTAGACAAGTGGCCAAATAGAACTCTTGTTCCCACAGGATTTGAGCACGGTGGTTAGCACCACGATCGATAGTTGGCTGAGGTAGTCTGCAACATTATTGGTGCTTCCCTTCATGTAGTTGATGTTCAATTGAAATTTTTGCAGATATGTGGACCACTTATGATGGCGATCGTTCTCCAACATCCCTTGTGTCTGTATGAAATACAAGGGTCGGTGATCTATGTGGATGACCAATTGCTTCCTCAAATTGTAATGCTTCCATTTTCGGCAAGCCTGCACAATGGAATACATCTCTTTTTCATAAGTGGGATACTTTTGGACTGTGTCGGATAGTGTCTCACTGTGATATGTCACTGGATGCCCTTGTTGAGTAATAAC
This sequence comes from Pinus albicaulis, assembly GCA_034641835.2. NCBI lineage: Eukaryota > Viridiplantae > Streptophyta > Pinopsida > Pinales > Pinaceae > Pinus > Pinus albicaulis. The sequence continues at coordinate 1,508,271,484 of CM076575.1, read as the reverse complement.
TACTCCAAGAGCATAGTCTGAGGCATTTAGATCTGTTAGCCACCTATAAAAAATTTTCATATCAAATGGTGGCTAGATCTTTTCTAGCTTTCAAGAAAAAATTCTTTCCAAATTGTGAGTTCTTGAAGTCTTAATGATGTCTCTTTTTCCTTCAGAAAACCTTCACTGTTGTTTCCCTCGTAACACTGAAAAAATATGTTGTTCACAAGAAGGACTGCACGAAAAACCCATTTTTCCCTTCATTTTACCCGTCCTTTCACTCATAAATAACCCCATTTTCATCCCCTTCCTTCTTAATAAAATTTCTCCATTTCCCTCATTTTCCTTCTTTTCCTTCAAAAACTCCCTTTGATAAGGTTTAAAACTCCTTTTTAACCTTATCAGAACTCTCAAAATCCTCAAAAAATCCTTCAAAAATCATAAAAAATAGTCTTTTTTCACTAAGGCCTTAAGCCCCTTTGGCCTTAGCCTTAGCCCCTTTTTTCCTCATAAAACCAACACCGAGACCAGGCACTAAGGCCTAATCACGCAATCGCAATCGGGGCATTCTTATTTCCTTATTCTCCTTTTGCTTTCAAAAATTTCGATTGCGATTAGTCCTTTCCTTTTTAACCCCCGCTCCCTTCGTCTTCTTCACATAACCCTGAGCCCCGCAATCGGGCGCTAAAAACACAAAAAGATGTGTCCAAAACCTTTTCCAACCTTTGTATTTTGTAACAAACCTGACTTTCCTTTGATTTTTCATAAACCTGGCAGTTCAAGGTTTAAATGAATATCAACTGTTGATCTGAACCGATCAACAATCATCGGCTTATCACGTCACACACATAAATTGCATCGCAAATGATCATTTAACCCTTTTCTCTTGGTTCTTTTATTTTCTTCGATGCGATCCTGCGATCATTTCTCTACCGTCGATCTAGCTTTTAGATCGACGGTCCTTGCTCCATCGCATCGCAAAATTTTCTTTGGTCCATTCCCTTTTCCCTCCTCCGATTGTGATCCTACGATTTAATCTGAACCGTCAAATCCACAAGAACCGACGTCTCAGATTTAATCACGCTCCACTCATTTTCCCCCCGTCGTCTCCCCTCTGATCAAATCTTGACCATTGATCTCTCCTAGATCTAACGGCCCGTGCTTAATCACATCGGTTCTTTCCCTTTGTGCCTTCCCTTTGCCTCCGCCGATTTGCGGCCCTACGATCCAATCTTGATCGTCCATTTCAAAGATCCAATGGTTAAGATCAAATCTGCCTTCCTCTGTTATTTCATAAAACCCTACAGTTGAAAACTCTTCGGCAAAGATCTACCGTTGATCTCTGCAGATCAACATTCCATGTTTCACCCGATCTCCACCCGACCCCCTGCCTCATATTCCTTTCTTTTCCCCAAGATTGAATCTGAGTCGTCAATCTTCTAGATCCTACGGTCCATACTCAACCCGATAGGCCCAACTCCTTTGGGACCTACCTCCCCCATCGATAAATCCTGACCATCCATTCCTGTGATCCGACGGCCGAGATCTAAACTGCCTTGGCCTTGTGCACCATTTTCCGCCCATGCATCTTATCCCATCGTGCTCCCATTCCCCACCATTGGATCTCCCCGTCTGTCATCTGATGGTTGCTATCCCATATCGCGTGATTTTGAGTCTGAAAGTTAATGCCAAAAAATAACGCGATATGGGTGGTATTTAAAGGACACGTGTCGACCAGAGAAGCATATCGCGTTACTTTTTGAGAAATTTGGAAACCACTTTGGAGCAGCGCGAAACTAGCAGTTTCTTCGGCCGAAACCACCTTTCCCCATTGCATTACATTTTCTCATATTTAAATCTCCATCCTTCGTTCCTTTCATCCAACAACCCAGATTGCATCTAACCATTAAGCCATCACCCTCCACCATTCTTTCCAGAGATTTCATCAAAGGATATCCGCCGTCGATCTCTGTTAATTAATTTCATCCAATGGCCCAGATCGTTCTACGACTCCAAAATATCATTTAACGCCTTTTTCACTGCATATTAAGGATTTCCCCATTTATATTAAATTTTTTCCCATTTTCATTATAACTTTTCCCCTCCCACATTATAAGGTCCCGATTAATCTCGAACGTTGATCAATCTGATCTAACAACCCGAATTTAATCTAACTCTCATTTTACCCAACCACCTCTACATTGACCCCAGCGAGCAATACTCGCCATTGGATGCTTTCATCCAACGACCGCGATCTAACCTAAACCTCTGAAGTAGTCTAAGCCCATCCACGCAGGATTTTCATAACTTTTGTGTATTTTTGCAGGTTTTAAAGCTTTTACACAGTTTCTTGAAGGAAATCAAGGGTCGGGGATGACGATCCCCCAAGCCTTTATTCATCAAGGAGATCATTTTGCAGGGTTCCAAATCATGTTTTATCCATGCCTCATGAGCACTGATGCCATTATACAACCCTCTGCGTGCCTACAAAAACAACAGAAACACAGCAAACATCATAGCCAAAGAGTATCAGTTTGACAACATGAAATCAAAGCAGAAGTGAAGAAATAAAGGTTTAAACATAGTTTTGAAGGATTAAGGCATAGATTCAGCTAACCAAGAGCCTAATCCACTATTAAATATAGTATGAAGACCGAAAGACAGAGATTAAGCCTAATCAGACCTAAAACACAGATCTAAAGTGAATTAAAGGTGTTTTAGGGAAAGACAGAGAAATCTATCAATCTGAGAAGCCTCCATTGCCACATCATAGGCTAATTGAATCATCTCCAGCTACCAAAAGCCACTAGCAGCCTCAAAGCATTCAAAGGAGGCCTAGTTATTTCCAGAACAGAAGATATTTGCCTCAAGACAACTAAACATTTATTTCAAATCAAAGGAACTTATTACAACTGTCAGCAAAGTTATTACAAAGATAAGAATGAGCTTTAAAGTCAACAAATTCTCCCAAGTAGTTAATAAATTAATGAAAATCAATTAATACAGAGGAAATATTAGAAACACTTCTCCATTGAGCCCCTCAAAGGCCGAGAAGCATTAATTTCTATTAATTGAGCCTAAAGATCTTATTTTACATCCCACCTCCTCATTTCTTCTATAAATACATCTGTATAAGATGAGGCAAAGGTTGGTCTCCAAATATCTGTTACATGTAAATAGTTTTCTGAAGCTGCTGTAAGCTCTGTTTGTAATTGAAGATACCTAAGTTGAGATGAGAAGTTTGAAGCTGTAGAGACCCACTGGACTTGATGATTGTAACTGGTTTGAAGCATCAAATACAAGTTGATTTATGGGATCCTGGTCTATGTCAATGGTGATGTTTTTCTCATTGTAAATTGTTATTTTCTTTTTGTTTCCATTATTTCCATCTTCTCTGATAAAGAACAAAAATTATAGAGTTAGGATTTACTGTCAAAAGTACCCTTCTCTCACTGATAAGCTTTATCTATATGTTTTCCTCCAATTGTATGTTCAAGAATGATTTAATACATTCTAAGCAGTTAAGGAATATTGGCGTTCCCATGTCTTACTGACTAGATTTTAAACATTGTTCTTGAATGTTATTTTTAGTTTCTGTTAAGTAAAGTTGAACTAGGGAAGTCTATGGTTAGCCCTGTCCTTTAGTTTCATCTCCAAAGGTTGTCTAAAAGTTTCCTTTAAAGTATGTTGAAAGCAAGATAGGTTCAAAGTCCTTACTTGATCTTAGACTACTTTATTATTTATCTTGAATGTTTTTCCTTTGAATATGCTGAAAGCAGGATAGGTTCAAAGTCCTTACTTGATCTTAAGCTATTCTATGTGTTTTAAATGTTTTCTATTGAAAGTGCATCGAAAGCAGGCTAGTTTCAAAGTACTTACCTAATCTTAGATAACTTTTATGTCTTTCTTAAGTGTATGCCAAAAGCAGGATAGTTTCAAAGTACTTACTTGATCTTAGGTTACTGTTTGTTCTTCATCTGTTTGATTCCCTTCCCTATTGTTTCATTCCATTTCATAAAATCAAATTAAAGAGATCCTTTGACATAGATGACTTGCCCCATGGACCAATATTGAACCTTGCTGTTTCAATTAAATCCTACTATGACTCCATAGCCCAATGGATTGAAGTTGCTTCTTGCCTATCTTGTTAACTGAATCAATCTTTCACTTGAATATACCTTCACCCTTCATTTATACTTCCTTCACCTTCATTTATCTTAGCCCAACCAAAACAAACAAAACCTTATTCCTCATAACTAGCCTAATATCACATTTCAAGCCTTAAAGATACATCAATACTTTCATTTTATAGAGAGATCCCTCTCTGGATTCAGGAGGGCTAGATCCTAGAATCCCAAAGTGGTTCATATGTAGGCTTTGCAGTTTGTATTTTCCAATCTTGCAAATTACAGAGACCTAACATTCTGGCAACTCCACTGGGGACTGAGTCAATTTCATCTTAAACACTGTTAGGACCTCAGAAAACCCCTTGAATTGAGAACATTTGAGGTGTCAAACAGCTCTCTTCAATCACTACCAAAGCAATGGTAATCATGATAGAACTTATTTGAATCAGTGACAAACTAAGGAACCCTTAGGATTCTCATAAGAGCTTATCAAACCTTGAAGAAATCAGCTAGCTTAGCCATAAGAGTAAAATTTCTTTGTCTCATCACCGTAGCTAAGTGTTGAAATAGATTTAGGACACTCTTAGAACCCATAGGACTGGAAAAACTCAGAAAACCCAAAAAAATTTCAGATTGGTATTCAAATAAACATGGTGGTGGACCATAAAATATTTTACCTCCAAAAGAGCTAAAAATTTCCACCTGGTGACTCCACAATCCTAAGTAAACCTAAAGACTCCACGGGGAAACCCATTACTGTCATAACATCATACAAACTCAGTCAGAAGACTTTAAGGATTAAATTTTTCTTGTTTTAAAGATCAGCTAACCTCCTAAAGATTGTCATATTTGGTTAAACTTTTCTTGTTTAGTTGGGTTTGAAAACATAGCATAGTGGCTTCTAAAAGAATTCATACTAGGAGCCACCCTGATCCAAACCCTCCTAAGATAGTTGAAAACCCCGAAAGAATACTTAGGAAATCTCTTAAGGCCAAATCTTCAATTATTGTCAGATCCCTCCATAGAGCTAATTCTGTTCCAGATAATCTTACATCTCTACAACAATCACAAGTTGACTTGAGAAATCAATCTAGAACTAGGTCACTTGATGATATAATTCAGATAGACTCTGAATCTACACCTTCATCCCAAGACATAACTGAGCATCCTAGTAGCAGAGAAACTACACCACCTGATTTACATTTCCTTCATAATTTTGGTTTCTCTCATCTTAGATCTACTCAACAATCTCTTGCTGGTCCATCCACATCTGTTATCCATACATCCATTGTCTAAACCACACCATTCCATTAAACCCCTCTCATTTTACACCCTCCACCTGTAAACCCCCCACTTTTTCCACAACCTCCTATCATGGCAACATGGTATGCCCCTCTAATCCTTCCTTTACCTCTAGTCAATATTCCACAGGACTATCAGTCCAAGATACCTTTGTATGATGCCAATGGTGCTACTACTACTTCACAACATGTGGAAAAGATGAATGACTACTTTGAAAAAAATGAGATTGATGATGAAACTGTCAAACTTAGATTATTTGCTCAAAGTTTAGGGGGAGAAGTAAGAAAATGGTTCAAGGGCTTAACCCCTCGCAGTATTAATGATCTCCAAGCCTTCCATCAGTTATTTTTAAACAAATGGGAAGTAAAGAAAAGCCCTCTACAAATACTTTCAGACTACAAGAATCTCCAAAGAAACACTAGGGAAAGTGTTCAAGCTTATTGCACTAGGTTCAATAGTGTGTATAATGCACTTACCCCAGATCTAAAACCTCCACAAGGCTTAGCTTTAAACAATTTTCCCGAAGGATTTGATCCTGAAATGGCTTATCAACTTAGAGAAAGAGATCCTCTGACTTTAGAAGATATGCAGAAAGGAGCCTTAGCTGTAGAAGTTAATCTAATGGAGAAAAGAGAAAGAATGAGGAGTGAGAAGAAAGTGTCATTTAGAGAAGAATCTACACCTTCCACATCTAGCTCAAATATGGAAAGAATGATGGAGGAGATGATGAAAAATATGAGCATACTTGAGAAAGCACAAGCAAGTCAAAATCAATGAGCTCCTCAAAACAGAAACCAATCTCAAAACCAAAATTAGAATTTTAGGAGAAATCAGCCTCAAAACAGACCAAGAGACCCTGATCAGGAGATTATGCCTCCTTTTCATAAAAATTATGTAAGTGAGGTTGAGGACACAATTGATCAAATAGAGGAAGATGATATAAACATGTTGGGAGTAGACAATGATGATTTTGAAGTTCATTATAATGGGAAACAAGGTCTATACACACCCTATGATGATAAAAGAGCAGATGATGAAAGTTATTACCAAGATATGGAAAATGTCATCATAGAGACTCCAAAAGAGTATGAACTTAGGAGTAAAAGCAATCAAGAAACTCCCAAAACCCAAACCTCTGATAAATCTACAAAAAACAGCCCTGTAAGCAAACCCAAACTGCAAAACAGAAAGACAAAACAATGGCTGAAAATTCTGATAAAAACAAAGAAAAAAGCACTCAAATCAATGAAAAACAGAGTGCAGATCTTAGCAGCGCTAGTATCTCAGCGAGTGCTCCTATTAAAACAATTTTGACCAATGTAAATAGAGGAAATCCGCAAATTGATTTTCTTGATAAAGTGGTGGTTAATAAGGCTGAAACAAACATGTTAAAGAATCAAATGCCTTTATGTTTGGAACAAGAAATTGCCAAAATCAAAATCTTTTTTCCTCTTACTAAATTAGCCACCCAAGATGTATATAGATCCCATATTTTGAAGGCTTTTAACATAGAAGAGAATAATGACACTGCCAATCTTAATGATGACCAACCAGAGCTTTTATCTGGTCCAAGTATTGAAGGCAGATACTAGGAAGGGCCAGTTCCTCCATTCTATGTTAGTTTGAATATTCATGAAAAGATTTTGCACAATGCCATGCATGACTCAGGGGCCTCTGACAATTTAATGCCCAAAGCTGTAACGGAGAGTCTATGCCTTGAAATCGCTCGACCTTACAAAGATCTTTACTCTTTTGAATCAAGCAGAGTGAAATGTTTAGGATTAATCAAAGACCTCTGTGTAAACTTAGCCCAGATTCCAGCCAAATGTTTAGTAATGGATATTGTAGTGGCTGATGTACCCCCCAAGTATGGTATGCTGTTATCAAGATCTTGGGGAGCTAAGTTACAAGGAACAATGCAGATGGATATGACATATGCAACCATCCATGTTTTCAATCAGACTAGAAGACTTTATAGGGAAACTCACATGCAGTACATGGTTACTAGCCAAGAGAGACCAGAAAACTCTCCTCTTTATTATGTTCACACAGGCCTTGACTCATTTATCCTTTTCAATGATGAAACATTCAGTGAGAAAGAAACCTTAACTGAATTAGTGGTAGATATAGAGAAAGAGGTAGACAAGACAGAAACGTCAAAACAGTTTTCTAAATCAGAAAATCATAGCAAACAAAAAACAGGTCTAGAGCTACAAATCAATCACCCATTGCTTTTCAACCTTGAGATTCAAAGGAAGAATCCTCAACACAATGAAGAACATGAGGAGTTAGATCAAATTCAACATGGTGCTGACATACAAGAACAATCCAAAATCACTCTAGATGAAGAGGATAGTAATCAAACTAGTGACTCTGAAACTAGTCCTCTTTGGAGTATGCACTTTGATGGATCATGTACTAAGAGTGATGCAGGTGTAGGAGTGTGGCTTTAAAATACAGGAAACAATAATTCTGAAGCCCATTCATATAAACTGAATTTTCAATGCACAAATGACATAGTAGAGTATGAAGCACTTCTTTTAGGGTTGCACTTATTGAAGAAGTCGGGAGCCCGGAAGATAACAGTTCATGGAAATGCAGAATTGGTAATTAGGAAAGTGAAACATGAATGTATGGTTGAACATCCCAGACTTAAAGGTTATAAGGATGATGCCATGGATTTGTTAAAATATTTTAAAGAATTCCAACTTATCCTTGTTCCTAAAGACCAAAACAGTTTTGCTAGTGGATTAGCCCTTGTTGCTAGTACATGTCTGAGACCTTGGGAGAGCAAACAATATATAATTCATGAAAAATTTGGACCAGCTGTCCCAAACAATAAAATATGCTGGAAAAACTTTGAGGGAGAAAAAAAAATAGAAGATTGTCCTATTGAGGATATACCATCTTTTCAAAAAGAAAATTCTCCCTTCATTAATGTTGATATGTCATTCAAAGAACCTGAATCTATATCAGAAGCAAGCATAGATTTAGAGAAAGAGGAGATTTCACTACTTGTTGATTTGCAGGTTAAAGATCATGATGCTTCCAAGGAACATATTGAAGATATAATCCTCAAATCTGATACCTTGAAGACAGACAATCTACCAATCATGGAGGGCCAAAAAGAAAAGAATCTTCATCTTTTCTTTGTTGATCCTTTGGAAGAGTGTGTGGAGACCCCAACTGGCTCAAATTATCAAGCATGGATCCTTTGCAAAATCCAAATGCATGAAAAGCTTTCACCTTCTGTGATAGTCTTGGTTTTGAAGATTAATCTTAAAAATGTACTATGAATACCCCTGACAAGTAGCCAGAGTTTCTTTTCCTTTTTGTCATTACTAAACTGGCTACATTGGCACTTTTGTATCATATAAGAATGTAAATACTCCAAGTTATAATAGGTTAGATAGGAATGTCAATAAAGCTCAACCTTTGAGCATTTAGTTAGTTTTTATTTTCTATCTTGAAGAAAAAATAAAAATACATAAATAATAGAAGATAGAAAAGAGGGAAAAGTGAAAACACATAAATAATAGAAGATAGAAAAGAGGGCAAAGTGAAAACAAGAAAGGTACAGCCCCATACCAAAAAGGAGAAATAAAATCTAAAAGTGTGCAAGCTCAAATGCCACTCCTAAAAAACACACTCCTAGTTAGTCATACAGCCTAATCATGACTTTTTAGTTTTCAATTTACTGCTGATAAGGTAGTGAAATAGATCTGCCAAACAACTTAATCTTGGCTTATTAGTTAGGAAGATTAGGATAGAAGAAAAAAGGTTCAAACAAGATCAAAATCTGAACCTGTGAGTTTCAAAAATGATGCATGGCTCTAACTTGATCAAATATTGAGCCAAAGATAGAAGTAAACTGGTTCTAATATGCCCAAAACTTGAACCAAAGAACAAAGAGAGAACAACTCAAACAAATTCAAAAAACAGAGCTGAAGAGAAGTGAAGGATATTCTTAAACTTTTAAATCTTAAGCCTTCACCATCTTGCTTTATTTTTTTGCAAATTTTAGTCTCTGTGCAACTTGTTTTTATGCCATAGACCAGCAACAAGTTAGACTGTTCAATCCTGACTTGTGTGCTTTTAATTGTTGTTTTAGAAGTTGGTGAATAAAAAAATGTCAGACAGTCTAATCCTGACAGATAGTAGTTAGGTAGAGAGGCTTATGAAATCAACTGCTTAATCTGAGTTCATGGAGAAATAAGGGTAGATTTAGAATAGTTTTATATTTTCTCAAAAGAATAAAATGTTTTTAAAAGAGTTTTCCAATCCAAATTCACTCTGAAAAGAAGAAAAAATGTTAGATCATTAGGATTGGGTAGGTAGAAAGATTTTTTTGATAGAATTCCATTAGTTTTAATCGATGCTAACATTTTCAAAGAAAAAGAAGATTAGCAAAGAAAGAAAGTTGTAGCCCAATGGATGAGGCATTGATCAGCTTCCAGAGAAGACAGGTCTGAAGTTATTGATACCTTCAAGAAGGCACCATCCCCATGTGGAGCCACTGTTAGCCACCTATAAAAATTTGTCATATCAAATGGTGGCTAGATCTTTTCTAGCCTTCAAGAAACAATTCCTTTCCAAATTGTGAGTTCGTGAAGTCTTAATGATGTCTCTTTTTCCTTCAAAAAACCTCTGCTGATGTTTCCCTCATAACACTGAAAAAATATGTTATTCACAAGAAGAAGGATTGCTCGAAAAACCCATTTTTCCCTTCATTTTACCCCTCCTTTCACTCATAAATAACCCCATTTTCATCCCCTTCCTTATTCATAAAATTCCTCCATTTCCCTCATTTTCCTTCTTTCCCTTCAAAAAATCCCTTTGATAAGGTTTAAAACTCCTTTTTAACCTTATCGGAACTCTCAAAATCCTCAAAAAATCTTTCAAAAATCATAAAAAACAATCTTTTTGCACTAAGGCCTTAAGCCCCTTTGGCCTTAGCCCCAGCCCCATTTTTCCTCATAAAACTAGCACCGAGACCAGGCGCTAAGGCCTAATAATGCAATTGCAATTGGGGCGTTCTTATTTCCTTATTCGCCTTTTGCTTTCAAAAATTCCGATTGCGATTGGTCCTTTCCTTTTTAACCCCTGATCCCTTCGTCTTCTTCACATAAACCTAAGCCCCGCAATCAGGTGCTAAAAACACAAAAAGATGTGTCCGAAACCTTTTCCTCCCTTTGTATTTTGTAACAAACCCTAATTTCCTTTGATTTTTCAGAAACCCGACAGTTCAAGGTTTAAATGAATATCAACCATCGATCTGAACCAATCAACGATCATCGACTTATCGCATCACACACATAAATCGCATCGCAAATGATCATTTAACCCTTTTCTCTTGGTTATTTTCTTTTCTCCGATGCGATCCTGCGATCGTTTCTCCACCGTCGATCTAGCTTTTAGATCGACGGTCCTCGCTCCATCGCATCGCAAAATTTTCTTTAGTCCATTTCCTTTTCCCTCCTCTGATTACGATCCTACGATTTAAACTGAATCGTTGAATCCACAAGAACCAACGGCTCAGATTTAATCGTGCTTTGCTCATTTTCCCCCCGTTGTCTCCCCTTCGATCAAATCTTGACCGTTGATCTCTCCTAGATCTAACGACTCGTGCTTAATCGCATTGGCGCTTTCCCTTTGTGCCTTCCCTTTGCCTCCGCCGATTTGCGACCCTACGATCCAATCTGGACCATCCATTTCAAAGATCTAACGGTTCAGATCAAACCTGCCTTCCTCTGTTATTTCATAAAACCCCGCAGTTGAAAACTCTTCGGCAAATATCTACCTTTGATCTCTGTAGATCAACGGTCCACGTTTCACCCGATCTCCACCCGACCCCCTGCCTCATATTCCTTTCTTTTCCCCGAGATTGAATCTGAGCTGTCAATCTTCTAGATCCTACGGTCCATACTCAACCCGATAAGCCCAACTCCTTTGGGACCTACCTCCCCCATCGATAAATCCTGACCGTCCATTCCTGTGATCCAACGACCGAGATCTAAACCGCCTTGGCCCTGCCCACCATTTTCTGCCCGCGCATCTTATCCCATCGCACTCCCATTCCCCACCATTGCATCTCCCCGCCTGTCATCCGACAGTTGCTATCCCATATCATGTGATTTTGAGTCTGAAAGTTAATGCCAAAAAGTAACGCGATATGGGCGGTATTTAAAGGACACGTGTCGGCCAGAGAAGCATATCGCGTTACTTTTTGAGAAATTTGGAAACCACTTTGGAGTAGCATGAAACTAGTGGTTTTTTTGGCTGAAACCACCTTTCCCCATCACATGACATTTTCTCATATTTAAATCTCCGTCATTTGTTCCTTTCATCCAACGGCCCAGATTGCATCTAACCATTAAGCCATCACCCCCCACCATTCTTCCCAGAGATTTCATCAGAGGATATCTGCCGTCGATCTCTGTTAATTAATTTCATCCAACGGCCTAGATCATTCTGCGACTCCAAAATATCATTTAACACCCTTTTCACTATCGATTAAGGATTTCCCCGTTTACATTACATTTTCACCCATTTTCATTATAACTTTTCCCCTCCCACATTATAAGCTCCAGATTAATCTTGGCCATTGATCAATCTGATCTAACGACCCGGATTTAAACTAACTCTCATTTTACCCAACCGCCTATACATTGACCCCAATGATTCTTTCATCCAATGACCGCGATCTAACCTAAACCTCTGAAGGATTCTAAGCCCATCCATGCAATATTTTCATAAATTTTGTGTATTTTTGTAGGTTTTAAAGCTTTTACACAGTTTGTTGAAGGAAATCAAGGGCCGGGGATGATGATCCCCCAAGCCTTTATTCATCAAGGAGATCATTTTGAAGGGTTCCAAATCATGTTTTATCTATGGCTCATGAGCACTGATGCCATTATACAACCCTCTGCACACCTACAAAAACAACAGAAACACAATAAACATCACAGCCAAAGAGTATCAGTTTGACAGCATGAAATCAAAGCAGAAGTGAAGAATTAAAGGTTTAAACATAGTTTTGAAGGATTAAGGCATAAATTCATCTAACCAAGAGCCTAATCCACAGTTAAAGACAGTATGAAGACCAGAAGACAGAGATTAAGTCTAATCAGACCTAAAACACAGATCTAATGTGAATTAAAGGTGTTTTAGCGAAAGACAGAGAAATCTATCAATCCAAGAAGTCTCCATTGCCACATCAGAGGCTAATTTAATCCTCTCCAGCTACCAAAAGCCACCTTCAGCCTCAAAGAATTCAAAGGAGTCCTAGTTATTGCCAGAACAGAAGATATTTGGCTCAACATAGCTAAATAGTTATTTAAAATCAAAGGAACTTATTACAACTGTCAACAAAGTTATTAAAAAGATAAGAATGAGCTTTAAAGTCAAAAAATTATCCCAAGTAGTTAATAAATTAATGAAAATCAATTAATACAGATAAAATATCAAAAACACTTCTCCATTGAGCCCCTAAAAGGCCGAGAAGCATTAATTTGTATTAATTGAGCCTAAAGATCTTATTTTACATCCCACCTCCTCGTTTCTTCTATAAATACCTATGTAGAAGATGAGGCAAAGGTTGGTCTCCGAATATTTGTTCCATGTAAATAGTTTTATGAAGCTGCTATAAGCTCTGTTTGTAATTGAAGATACCTAAGTTGAGATGAGAAGTTTGAAGCTATAGAGACCCACTGGACTTGATGATTGTAACTGGTTTGAAGCATCAAATACAAGTTGATTTATGGGATCCTAGTCTATGTCAATGGTGATGTTTTTCTCGTTGTAAATTGTTATTTTCTTTTTGTTTCCATTCTGTCCATCTTCTATGATAAAGAACAAAAATTATAGAGTTAGGATTTACTGTCAAAAGTACCCTTCTCTCACTGATAAGCTTTATCTGTATGTTTTCCTCAAATTGTATGTTCAAGAATGATTTAATACAGTCTAAGCAGTTAAGGAATATTGGCGTTCCCATGTCTTACTGACTAGATTTTAAACATTGTTCTTGAATGTTATTTTCAATTTCTGTTAAGTAAAGTTGAACTATGGAAGTCTATGGTTAGCCCTGTTCTCTAGCTTCATCTCCAAAGTTTGTCTGAAAGTTTCCCTTAAAGTATGTCGAAAGCAGGATAGGTTCAAAGTCCTTACTTGATCTTAGACTACTTTTATTGTTTATATTGAATGTTTTTCCTTTGAGTATGCTGAAAGCAGGATAGGTTCAAAGTCCTTACTTGATCTTAAGCTATTCTATGTGTTTTAAATGTTTTCTATTGAAAGTGCATCGAAAGCAGGCTAGTTTCAAAGTACTTACCTGATCTTAAATAAATTTTATGTCTTTCTTAAGTGTATGCCAAAAGCAGGATAGTTTCAAAGTACTTACTTGATCTTAGGCTGCACTTCATTCTTCATTTGTTTGTTCTCCATTTCTTATTGTTTTCATTCCATAAAATCAACTTAAAGAGATCCTTTGACATAGATGACTTGCCCCATGGACCACTCTTGAACCTTGATGTTTCAATTAAATCCTACTATGACTTCATAGCCCAATGGATTGAAGTTGCTTCTTGCCTATCTTGTTAGCTGAATCAATATTTCACTTTCATGCACCTTCACCCTTCATTTAGACTTCCTTCACCTTCATTTATCTTTTCCCAACCAAAACAAACAAAACCATGTTCCTCATAACTAGCCTAATATCACATTTCAAGCCTTAAAGATAAATCAATCTTTGCACTTATAGAGAGATCCCTCTCTGGATTTAAGAGGGCTAGATCCTAGAATCCCAAAGTGGTTAAAATGTTGCCTCTGCAGTTTTAGTCTCACCAATCTGCTAAAATTACAGGGAGCTAACAATGGTTGTTTTGTTGGTTGAAATGAAAATGAATATTCAATAACAATTTTCAGTTGTCAAAAATTTGTTTCATCTTTCATTTTTTATTTAATCATAGCTATCGTAACCGACATTTGAATATATCTACAATTCTTGTTGTTGTATTTTTTTTCTCTATTGTTGGAGACTTTTCAAGACAAACATTGATCACTTGTTCTAATTCTGAAATCATTTACCAATTTTGTGGGATGCTGTGAAATGATGTTTTGCAAAAGTTTAGGATAATATGCTTTGTGTGGTTCGTTATTGTTAAATACCTTTCAAGCACAAACAATTATCCCCACAAAACATGATAATAAGCATTGAGTGCAAGCATTGAATAATTCTCTAATTAATATTACTAAATTTTCTTATTATCTTTGCTTGTGCAGCGATTTTACCATGTGAAGGAAGGAGAATGTATATTTTCGATAATAAATTGATATAGTTTCTATTATCGATATTTTCCATTGTGAACAGTGCCAATGTGGAGTCAAAAATTTTATTGAACAATAGCACTAGCTATAATAGAAATAATGATAATCTTAATATCTTGATATCCATTTCTGCAACTTTCCACTCATCATTACCCATTTTATGTATCTCCTCATATGTATCCATCCAATGATATATATTTGGATTTGATTATGTGAAAAAAGAAAATAAAAAATGTGAAAACACTGACCAATATTATATATCAAACTTGCAACTAATATTAATATGTTTTCTTGCATGAAGCCCTTAATGTGCGGAGGACAAGGTGTGTGCGGGAAAACAAGGGTGTAGAGAAAACTATATTCTGCATGGGTCAGAAATAGCAAAGTTGCATAATGTAGTAGAAGTAAAAAAGGTAAGTGAAGAGTCGAGAGTGGGTAGTGCACAATGTTTCTGATTGTGCAAAATTCCGCATTTGCAGACTTAGTTTGTATCAAGAGTCAAGTTTAATTATTGGCGATAAAGAGTTTTTCACCTTCATATACACTTACATCACCATATACTTTTTCGATACAAAGTACGAAATGTTGAACATAAAAAAATGTAGTGAAATGTTGCTTGTTATCGATTTCCTAATTTGTTTTTCTCATTTCTCTATGTGCATGCATGTAGTGTAACAATTTACATGATTTTTTAAACATGTGATGTGTCAAGTAAACTTAATAAATGTTTGGTGATATGCTTTAATGTCTATTAGACAATTGATTAGTCAAAAAATCATGAAATCATTTTATGTTGGAGCTAGTTGATCATGTATGCATAGAATATGTGTATGCCATTGTCTTGATAACATGTACAACAATAGCCATCATGAAAATGAGTTGAAATTTATTTTAGTTGTTAAATTCATGCTACTTAGTACACGTATATCGACAATATTAAAGCAATAATGGTTAGCAGAATATAAGAATGAAATAATTCCTAACTTTCGATATTTATTTCCCCTACTTTCCATAAGCGTCGACTTTGGTATTTTCATTTGCTATTTCTTGAGAGCATCTAATGTATTGAGAAACCTATAACTAAGCGAAAAAATCTATTAATACTTGCATGAAAAAAGTTATTTACATTCAGTAATCAAGTACATATAAATCATACCTTAATCTTGTAACGAATAAGAAGAACATATTTAAGATTTGGAGAAGAAAAACAAATTGAAAATAGAACTATTGGTTGTAGTCTAAGGAGTTGTCCAAAACAACATAGAAATATCGGCACAACTTTGATAGTCTCAAATGATTTTTATAAATCCAGATTATAGTTGTCACACTTCAAGATTTTTGGTACTATAGGTTTTTTTGATGATGTTGAATCCATTTCCACCATCAAAAACATGATTTGAACACTCATACTATCATTTTCTTTGAAGAATTTTTTTTTTCAAATTTTGGCGACTTTGGAGCATTCAGACAAACTTTATGGATTAGTGGAAAATGCTAAAATATTGACATCAACTATTAATTCATGATTAATTCCATTTTTAGCGAAAAAGAAAATTCATAAATCATGGAAAAATGTGTATGCACCTTTCTAGAACGTGTTATGACATTTAACTTTGTACCAAGATTTTCAAAATCACTTGTTAGATCATTCTTATAACAAATATTATTTAGCCTTTTTTTGTTCTACGGTATCTAAACTAAACGAATTGACATCAATCTAGTGAGGTATCTAATCACATCTCAGCATCATATTTATTTGACAATGATTACAGTTATTGTTTATAGCTTTAAAGCTAATTGTCATAACTAATCATAATTTATACTTATTTTATACTGTGTATTTCTAGTTCTAATGACACGTATTTTTGTGATATTAAAACAAGATAACATTGTGAGGCAAGTGGACAGAGTGTGTTTGGAATATTGAGATTTATTTCCATTACTTTCGTTAAATGTTTGCTTCAATATTTTCAATTAATATTTATTGATACTATCAAATGTATCAGTTTCCACACGATAAATAGAAATAATTGGTAATTGGGAATGGACTAGAGAATTACGAAGTTAAGAAAAATTGGGAATAGAAATAGGTAATAGAGAAATGAAACCAGATATTTTTATTGATACAATGTATTAGTTTTCTTATACATATAAAAACTTTCACTATTCATTTCCACATGAGCTACTGTTGTATCTATTAACGGTAATGAAAATAAACAATAATATTTGCACCAGCGAATTGATGAATGTTTTAGTGAATGAGTTCTTGAATGTGTACCAGGAGAATACTGCCTTAGGCTCAGAACTCGACAGACTCAAATTATCTGTCAATTCATTTTCCATATTCCTCAAGTTCTTTTTGATAAATATTTGCAATGTGTTTCTTTATTTACAGTCATCTACGGATTTTTGTTGCTTATTTTTGCACCTTATAAGACAAGAACTATAGAAAATGTTTCGAGATCCATTTCCTATTTACTCTCTCAGTAATACAAAATAGATTGTATAATTGACTAAGCTAGTCTGATTTTCAATCAAATTATTTTATAGTTAGTCAATTTGTCTAGCAATGATAGTTTAATTATGATCTAATATCTTTGAGGACTTCCCTGATAAGCTAAATTTATTTCTAACAAAGAACCAATGTAATTTCTTGCATGTCATAATGTGTAATCAAAATAGTTTGTTTGAATCTTTTTCTAATTCAAAATATTTTTATATAGCATATCATTTACAAGATTTGCAGAAGACCAAAAATCAAATACCAGTAAAAGATGTTGAACAAAATGTTCAAGAACCCGACATTAATAAGGAATTAAAAAAAAACAAAGGGGAATGATTCTACACAACAATATTTAGCTTCCACACCTAGTATTGGTGTAACCTCATCCTCCAGTCTATGAAAGAGAAAACCTTGTACCACTGGAAATTTCATCCATGGTGAACAAAATGTTCAAGAAATCGACATTAACAAGGAATAAAAAAAAAAAACAAAGGGGAATGATCCTACACAACAATCTTTAGCTTCCACACCCAGTATTGGCGTAACCTCATCCTCTAGTCTAGGAAAGAGAAATCCTTATACCACTGGAAATTTCATCCATGGTGATCTATAAACTCGCTGAGATAAGGAAGATTCTCTTTGGAAATTATTTTTGGACAAAATGCGAACGATTCAAACATCCAAATCCAAAAGTTCTACAAATAGAGAAAGATTCAAGAAGTTATATATGTGGAAAGCGAAAATAATGTACTACCTTACTGGGTTACTTCTTATTTAGCAGATAATAAGAAAATAATGGAGCAGATTGTAGAAGAGACTATTATTTTAAATGAACATCCTATCACATTGCAAGATGCAAAGTATTACAGGGGCACCAAAAAATTTATATTTGAGAAGGTAAAACTTGAAAACAAAAATTTTATTGATGCAAAACAAACGGATATTGATCTGTCTGACATTGGAATGAACACCCATATGGTATTACATCAATATTCCGGTAATGTTGTTGCACAATCGATTCATGCACTGTCTAGAGAATATCTGAGACTAAAGAAAAGGCTTAAATAAATGGAAAACATTTTAAATCTAGGGTCTCTCTTAATGACTACATTAGAAACACAAAAACCATCATCATCAATTTATTCCACTGCAACACTGCATGCATCTAATAAATTTTTCAGTCTATTGAATACAGTCAAAACATATATCATCGATGTCGTATGCAAACTACTCAATATTATTGATCATGCATGGAAAGCATCTTTTCATTTGACACATCTACAATAGAAAATTAACAAATTTGTGAGTATCATTAATAGTAATCCTGATGAAGACATAAAAATCTTATGTAATGATTTACTTACTCTTAGTCATAAGCTTGCAATACTTACTGATATAGAGAAAAGAAACAAAGGTCTTCCATGTGCTAATCGATTAAAGAAACTGAAAGTTGGATGGACAAAGAGAATTGGCATGCTATAAAAAAATCATTTTTTATTATGATAAGATAAGAAACCAAAGATTTTATGTGTATCTAGAAGTAGTAGAAATTGTAATATGCCTAAATGGTCAATGCATCGTACGTGAATGTGGATTGATTTTAAGGGAAATTCTAAAAGTTGAAATGCAGGAGCGAAAATAGACAATGGCATCACAATTTAATGACATAGCTAATTTTACTACAGATGAAGTTACCAAATAGCTAATTAATTACGTTAAATCCAATAATGAGAAATTTGTCTTGGCCACACAGTTGCAAGGAGAAGCTAGAAAACCTGAGAAATATTTTTCAAGAAGAATGTCAAAATGGAACCTGTAGAATGGCAAAGAGCAACAAAAAATGAAATGGAAGTTTTGAAGAAAGGCATGGAATCTAATATGGATGGTTTGAAGAAGGGAATGGAAGCTAATATGGATGATTTGAAGAAAGGTGTGGAAGCTAAGATGGATGGTTTGAAGAATGCCATGGAAGAAAAAATGGAAGACATGGAGAATGATATAAAAGCATACATGGAAGGCTTGACGAAGTTGATACAAAAAATGATTCCTAATGGTGAAAATATAGTAGAGGAAACTCATGATGAGAAAAAAAAAAAAATTTAATCGTGATTTCATAAACTTGAATGTTGGATAGAAGACCCACCATATTCCAAATATCGATATGAGGAAGTTTGATGGCAAGGATCTCGTAACATGGATACTACAGATGGAGCAATATTTTGATCTCAATAATGTGCAAAACACAGAAAATGTAAACATTGCAACTTTATGTTTATAATAAAATACAAATGTATGGTATCGATGGCTTTTCTCTCGTAAAAAAATTGTCAAGTGGTCATTTTTTATGGAGGAAATGATAGCACATTATGATGATACAAAGAGCAACATCTTTTTTAGGAAACTGATAAATCTCAAACAAAAGGGTTCAATGGTGAAACACATTGAGGACTTCTAGAAATTGAATATAAGGGTAAATGATATTCCATAGGAACCCAAGATTCATGTCTTCATAGGGACTTTAAAGGATAACATCCAACATGAGGTTCGTCTTTGGGAACCTGATTCATTGGAGAAGGAATTCAGGTTGGCAAGACAAATTTAATGTAAAATTATGGCGGCAAGGAAGCCTACCACTCACATCTATAAATATGGAAGTGTTTCTACTCCTATACTTCCACAACCTACATAGTTGACACCACAACAATTGGAAGAAAAAAGAGAAAAAGGGTTTTTCTATAGTTGTGATAGAAAATACACTAAATTTCTTAAGTGTGCTGAGAAGTTTTTACATATATTGTGAAGAGGAAGAAGAAAATGAACAAGAAACTTCAAAACAAGAGAATATACACCAGGAACCAACCCTAGAGAAAGAATAAATGCGTCTGACCATATCGCATAATGCATTAGCAGGAACTACCACTCCTCAAACTCTCAAGATAGAAGGACATAAATAGAAGAAAAATGTAATAGTGTTGATTGATTCGGGTAGAACACATAATTTTATTCACTGTAAGGTAGCCAAGGAATTGAATTTATTCCTATACCCAGCACGAGAATGTCAAGTGATGGTTGCAAATGGAGGAACTATAAATTTCTCTGGAAAATTCCATAATATCAAGCTAACCATGGAGGAATATGTATTGAATATTCCAATTCTTTCCATTCCAATGGGAGGTGTTGACATTGTGCTAGGAGTACAATGGTTATAATCTTTGGGGACGATAACTTTTTTGGAAAAAAATTTCGGAAGGAAAGGAAGTTAAATTACGGGGTATCGTAGGGAATTCGGGAAAGATAATAAGCTCTAATGTCATGACAAATATTCTGAAGAAATAAAAATGAGGCTTAATTGCAAAATTATGCTCACTACAAGTTCCAACATCAAAATCATTTGTTTCTCTAGATCTCCAAAAATTTGTGGAGAATCATTACAATGTGTTTGAAACTCCCAAAGGACTCCCACATATTCATGATCATGATCATGCTATTCATTTGATTCCAGGAAGTGTTCCTCCAAACATCAGGTCTTATAGATATCCTTATGTCCAAAAGAGCGAAATTGAATGTATGATTACAGAAATGTTAGAGGCTGGTATAATTTAGCCTAGTCAAAGTTATTTCTCTGCTCTAGTAATATTGGTGCACAAGAAGGATGGATCATGGTGCATGTGTCTGGATTATAGGAAGCTCAATAAGCTCACTGTTAAAGATAAATTTACCATTCATGTGATTGATGAATTACATGGAGCAATTTATTTTACCAAGTTGGATCTTCATTCAGGATATCATCAAATTAGAATGAAGATTGAAGATATTCTAAAAACAAAATTTCGAACTCATGAGGGTCATTATGAATTTTTGGTCATGCCTTTTAGACTTACCAATGCACCTTCTACATTTCAAGGGTTGATGAATTCCATTTTCAAACCCTTCCTTAGAAAATTTTTGTTAGTATTTTTTGATGACATACTAATCTACAACATGTCTTGGAAGGATCATGTTCAACATGTTGATAGGGTGCTCAAACTATTGGAGAAGAAACAATTATATGCAAAAACCTCCAAATTTTTCTTTGGAGTACAAGAGGTGGAATATCTAGGTCATATTACATCTCACGAGGGTGTTAAGGTGGACCCTAACAAAGTTAAAGCCATTAAGGAATGGAAAGTCCCCACAAACATAAATGATTTGTGAGGATTTCTCGAGTTAACAGGGTACTATCACAAGTTTGTTAAGAATTATGGGAGAATAGAAGCACTTCTAACAACATTATTGAAGAAAGATGCATTTTCATGGACTCATGAAGCAACTAAGGACTTTGAACATCTTAAAGAGGCAATGTGCCTAGCACCGGTCTTAGCTATGCCAGACTTCACAAAACCTTTATTGTGGAATGTGATGCCTTAGGAAATGGAATTGGTGCTATTTTAATGCAAGAAGGAAGACCCATTGCTTTTGAAAGTTATTGATAAATGATATTTAGCTAGCAATGAGTAGGAAATGTTAGCAATACTAAACGCACTAAAGAAATCGTGACCTTACCTAATGGGAAGACACTTCAAGGTAAAAATTGATCTTGATAGTCTTAAACACTTTTGGAACAAAGACTATCTTCAGAAGAGCAGCAAAAATGGGTCACAAAGATGTTGGGTTATGACTTTGAAATAATATATAAAAATGAGCTAATTTGCATTGGATACTCTGAAAAGGATGAAGAGGTGAGTTGCTTTGTGCCATTTCTATACCTTGATTGGATAAATGAAACGGATGAATTTGAGAAGGGCGAAGAATGTGCAATGTAAGACAAGCTTAAATGACTAGTACATCGTGCATTTGGTTGGAAAAATGATTCCTTATGGTACAAAGATCGCTTATATATTTGTAAGAATTCCAAACTAAAGCAAAATTTTCTTTTGGAATTGCACACTTATCCTTTAGGAGGACACTCAATATTTTTAAAAACTTACCACATGGTGAAGAAATATCTTTTTGGGATGGCCTTAAATCTGATATTCAAAAGTTTCTCGCGAAATGTTTGGTTTGATAGCAAAATAAATTTGATACAATTAAGACCCCGGGTCTTCTACACCCTTTATCCATTCCAAGTCAACGTTGGGATGATATTTCAATGGATTTTATCACAGTTTTATCTAAGTCCGGAGGAAAGAGTGTCATCATGGTGGTAGTTGATAGACTTACCAAGTATGCACACTTTTGTGCATTATCTCATCCATTTAAAGCAAGTATAGTTGCTACTGCATTTATGGAAACAATTCAAAAGCTACATTGAAACCCAAAGATTATGGTAAATGACAAAGATCCCATTTTTACTGGAAATTTTTGGATGAAATTATTTTCTTGTTTGGGTACTCAACTAGCTCATAGCTCATCTTATCATCCTCAATCTGATGGTCAAACTAAGATAATGAACAAATGTTTGAAAGGATATCTTCTTTGTTTTGTATCTGATAAACAAACACAATGAGCCAAGTGGTTACCTCTAGCTGAATGGTGGTATAACACTTCCATTCATACTACAACAAAAATGACCCCATTTATGGCACTTTATGGATATCATCCACGGTCCATCACATCATCTTTAAGAGAAAATTCTAAGGTTCAAGAAGTGGAATATCACATCGAGCATCAACAAAAATTTATCCAACTCTTAAAGGATAACCTAAATTTGGCACAAAATCGAATCAAACAACAGGCAGATCAGCATCGTGGTGAGAAAATTTTTGATGTATGAGACTGGGTATTTACGGCTAAAACCATACAAACAGATGTCCCTCAAGAAAGCTAAGAAGGATAATAAATTATCGCCAAAGTATTATGGTCCTTACAAGGTGTTGCAAAACATTGGTACTATGGCATACAAATTGGAGCTTCCTGATTCTTCGCGAGTAAATCAAGTTCTCCATGTTTCATGCTTAAAGAAGGTTATAGGTGAAAAACTTCCAGTTCAAACAATATTGTCAAAACTTGATGAAGGAAAAATCATATTGGAACCTGAAGTAATAACAGAAAAAAGAACTCGACAGCTACAAAATTGATCAATTTGAGAGAATCTCATCAAGTGGAAGAACTTACCCACTGAAAATTCTACATGGGAGGATGAGAATTTTATACAGAAGCATTCATAGCTACTCAAGCATTGAGAACAACACTTTTTTGAGGTAGAGGGGCATGTTAGGTCCCTATATTACTAGTGTAGTCCCTTATTGTTGTTAGTGTAGCCCCCTTATTATTATTGTTGTACCCCTGTAACCCCCATATTGTTATTATTATGACCTTACATTATTATTGTTAGGTCGGCTAGGATTATATTGTGACTCTATGGTCTCATATATATATAAGGAGGTCTTCTCATTTGTATCATCCAAGAATTGTTCATTTATGTAATGTAAAGGAGGTTTCCCCCTCGAAGTGGTTGATTTCTAAGGCATTGATCTCTCTTTTATTATATTTTTGGAGCTAGTTTCATAACAATTCTGTAGGCTTCTGAACTATGGCCCTCAATATTTCCATTTGAATATGAATACAATTGTTACTGAATCTGACTTTGTATCAATTTTAGGATAATGTTTTATAAAATTTTATGAAAGTATACTTCGAGCCTATGAATTATATCTAATGTTATGTTTTTGGTTAAATGAATTTCATTCTACAAAATACAGAAGTCTGAACAAGGTTTTTACTATAGTTCTTTTGTACTAGGCCATTACGCAAAATCAAAGTTAAATTTAATTATACATACATATATTGGTTAATTAATAATGTTTTTTGCACACCTTTTCTGCTTACAACGAAATAATTATCGGTATTAGAGTTCTAATTCTATAAAAAAACTTTGGTTTTTATGCCTTTGTTTTCAAAATGATCTGATATATATATATATATATATATATATATATATATATATATTATATATATATTAATGGGTTATAGTTATGATTATTTTCATTTGAATTTGGTTACAGTCATCGTTACTCAATAAATGTCTGTATTGAATTTAAGATAATGTCTTTTATAGATTTTTTATCTCAATTTAATTATGCATAAACAAATTAGTTAATTAATTATATTTTCTTCACAGCCCTTTTGCGTACAATATATATGATTTATAACGATGCTAATTGTCATTTGAATCTTAATACAGTTATTGCTCCTCAATTCGAGTCTATATCGATTTTATGATAATGTATTCTATATGTTTTTGAACATAAGCTTTAATTATTTGTTTTTATATTTGATGCTATGTTATTAATTGAAATGAAAATTAACATAAATTTCATTATGCAGAATACAGAAGTATTAATAAATCTTACGTTGTGTTTCTTTCGCACTCATGTATTTTGCACAATCAAATGTTGCTACCTTCCATCCAAATATTGATAATGGAATATATACAAGCATTATTTATCAAAATATTTCTAATCATAAGCGTCTTAGTGTCTACAATTATTCCAATTAAAAAATAGTTTCAATTATGACAATCAATAGTAAGTGCAAAATTCTGGCCCCCCTTGTTAGTTGAACTAGAAACTTCTACAATATGATACCCCCTCCTTGGAATATGTTATATCCAATTCCTTTGCATATATGAAATGAATCAACCAATTGTACTAAATATCCAAATCACATTTAAAGATTTCACACAATGTATCAACGTTACTTTTTCCATCCCTTTATACAATATATAATTTCTTTTACAATGTTAAATTGGTCTTATACGAAATGTGGAGAGAAAAAAGCTTCACTCGGTAAGCGAATTGCAAACCCATTACTTCTGGCATCTTTGGACCATTTGATAACTTTGGACAATGTAAGAATGTTACTTGTTCCATACTTGTACATAATAATGTGTGTGTGTATATATATATATATATATATATATATATATATATATATATATATATATATATATATATATATATATAGATATATATATATATATAGTGATCTCTAAACACAAACTCTAGCTAGGTAAATTTATCCTACAGTGTTAAATTGTATTGACGCGTTTTCAGGATTCATTGTATACAAAAGAACTTTTTTGCATATGATAGCTATGTAGATAGCTATGTGTGGTATTCGGTTTCCTCCATACTCATATTTCCATTTTACAGGAAGTGTGTGCACCATGTTCATTGAATCATTACTAAGAGTGTTTGGTCAATTTAATTGTCTTAAATTGATTACATAAATTATCAACCGAAGTTGGTAAACTTGTGAAGTGCAAGTGCACAATATATGCTAGAAGCCTCTTTTATTCATTTATTTTATTGCCGTGATGATTGGATTTGTAGAGATTACTTCTAAGGATATTTTTATTCTTATGTTCCTAATGAAATTGATAAATTTAAATTACAACTAAGTTCTAAAAATCAACTTGCTTTCTACTCCGCAAAAACTGAAACAAGCTTTCTCTACCTTATGAAGAAATATTAACTAATTTATTTGTTAGGCTCTAAAAAATCTTTTTCTCTAACAGTCTTTTGCATGAATATAAAATCAAATTCTAGAAAAGTGAATTTATACATTTTTGTATTTTTGAAATGAAATCTTATGGCAGTGAAACTTGTAAAGAAATCACTATAGCTATTGAAAATAAATCACTTATGAACAGAAAATAACACACTCATATGCTGAAAGGAAATCACTCATTCACTATTGTTTTAAAAATAAATCACTCATGCTCTTGAGATAAACCACTCATGAACTTGTAAAACTACTCTAAAACAAAACATTGCTACTCTAGAAGTAAACTTATGAATCCTCTGCAATTCGACAATTCGAAATGAAATATTGATGAATCTACATCAAATGATAAAAGACGAGTTATGAAAGCACCTACATCAAATAGAAAATTGGAATTATATAAACAACTACGACAAATGACAAATTGAACTTTTGAAACCAACTACGACAAATGACAAATTGGAATTCTGAAAATAACTACATCAAGTGATAAAATGAAAACATGAAAACAACTACATTAAAAAATAAAATGCAGAACCTTCATTGTTTGCAGGGGCCCTCCACAAACAGGCGGTCAAATATTTACTCCAACACTTAGTTGTGCATAAAATCTTCAAGGTACTTCTTCATTAAAAAGAAATGAAAAACAAAGTTTTAAAACTTCACAATATGGTTCAAAAAATTAACTTCCTCTCTTTGTTTCAATGGACTGTTCATATAGGGGTTGCAATGTAACTTCATGGAGATTCATATGGCTAAATATCATAACTAAATGGACACCTACTTTTCACGAATTTGATGAATCACAGTCCATTCCAACCTCTATTTTATTGAATGGGCATTTATTGACACATGGGCACAATGTTTCCTCACGCAACTGCAAAATATGGCTCCAAAGAACCTGAAATATATCCCAAATGGTAATGAATTCTGGACAAGTGCTCATGGAGAACTTAATTGTGTGTGTTTTAAACAAAACCCATGTTTTTTTTTGCGAGATTCGCTTTAGTTTGCTCAGAAAACGTGCTTGAAGTTGACTGGTCAAAACTGCTATGATTTTCCCTTGATCTTTGCTTGGAGGTCCACATTTGTGAGCTGGGTGGAATTTGACCAACAACAATCCATATTGGAGCTTCTAGAAATAATTTCCATGTGTTTTATTTCATTCTATAGTGGTGCTACTACCTCAACCATGGAGACAATTGCGGAAACTGTATAAACTTGAACTGTCAAACTATCATTAGTAAAATCATGCATAATTCTCTTTAATTCATTAAAAATTATAGAAATAATAATAATAAATCATGTAAATATGTATGTGGGAATTTGGTGCATATATGAAGAAATATGGTTAAAAATGATGACAATGGGTGAATTGGAATGATGCAAAAATGGATAGTTCATCAACAAAATTATGACAAATTGAAGGCCCAACATTCCCCCACACAGAGATTTTTCATGTCCTCATGCAAACAAAGAATTACCAAAAGTTTCATAATCCAATGGGTGTTCCTTTATTTTTTCATTTCAACTAAATCCTTGACCAAAGCTCCAAGAGAGCAATATTGACCCTCTATCTCAACAAGATGCACTTTTCTCTCTAACAAGATTACTAATATGGGCTTTATAACTCTTTGTTTCTACACTTGCTTGTTGTGTCATTAGAGTAAGGAAGAAGAGTTACCCATCCTCCTTTGAAATTTAAACGGCAGAGTCTTCACATACGAGGCTGCTCATGGATGCTGAGGTAGAAGTAGTACCTGCTAATTTGTTATTTTCTTAATAAAACAACCTTTTCATTATTTATTATATGCAACTTGTGTGAAAAATCGAGATGCTGCAGCAGTAGCATATCAATGCATTGTACTATTTAATTGTGCTCAAATTGTTCAAGCATTAGTGAATACCATATTGTGAAAGATACATCAGAACTTTTACTCCATCTATAGAATGTGTTTCCATCCTTGTGATTCATCCCATTAGTATGGCTGGAAATGATCATAGATTGCAACCCATAATGATTGTCTTTGTCTCATCCATGCATAAGCCAATCATATTTCAACAATGTTGTCAATAGTTTCTTCAATAACTCACAAACTAATGAATGAAGAAAGACTTCCCAATGTGAATATTTTTGATAAGATAGGTAACGCAACACACAAAATAAGAGTTTTATTGGGAGTTTATACAACTGTAAAACCTAAAATATGCTGAAGTGATTTTCAGAGTGTGTGAACAAAACCTTATTTTGCAATCTTCTTAGTAACAGCTTTGTACTCATCATTTGTTAGCTTCCATTAAAAATCTGAAGATGACCAATATGACACACTAATTGATTTCCATATGCTTTTTTATCATGTGCTACAAACATGTACCATGAAGTCAGGATTTTTCTATTTGTAAAATACTTATTTTTCTCAAGAACATCATGTTGATGGACCATTATGGAAAGCATGGATTGACAAGAAAGTTTAAACAAGAAAGCGGTGAAAGCATAGAAGAACATCATTATGACCATGGAAAACAATGACATGATTGCATGGGTAGCAAGACTTTGTTGACCGAGAATCAATCATAACTTGTGGGATTGGTTATTAAAAGGTATGGAAAAACATAATGGGAGAAAAATTGAACTACATATTTACAATAGCTTTTCATCAAAAATTTCCTAGAATTTTTAAGAAATTAAAAAGTTTTAAGACTAGTTTTACCTCAGAATTTACCTTTTGGAATTGGAGAAAGATAACATGATCTGATGGCTGATTTGGTGTTGATATGGCTCGGGTACTCTTGCTCCATGATGTGTTGACCTCCACTTTTCCTTGCTCCACAAAATGTATCTTTTCATGTAGCATATTTGTTTTTCAGTGTCTCAAATGGTAAATCGAGATTCTCTGATTTTTAGGTTGTTACTATTAATATTATGCATCTTTCCACAAAAATCTCATCCAATGGGTACCTGAATCTCGAGAAAAATGAGAAATATACGCCCAGGTGAAAGTGGCCAATTTATTGAAAAATACACCATGAATTTTACGTTCCTTTTTGTTATTTTTACTTAATTCATTTACTGCATAAAAATTTCAGGCCCAACGAGTGCACGGTTTGCAAGTTATGATCAAATCCAATTTTATGCATTGTTTCACCCTTCCCATTGCTCAATGTTGCAACAAAAACATATGCCATAAACTCGTTTTAAGGCCAAGGCGGGTGAATTCAGAGACATGTATTTTATCTTTTCTACCACCACATGCCTTTTGATCCCATTTTGATGTTGAAAAGGCAACATTGTTTAAAAATGCCAAAATCTGGCCTAATTTGTCCACAATGGTGAAAAATGAAAATCCGCCTTAAAAACTTTCTAAAGTCTGAAAAATTGCACTTTTTAAATTTTTCTACTTCTTACTCAACACTATATTAAGAAAACCTAGAAGCTCGGGTACATTATTCTGCTCAATCTCTTGCAATATTTTTCAAACTACCTACGGAACAAAGTACTTCAACAAATTTTTACAATAACTACGAGAAACGCAACTTTCCACAGTTGTTGAAAAAAATGTCAATTACTATGAAAAAATTGTTTTCTCAGGGATTTCAATTGTTGATTTGGATTATGTCTTTTGTACATGTTGATGAAACCATGATACATAATGCATATTGGTAGAAATAGAGCCCAAATTTATTGTTTTGCTTCCAAAATGAAATGAATGAAAAATTGTAATGGTGTCATCATGTTGTTATTGAATGATAAAAGCCTGAACATATTTATACAAAAATGATAAAATGTATTGTTGCAAGTATTGTCAAGGCTAAAATTCATGGTATAATTCTTACCATTCGAATGAATGTGTCGAAATCGAGCCTAGGAAAATCATTTGATTACCGATTAATGATGAAAATCATTAACCATGCAAGACAACTCATAGATAATTTAAATGAGTTTCAAGGTACACGCAGTGCATCTTAGCAGGGCGAATGAATGTATTTGAAGTTAAATTCTTTTTATAAAGATACGACAATCAAGAGACATTGTTGTATTATCGTTGTTGTCCGCGAGGAGGTTTACCATTTATGTATGCAAGTTCAAGGCATTAAATAGTCTACGATGTATGATCGGAGGTAAGGTGTTGAGGTCGATGGGACAAGATCGTTGGAAGGTGGGCCTTGAGGAATCCCACATCGACCAAATTGAGAGCATAGAACCAAAAATTATTTGAAGAACCATAAGAAAATCTTGGAAACCATCATAAAATTGCGAAACTTATTGTGAACTTTGCTACTTCGGTTGCCTAGTTTCAAAGCAAAGCTTATGTCCAATTACGCCGACAAGCTAATTTCACAATAAGACCATTTTTCTCTTTCCTTTTTTAATGTCTGCTCTACTAGAAAAATCTTGTTCAAGTATATGAATACTTCAATGGAACCATATGTGTAACGAGATGATGAATAAACTCATATACAAGTTTTAAATATACTCTTTGATATGTCTGGGGTATATGAGAGATGAACTTCTGTGATTGAGATGATGTCGGAGGATGTTTGAAGGAGAATGGAGTGTTGAGATCCGATAGGCTTGTCTTGAACAAGATTCAATGTAATCTTTGTACTTCCTTGGCTTCCACCTTTATCATTCCATACAGAGTATTCGGAGATGTGATCTCCCATTCATATAATCTAATGATAAACATGCAAAGGCACCAATCTCGAGTTCCAATAATCTCTCTTTGTCAATAAGCATCCATGGTTCTTGGACCTTATATAAATCTTATTCTTTTGGTTGTTGTTCTTAAATGGAAAGCTGAAATCATTGCAATACCTCAACATTGTAAGTGGATTGAGGTGTTGTATTGTTGGGGATATGAAATGGTTGTGCGAGGTGATGGAGTGGGAGATGAATCTTTGGTGTGCTTGTGTGGGTGGTAATGGGAAAGGTTGAATTGAGTCAACTGAGGGTGAAGGTAGGTATGGTGGAGGTGAATGGTATGGATAGCATTGATATTGGCATTGAGGATAGTGAGGAAAATATTGAGGATACATTAGATTTATTTTGTAAGACCCTTGCCAACCTTGTTACGGGGTGGTTTTGAGGTTTGGATTGATATGGCCAAGGTTTCCAAAGTGAAAGTGTTTACCAATTACTTTGATATTTTTGTGCATATACGATCTTGCATCATACTAGCTTTATGGAGCTTCCATGGTCTTCTTGGAGACACACTTAACAAGATTGTTCAGTGTTTGATTTTCCTTGATAGCCCTTTTACTTGTTGGTAATGATGGGAAATCTTTAGTAGTATGTGATCCTACACACTGTTTTCTAGGTACAATGTTATCAAGTGGACGTTCATGCAATCATGCTTCTTTATACATTTAGGGAAAAATACAGTGATAGCATTCTCAACTTTTTGTTAGTTTTTCATTCTTAGCATATCAATTTGTTCATTTAAATTACCGAAATTTCTAGCAAATTGTTAAGTTCAGTTGAATTACCAATCTTTGATGCTAACTTACTTACTCTTTCATAACTGGATCTTGAGATCTTCCATACTATGATTTCCTCTTGATATGTTCTTGCATGGATTCACAAATCGTTTGAAATGACAGACAGGGGAACATCTTTTCACAAGGTTAAGAAGATCAATCCATTCATCCCTTGTATCTTTTAGTAGGATATTTTTTAATGTATACGATCCTAGGTGCCAAATTTTAGATCTTTTGTCATTATAAGTAAATCTCTCCACTAAATCCTCTGAGGCTTTCTGTCATCTTTTTGGTTTATCTTAAAGACTTCATTTCTAAGGTCATGGTGTATGCAATAATCTTATATTTTTTCAAAATACTCTTTTCATGTCCTTGATGTCCTTACGAAAATTTGTTCCTTAAAGTGTGAACCATCTAAAACTTTGTCCTTAGGTGTTTCAGAGAAACAAAATTTCAATTTTTGAATGTGTAATGAGTAGCCATCGGTCTACTAATTATTTCAAATTCAAAAGAAAAGTTTACGGGTCTTATTATCTCATACCTTTGAAGTTAAAATACAAATGGAGGGATGCTCTTCATATGGAAAGCCATTGATATAAGTTTCTTGAACGGGAAATCCAAAAATCGTATTGAAGTCTTGTTCATCATCTTAAATCATGTCTTCAACCTCCTTTGTCACATCTTATTCTACTGCAAAAATAAGAATTCATGTTGTGGATGTGTGGCTCTTCTTTTCCACATAATATAGTGGGTGTGGTGGGCGGTTGATTTTTTTTTTTTTAAGAAAAGAAAAATATCCTATTTTACTTCTCGGCAATGCCATAAAATGTTTATCAATTTAATTGTCTTAGATGGAGATTACATAAATTATCAGCTGAGTTGGTAAACTTGTGAAGTGCAAGTGCACAATATATGCTACAAGACTTTTTTATTCATTTAGTTTATTAGTGTGATGGTTGGATTTTTAGAGATTACTTCCTAAGGATGTTTTTATTCTTGTATTCTAATAAAGTGATAAATTTAAATTACAACTAAGTTCTAAAAATAAATATGCTTTCTACTTAGTAAAAAATAAACAAATTTTCTCTGTCTTATGATGAAGTCTTAACTAATTTATTTGTTAGCCTCCCAGAAATTCTTATTCTCTAACGATTTTGTACATGAAGATAAAATCAATTAAGAAAAGGGACCTTATACATTTTATGTTTGAAATCAAATGTCGTGAAAATAGAAAAAAACTAAATCATTATATCTCTTGGAAAGAATCACTCTTGAACTAAAAAAAACTCACTCATATCTAAGAGAAAATCATTCAAACATTACTTAAAAATAAAGACTGTGCTTTTGAAATAAACTTATCCATAAAGCTGAGAGAAAATAAATCACTCGATACTCTTCAAGTAAACCACACATGAATTTGTAAACTTCTCTACAATAAACTATTGTTTCTACGGAAAAAAAACTATGAATGACTACGCAATTTAACAATTCGAAAAGGAAGATTGATAGAATCCATCAATTATAAAGAAATCATGTAAACATCTACATCAAATGAAAAAAATGGAATTAAGAAACAACTACAACAAATGACAAGTGGAATTACGAAAATAACTACATCAAATGATAAAATGAAAACATGAAAACAACTACCCCTTCAAAAACATAAAATACCATTCATCATTGTTTGCGAGGGCCTCCTGAAGCAATTGGTCTCAAATATTCCCACACGAACAATCATCTACGCATCAAAATCTTCAAGGCACTTCTTCATTAAAAGAGATGTAAAGCAATTTCGCAATTCACAATATGCCTCGGAAAATTATTATCTCCTATTTGTTTCATTAATTTTGTTTATATAGGGAGTTACAATGTAACTTCAAAACGGAGATTCATATGGCTAAAGATAAGAATTTAATGGACACTATTTTCCATGAATTTGATGAATCACAGTCCATTCGAACCTCTGTTTGTGATTGAGTGTTTATTGACACATGGGTGCAATGTTTGCTCGTACAGCGCAAATAGGGCTCCAAAGAACTTGAAATATCTCTCAAATGGTAACGGGTGGGAAAACGTCTCTTCCAGAACTTAATTGGTTCCATGATAGACAAAACCCATGTTTGTGTATTGCGAGATTTGCTTTCGTTTGTGAAAATGCGTTTGAGATTGTTGGTCAAAAACTGCACATAATTCTCCTTTGATCTTTGGGTCACATGTATGAAATTTGGGTGGAATTTGACCAACAAAAATCCATATTGGAGCTAGAAATAATTTCCATGTGTGGATTTCATTCTAGAGTGGTGCTACTACCTCAACCATGGAGGCAATGCTGAAAACTTAGGTTAACTATAGAAACTTGTCTTGGCAAAAACTATCATTAGTAAAACAATGCATAAGGTATCTTTAATTCATTAAAAATAATAGAAATAATAATAATAAACAAACATGTATGGGGGAAATTTAATTGTGTTTATGAAGAAATATGGTTAAAAAATTATGACAATGGGTGAGGATAGGAATTATGCGAAAATAGGATGGTTTTCATCAACAAAATTATGACAAATTGAAGGCCCAACAATATGGATACTTCGACCCCAACATTAATTCTTACGATACTCAATATTGTGGGCCACATATGTATGATATTGATGTGAGAAGATTATCACACATGATTCTTTAGGTTTTTAAACTGTGACATAAATTACTGACAAAACAAATTCTTAAAACAGAAAACAAAGAATGGAAAGAAAATAAAACATAAAAACAAACATACTGCAGAGATTTTCCCTAGATCCCAGGCAAGGACTACCAAATTGATTTTTCATTTTTTTCCTTTCAATGTTACAATACATATATATATACATGTAAAACATTCATAAACCCCAATCCATTAACCCTAGATTAGAACATAATCATAGTTCCTTAGCAGTATCTATAAAATACCCATATCTATAAAATACCATGGGTATAAAATCATCATGCCCAAAACCATGTGCAAAAACCCATGCACAAAAACCATAACCTAGGTACGCTCACTTATTATGGGATAAAATAAAAAATCTCGGGGCGTTGCCCCCGATTCCATGTGTGGGGAGCTGCCATCCCTAAAAAAGCCAGGATAAGGGGGTTCTTCCCCCCTAATGGCACGACACAATGAAAAAGGGGGGATATCTCCCCACTATGAACCCACTTGTGTGCGACTAGTCGTGGAAATAATGTAACACACACAAGAATTGTTTGTTGCTCTCTTATGGACCTTTCTCAAATATTTTCAACTCTATGACTAAGGCTCTACATTGCCCCACCTAACTCTTGGGTGGTTGCATGCTGGAAAAATAACACACTCTAGCTTGTAAATATTTTTAACTCAAACACCAATTTTTTACTTGCAGTAGTAACATGCTTAATCTTTCCTCTTATGAACATCATCATATCCATGGTCTTCAATTACAACTACAAAACATATTTCTCTTTAGACCGAGAACATACATTGCATCCTTTTGGGTGAAAAGATTGGATCCTAACTCTTAAATTGATAGTTCCAACCCCTTTGGTACTATACCTTCCATCATCTCCAAACTCTATGTGTAACTATCGGTCTTTCTTCTCTAGGCTGTTGAACAAATCCTTCTGTGTCTTATGATATGAGGCACCGAGTCTACGTACCACTCACTCCCTCTTACTATGATTTCTGTAAAGCAATGAGGTGAAATTCAACTCGAATGGTCATGTGGAAACATCTCCTCCCACTCCTACGGCCCAGTTTTGCCACCAGTTTCTTGTGTGGACACTTGTTGCATAATGTCCTTATGTAGCAGTGAAAGCATTTAATTTTACTGAGGTCTTTCTTCTTTCCATGGTTCGCTGAATTTTCCTCATCATAGGCCTTCTTGCCTTTGTAATTCTTCCTTTCCCATTAGATCGAGAAGTTTTATTCCTCCTTGGATTTACATGCTTTTCCATCTTAGGTGTTTCTTCTTATCTCCTCCTGCACCAAATCAGACCAAAGTCTCACCTAATCCTAGTATTTATCTCTTCCATTAGTGAATATTGATAGTTATGCCAATATTTCAGAAGGCCAAGAGTTTTAATCTCACAATTTTAGATGATGTTTCTCCCTGCTCCTTCAAGTTCTCTAGAACTTTGAATGAATTTGGATGAGTATTGAGGAATGGTTTTCATTTTTCTACATTTGAATGCTTTTGAGTTTATCTCTCGTGAAAATTTCCTTTGGCATCATTGTTGCTTTGGAATATGCATGAGAGTTACCCACATTTCAAAAGGAGTCTACATTTTCATGCCAAATTTTAAACCACATGATCTTTGACACCTTCCGAGAATAATCCTCCTGGATTTTGTTGTACTTTCTTCCCTTCAGCAAGTGCATGTGCATACGATGTTGCTAGTTTTGGAATATCGTTTTGCATTCAATACTTAATTTGTCATTCGAAACTACATATTATCTTTCCAAGCACAAAATTCTGAGTTCCCTCCAATACATACTCAAGCCTCAATCCATTGAAAGACATGTTTCGCCACCTTTGAAAATTTGCACCAAAAACTCGGCCAAATCACAATTTCTCTGAGAGAATATTTGGAACAAGGTTTCTATGTAGTCTTTCAATGCCTCTGATACCATATAGAAATTGCAAGAAATTTCTATTGTAAGCAAATCAAACTAAAATCAAGAGACAAAAATTTCTTCTACTATTGTACGGAAATGAAAACACACGATAGAAACATATGTAATAATATGCAACCATCAAAGACAAATAACACAATGATTTTGTGAGAAACCCAATGGGAAAAACCACTTTGAAGATATTAATATGAATAAATTACAATGTTTTTCTTCCATCTTGAAACACCATACCTTGCTGCAATTCCAATCTCTTTGCTCACTAACTTGCTACGTGACCAACACTTAGAAAAAATAGGCCTCAACTTTCCTCCCTATTTCCTTACACAATTCTTGAGAAATTAGCCCACAAAATAGGATAATTCCTTATTTACTTATGCAAATCACGAGTAATTGATCACCTATGAGCCTCGGTATTACAACAAAGAATCTTGTCCCAAAGGGCTACCAACTTTGGTTATCAACCAAGAAACATCGACATTGTATGTGCAGCATACAATGTCCTTCTTTTGTTGATATGATGTAATGGAAGTGTTGCTTTGAAAAGAAATTAATTCTATGAAAGAACAACAATTTTAATTGAAATCCCTAAAACCTTAATTCAAATAAAAATACACTTAATCTACTTTGCGAAAATAAATGTCCTAAGTGGTGTTTATTATTCCTCCAATCATGGATTTAGATCCTAGGGGTCAGTGATTCAAGCCTAAGAGACAAAACCAAGCTTTAGGAGCAAATGCAGTTGAGTTTACACATGTTACAAGAGTGCTACGGGGAAGTTCTATTTTTGCTACAAGAAGTTATGTTTGGGGAAATAACTCACCAAGCCAGCCAAGTAAATCAAATTAAAATGGGATAGGACAATTTTTTTCAATAAGTATGATGCTGTAGGTCTCCATTCAGAGTGGAATCACTCCAAAATACCCCTGTTCACACGTATACAAAAATGTGAGAAAATTGCTACTCTAAAATATGGAAATTCAAGAACTAACAGAGCTAGTCATTCTATCAAATGCCTAACCTAATCAAGTGCAAATGAAATAGAATTAATTTTTTTTTATTAAATTTAACATTATTATGACCATGCCTAACCTAATCAAGTGCAAATGAAATGGGGTAAATTTTTATTAAATTTAACATTATTGTGACCTAATACAAGTGGAATAAATTCCATTGTGATCTCATTAACCCATTCTAAAAATATAACAAATTTACTACTATTTCGCTACAGGCATTTCAGGAAATCATGTTCGTAAACTAGTAACCAAATACAAGTAGCTTAATGATTAAGATGATAACCCAAAGTTACTCTGAGATGAATAATACTTTTGAATTTGTAAAAAAATAAATAACTCACTTAAAATCATTTAACTCTGATCACCTATAGCAAGAAAAAGCAATACACTAAGTACGAAATATGCAAAACGAGAAATGAGAGATGCATGTGAATAAGAAGTGAAAAGAACATAAAGAAAATTGTGCAAGAGGGCTGCGAGGCTCCTAGGATGGCCAATTCCAAGGAGGAATCGGATTCCTATGGAAGAAATCAAACCTTAGAAGCTAAAAATGGCACTAACCTTCAATTATTGAATCATTCCAAGTACACATCACGCAAGAAAAAGAAAGTGGAGCTACTAAACAACAAGTTTCTCACGATAAGACTAAAAAATACATGCCCTAGAGGTCATTCCGAATTGGTACTTATACCAAATTGATGGGGAAGCATTATCCTTGAAAGGAGAGTTTTTTCCTCCCAAAATCCCTCAAATAATGGATCGTTCCCAACACTAGGAGTTTGCGATGAGCGCGGGGAACACATTCCTAGATTTTTCTCCAATCATCGGAGTTCGAATATCTCAATCATTTCATGATATTTTTTCATTTATTCTATAATATTGATCCTCATGTAGTAGGGATCAAGTCCCTAGTATCTCCTTCTCCAAATCTTACATGTCTGCCCAATATTCTCTTAATATCCTTCAAAAATAAATAATATTAGGCCACAAATATGCAAGTATCTCTAAACCCTTCCTAAGAACATATTAAAGCTTAAAAAACATTATTAAGTGTATAAGGAAATTTAATATAGCATTTATGTGCCTAATAAAGGTTATATGGGCCTTAATTTATGTCTAATTTTAGAGGCCCATCACCTACTACGATGGAAAAAATATACATGCATCTAGTATATAATGGACAATTACAATGTGTCTTGTCCTCCACTCAACTTAGGAAATTTGAATTCCCATACATGAATAGGGGATATTTTAGTAAATTGATTAGTTAAATGAGAAATCAATGAATTAAAAATTGTTATAACTAATCCATTGAACTTCTACGGACTCACTAAATACTGACTCGGTTAATGATTTTAACTAACAATAACTCTACTATATTGCTAGATGTTAGCAATCAACCCATGCCACAACTCTGCTTCTAGCCTACAAACTCAAATTGGTGACTTAAATGGGTGATTTGGTCATTTCACTCTAACGATTGCAACTCAAGTCATCTTGCTAATGTGGAAAATCAAATTCTTGCATTTGACTAAAGCACAAATCAAGTGAAGTCTTTCTTTCTACAATTTCATGAGAATTCCAATTTTTGTTCGAAGTCATTGACCTCTTTTGAAGTCGAAGTCACCTCTTGGAAGACGAAAACCAAGAGTTACAATCACATGTATTAATATGTATATCTTGTGAATAGAATGTATTCCATAATTATCTAAATCTATCTATCAATTTCCTGTGTTTAAATGATATCGGGCTATGCTAATTCTTAACCCTACTCAGAATTTTGAACAACTAGTTTTATAGAATTTCTACATATCAGTTTTGTCGTCAGTCCCACCTCCCTGGGCTCTACACCTGAGTGCTCTACCAACACTTCTTTTCAAGCCCCGCTTCTCTACATTACCACCCTCGTCAACTGTTTATATTCCTCGCACTAGTCTTAACCTTGTAACCTAACACCCCTTTGCAGTTTCTTTTCCTGGCATCAGTTTCTCTGCATCCAATGGATTCCATGTCATCACTATGGTACCAGTTCTCTATATGTTCAGTTCATTTGTATGAAGTTAAAATTGATCAGGAGATATGAGTGGACGAATTGAGCATGGTAGCTCCGCACACATGCGCTAATAATGAGTGGTAATTCCATCGAAAGAAATGGCCCATATGTAAAAAAATTGATTTTATAAATGAAAGGGAATCCTAGAAACCCTAAAATATTGCATAGTGACCAGGTTACGATCCCAAAAAATAACCATCCCCACTGTTTCTTCTCTCGTCTTAAACGGGCCAGTTTCAATGCTAGTTGTAAACCCAATAAAGGAGGAAAAGCGAAGAGTTTCGCCATATTATCCTTGACAATAATGAGGAACCCTACGAGAGGGTTGATGTCCTCATATCTCCCAAGCCTTCTATCAATTTCTTCTGCATTTGCCAACAATTTGTATAACACATATAGGGAGATCTTGTCATTGCAGTTGAGTGAGGTATTATTTAGTTTACTCTCTTGACAGTAGAAAGTTCCTTATGCACAGAATTTCTGAGTAGTCATTGTGGTTTGCATAGGTTTTTAACAGATTTGTGGCCACCTAAAAGGCCTTCATGATGTGAAGGTTTCTACATTATATCATATCAACGGGTCTGATGATCAAAAGGAATGGGAATGAAACCAATTCCCTCATGTTCACTCATGTTGTTGGATGACTGGAAAATGGAGATGTTTTCATACTTAATTCAAAAGGTCAACAATATGCTCCAAGTTAAGCAAGCATTCTGCAATTATTAGAAACAATTGTTGTAATTCCAAACTACAACAAGTTGTTTCCAACTAGTCAAACACTAATTCTAGATCATGGTTATTGTATAGCAGTAGAAGAGCACCTAGCTTATTTGTTCCATTCAATGATGTGATGGTGATAATTGGCTTCATGTTTGTTATTCAACTTGCACAGTCTAACAATGGTAGAGAACCCAAATGAATTTGGCATATTAAATAGCCTTTTATGCCATGCAGTCTCCATAGATGGTATTATGAGTGCATACCCTTCATAAATTGATGTGATTGTGTGTTGTTGCTATTGATTTGGTGTTCCCAAATTTGAGTACTCGTTAGCTAGTTTTTAAGTGTATGTTATTCAATTTCAAAGTTATTCAGAAGCCTGCAGAGATTTAACCAACAACTACATCGAGCAATACAGAAACTTCATGTCTTAGGTTGATTTCATGCCTCAGGTAGACCTTATAATGCCACAACCACCTTTATCCTAGAACCAACAACCAGTTTCTCTAACATTTCATTAATGAAATATAAATTCATGATCTTAACTAGTCTAGTTAGTGTTTTTACTAGAGGTGAGCAATCAAGGGAGAACATAACCATACCCTAGTAGTTGGTAGTGAGGTGAGCTAGAGTAGATATATAAATAGGAAAGTAAGAAATCATGAGTAGCTCATCCTATCTCTATTAGCTTCTGGCTTGGACGCAGATATCTTAGCTTTTCCTACTTTTCTTCTATATTAAGTTTGTTGTGGGAGGCTTTTGCTCAAGGACATGGCTAATAGTGATGCATTATCAGTTGGTTAAAGCACCCTTCATTTACTTGAGTTGGAGAAAATAGCAGACTTAATGGAGTATTAGAGTTATTGAACACTTTGATTCATTATATTGTTGACAACACAGTAAAAATCAGCAAAACCACTTCTGCCGATATAAAAATATGTCTACAACATGCACAGGAGAAGATTCGTCACAGGTACAAAGAGATGAGCTACAACATAAGAGTCATAATTCTGAGTTAGTTTTTGTTCAGAACAATTCTTTGTTTGAATTTGACTTCCTTTTTGAGGTTGAGGTTGACTCCCATTAGCAATAGCAATTGATCAGATTGGTGTATCCATTTCAAGAGCTAATTTGCATGAAGACACAAAGGTTCAAGTTGCACTTACCAAGCCCATCATCAAACTTTGGGAAGAACTTATCACCAAACAAAACAAAATTGGACTTGGATATGACAATAATGTGTCCTCTTACGTTCTAGATTATTCCAAACCCACCAAGTTTCAAAGTGTCAAGTTTCTTCAGGATGGTTCATTGTCACTTGTTCCACATCCTGCTCATTTTCCATAGCTAGATCAAAGTTTCAAATGCCAACATTATGATCGGGTTAGCCATATGAAAGATAAAAAAAAATATCTTCATCCTTGTGAGAATTATGGTAAGCACATTCATCATTGAAATAGATGTTCCAAAAATAAGAATCCTGCAAGAACAAATATTCATCTTGGATGAATTGTTTTTTAGCAATGGTATTTAACATCCAAAAAGATATGTTAGTCATGGCTTAGAGTTAATTCTTGAGTGTTAACACATCTTGTAGTGGATATATATTCATCTTCTCACCTTGTATATAATAGGAGGGGAATTGGTGGACAAATAATTGCTTTGAAAAGTTATCAAGCAAGCCTAAGCCACTCCCTAAACTAGAGCCAGCTACCAGAGCCTAGAGCTAGAGTTAGCCATAGCTAGATTCAAAGTTGTAGCTAGAGACAAAGTCATGTTCTATGAGCACAGTTTTTGGTTGGTGTCTTTCCTTAAACCACCACATACATAAAACTTCAAATTTTGCTACATCAGTTTATGGTTAAATTTAAACCCGCATCAGGGAGCACTTCCACCAGCATAAGACTTCAACTCTTAGCCAGATTTGGAATTGTTCTAGGAAATAATTTTAGCTTTAGTTCCAAAGTTGGTGGTAAGCCTTAAACCACCATCGATATAGACCTTGAGTTTTTTTACGTCACTTAGTTTGTGGTCTACCTTAAACCACCATTTCAGAGAGCACATCTTGTTATTGGCTGCCATGAATTTTTTTATTTCAGCTCTATGCTTGGACTCACATACACCTTTCTAATTAAGAGTGGGGGGGGGGAGGCGTTAGAAACCTAATCCGTAAGGGTTGGTATGGAGGAATTCCAATAGTTATTGGAAGTCAAAGTGACTTGTTGGAAGATGAAAACCAAGGGTCATAATCAAATGTATTATTATGTACATCTTATGAATAGAATGCATTCCGCGGTTTATCTAAATCTTCCTATCAATTTCCTATGTGTTTAATATTTCTAAAGATAAAATCTAATCCAAGCTAGGAAACCAAGAAAAACTAATATTTTTGTGTTTTTGTGTTTTTTTTTTTTTTATATTGAAATTGAAAATAAAAGGAGGTTAAATTTTTAAATTAAGATGGTTGTCATAGTGAGGCTTACCTCAACCTTGCATTTTTCTTCCAAAGAATCATATCATGATCACAATCATCTCTTTGTTGGTTTTGCACTTTGGTCTAGAGAATGAGATTAGAATCTAGGCAAATGTTAAACCCAATCTGGTCTAGAGTAGTGGTAAGAGCTTCCAAATCCTACTAAAAATATTCATCTTTTGGAAATGTCTCCAACCACTGGGTCAACTATGACTCACAATGAAATCACTCCCTTAAGGAACTATTAATATAGGTTTATATAACAATTGGGTTTGCTTAGCATTATACATAGACAAAGGTGAGATGAGGTCTAGTGCCT
Organism: Pinus albicaulis; assembly: GCA_034641835.2. Lineage (NCBI taxonomy): Eukaryota > Viridiplantae > Streptophyta > Pinopsida > Pinales > Pinaceae > Pinus > Pinus albicaulis. Next base: position 1,508,229,067 of record CM076575.1, on the reverse strand, counting down.
TGATCTCCTCTTCCTCGTGACTCATTGTCCCTCAATGGATCAACCCAATAATATAGTAGTAGCCTATAAATATGCATGTATATTCTATGAAGCACTATTATGACAAGTTAAGAAGAAAAATAATAGAAGAATCAACCCATAATTTTCATTGGAAAAATAAATTTATTAAAATTGCATATAGTGATCTCACAATCCAACAACCTATTTGGGTAAAGGGTCTAGCCTTATATAATTATTATTGTAACGACTAGTTAAATCCTAGTAGAACCCTCTCACAAAATAATATTTTTTTACTTTTCAATCACAAATATGGATACTATGTCATTACATGAAAATAATTTTCAACGATAAAATTTACCCACAAAAGGGGGTCGACTTATTTGAAGAGACAATGAATTTCTTGATTGTATTGATTTATAGCTTGGATTGACCTTGAAAATACTTCACTTTATCCAACATGGCTCAATTGCTTCACTAGGAAAGTATCCATAGTTTCTTGGGTAAGTTTCATCCCACTTTAGAATGTTATGGCTACCTTTCTAGCTCATGGCTTTGTTGGGAATGTGCTTTGACTTGTTTATTTGACCTTGAATTTATTTCTTGGTGGGTAGAAACTCCCATCATAGCCCAACATCCACTTGCATTGAAGTCCATGCATTCAAAATTTCACTTGGGGAAGCTAATGGCGAGTTTGAACCCTTGACTTTCACAGCTAGGGGTACTCGTGTCCCACAATTTTATGGTCAAAATCTTGTGTTTCTTGATGATTCCAAGAATCAGGGTTTTTCTTATTAACATGTGACACAATGTTTACATTCATTAGTTTAATTTTAGAAACCTATCATATGAATGTGAGGACAATATGCTCTCTACAAGCATGCCCAAACAAACATTTCAGAGCTTACACAACTCTTTTTGCTACACAAATTGGTTTTTACGCCCTCGGGACCATTTGGCCACGTGTCCTTGAATTGCTATAATATGCGAGATACACCACAACAAAAAATGAAAAATAAGACTCAAATTGAGAAACCATCAATAATGTTGGATTCATTACATTGTATTACAACTAGGGATGCCCCTATCCCATAACTCCATGGCCCAAATCCTGTGTTATTTGATGATTCAAAAACTATGGTTTTGCTTAAAAATATGCAATATAATTTTTGCATTCACGAGTTAGCTTTCTGGAAACTCTATCTAGAGATTTTTGGATTATTTATTCACATTTTTCTTCCACAAACATACTTTTAGGAACTTATAGAACTCAATTCTTCTGACAATGTGGTTTTTGTGCCCTCAAGACCAACATGCCATGTATTCTTTAATGGCTCCAAAATGCAAGTTACAAATCAACATAATTAAATGGAATTAGTGACTCAAATTGATAAACCATCAATTCCTTTGGACTCGTGACTCATGACATCGTTATTTGACAGGTCCTAAAATTAGGGCTTTTCTCAAAAACATGTAATGCGATTTTTGCATTCATGAGTTTAGTTTTAGAAAATCTACCTTGGGAGTGTGTGGACTATGTGATCACCTTATGCATGACCAAAAACACTTTCAAGAGCTTATAGGATAATTTTTGTTGCATAGTTTCACTTTTATTCCCTTCAGACCAATTGACATGTGGCTTGAAATGGCCTTGGGATCTTAGTTGCAACCTAAGATAAGATGAGAACTATGACTCAAACCAGTGAAGTGTCAATTATATTGAACTTCGCAGCATCACAATATAGCTAAGGAAACCTTATCACATGATTCCATGGCTTGGATATTGCATTATTTGATGATTCATAGAACTAGGGTTTTGTTCAATAAAATTTAATGCAATTTTTGTAATCTTGAGTTGATTTTTTGAAACTCTACCGATAGAGCTTGTGGAGAGTATTCTTGCATTGAGCATGCCCAGGCATACTTTTAGGAACTTACATAACTATTTTTTGGTACAAAATTATTTTTGTCTTAGGGACCACTAGCCATGTGTCCTTAAATAGCTTTGGAATGCAAGTTGTAATTCAATATAAAATGAAAACCAATACCCAGATCAATGAATTATCGATTTCATTGAACTTGTGACATGTAATATACCTAATTTTTATTATCCCTATGTAATAAAATACACATTGTTTTATACCAAATTGGCATATAAATCATTTTTATTTATTACTATTGTGCATAATGATAGTCACGCATTTTCCCAAGGGCACGCCTTGTCAAATCTTACATGCATTTATACGCATTGATTGTACTCAATCAATCACCAAACTCATATCTATTCATATAATGAATAATTATTATTTAATATGGATATTATATGGAATTACTTTATGCATTCATGTTATTCTCATGATGTGAATCACTAGGTTCACTTCAATTGGAAATAAAGTGATTGTTCCACTAACCCATGGTGAAAAGTCATTTTGTTAGTAGAAATATAGTCAAAAGTTATTTTTCTAATAGATATATGAGACCAATAGTCCATTCTTCAAGGAATTATTGGGAAAATCATCACTCTTAAAAATAAATGATTAAAACCCTATTAAAAAAGAGAGGACAAAAGGACAAAAACAAGGAAAAAAAGAAATTTTATTACAAATGATTTCCAAGCCCATGGCCAAAGTACTTGATACACAAACACATAATAGTTTCCGAGTATTTTTATAAGTACATGTAAAAGTATAATTCAAACAAAGATTCCATACTCGGAAAAGTAAAGTTAATTGTATTGTGCATGATAAGAAATTGTAATTAAAAAGGGAAGTTTCCAAGTATCTTTAAAAGTGTAGGAAAATAAGTATTATGTCAAACAAGACTCAATAGTTGGCATGAGAAAAATGAATTTCCACGTGCATGATTAGAAAAGGTAATTAACAAATGGAAAGTTTCCAAGTGATTTTAAAATATATGTGAAGAAATATCAACATTTGATAGTAAGATCCATTTTTGCATGGAGCAATAAAGACCAAAAAACATGAAATACAAATCTCTCTTTACATGGAGAATGAGTTTTATCTATAAGAAATAAAAATATCTCTTTGTCTCAAGAATAAGTTTGATCTTTTACATGGAGGAACTTTTGCATGGAGAAATAAGAAATGAAATATAAATATCTCTTCACATTAAGGATAGTTTTATAAGTTTTTTATGTAAACACCAATAAAATAAAAAGGAAAAAGTAAACATATTAAGGTAAATAAAGCATGAAAGTATATACATTCTTAAGATATATTCTTAGGAAGATAAAATATCATTATTAAACATATATTCCAAAGTTCACATAAGGGGCTATAAATTTAAACATATTGTTATTTTTCAAGATTTAATTAAAGGGTTATCAGATTAATCCCTTAGTTTCAATCAAGAAACAAAATTGAAGAAGTAAACCGAGTGTGAATCTAAAATATAAAACATTGTGGAGATGAATTGTCAAACGAAGATGTCAAGCACTCTACCTAATTAATTGTCATTGTAACCAAATAAGGAAACTCATTACATCATTTCAAACAACAAAATGACAAATGGAGGAGTTGAATAAGACATATAAATTAGAAGAATACCTTCCAATTTACTTTGAGGTTATTCATTTTTGTATATATTTGATAGAGAATAAATTAAGAATTTCAAGAACTAAAAAAGGTTCCCACAATCTCCATGCTAATAACATATGCAATGCAAAAGAGCTGGGTGTTTTTCCAAAAAAGTGAAATGACCAACTTAGTTCACTCTAGAAGCTTAAAAATGAGTGATTTCAAAGTAATAAATTATGTAAACAACAAAAATCCCTCACAAATGAGGTACATATCCTACAATATATATTAGAAAAGGAGGCTAACAAGACCAGCAAATTAAAATAACAAATTCAAGCACCAATGAAACAAAATTGTGGCTAATGGTACTAAGTGTCAATTCATTAAAGCCAAAGGTACATAACTAGATTCAATGGTGTACTTGCATATCAAAGCATCTAAAGATCTATGCTCGTCAAAATCAACAACAACAAAGATCAAACCTAGAATCCTATCATCAAAGAGTTTGATAAAGAATCCACATTGGATGGATTTATCCTTTTTCAATATGCCAATATTGTACAAGGATTCAAAGGTCATATTATCTCATGCCCTCAACCTCATATAATTGATGACATTTACAAAATATTATTCATTCTATTAGGAGGATTTTTCCTTGCATATGCTTTGAGGTCAAAGTATTTTTAAAGGGGAAAGGCTTGCAATATACCTAAAGTATTAGGTATATTACCCATACATAATAATGTATAAATCATTTTTTTATGAAGTAGACACACACGCACACACACACACACACACACACACACATATATATATAATGTTCATCATATATTTTCTCAAACCGAATGACTTATCAAACCTTATGTGTATTTATACACATCCATGACATTCAATCAATCATCAATCTCATTTATATTCATATAATAAACAATTATTATTTAATATGGATATGTGGGATTACTTTATGCATTCTTGATGTTCTTATGAAGTCGACTACTAAGTTCAATTCATGAAATATTATTAATATTAAGGGTGCCCCTGTCCCATTAGTTCATGGCCAAGATTTTATGGTATTTGGTAATTCCTAAAACTAGAATTTTCCATGATAATAAGAAATGCATTTACATTCATGGGTCAAAAGATGAAATCTTGAAGGAGGATTTTCTTAGGTCCAGTATATGTTTGTGTGTGTGTGTGTGCCTGTGTGTGTCCTAGTCACTAGATTCCTAGTATTATGATGGATAATGAAACCTATAATGATAATACAACTTCATAATGAACTCATGACCAATGGTTGCACCATCTAATAAGATTAGATCAAATTGCATTCATTCACCATATATTCTTATAATTGATACTTTCAAAGTAGATTTTGTGAACCATTGTAACTAACTTTGTTATGGAAATCAACGCCCAAAGAATAAAAGTTTGAAATTACACATGAGATCATAACCTTCAAACACGTTGCTGCCAATAATTATGGTTCTTCTCAAATATGTGTAACCTTATTTTTATTTCCATGATTGGAAAACATGCCCTATAAATGGAATATTTATTCGAAAAGTGTAAAATATGTTTCACTACAAGATTTTTCGCAAGAGAGAACTCATAAATGGGTATCAAGGCCTTCTTGTGGTTTTGAGATTGATACCTATTTCATAAGCCCTAAGATAAGCATGGGGCCTTACATTTTTTTTATGTGGTTCACGGACCCCAGAGATCAGTGACCACTACTTCCACGGAATATTTTTACCAGGAAAATTAACCCGAAGGGATCACTTCATACTGACTCAACTACGAAGCCTAACCTTGAGATTATCGAGAGAATTGAACCTGTGACCTCTCAATAGAAAAGATGTTTTAATAATAGGGACTTGACCAATTGAACTGAACCTCGGGGCTAGCATGGGGCCTTATATATGGTATTGAACTCATAATTGTAGAGGTAAATGTGTAATTCTAATATCCACAAATGTAATATACCTATCATTACAAGAATTTTCACATCAAGCATGTATCTTACAAATGTGACCATGCTACGAGGAGAAACATCACAAGGATGCGACCATGGTTATATAAGATTTGTTGTTGGTTTTATGGAGTATGCATAATGTTCATAACTGAAAATCATGCCATGTCAATAGAATATTTGTTCCACAAGTGTAATATATGTGTCATTATGTGATTTTTCTCAAATTTGTAATATAGACATTGTAAAAAGGTGTTGCACAACATGAATGGGTATAAAGGCCTTCTTGTAGCTTTTAGTTTGAGACCTATATTATTATCCATAAGATATGGATGGTGCCTTAAATATGGTAGACAACTCTTGATTATAGAGGTAAGTGAGTAGTATTATAGGGTCCATGAGTGTATATGCATGCCATTATGATTTTTTTACACCAAGTATGCATCTCAATGATGTGACCACGATACAAGGAAGAACACCATAAGGATGTGACCATGGCTATAAAATATGTGTTGTTAATTTCATGGAACATGCACATTGTCCATAATCGATAAACATGCATTATCAATGGAATATTTTTTCAGAAAGTGTAATAAATGTGCTTTACAAGGTTTTCCCACAAGTGTAATATGGATGGTGTAACAAGGTGTTGCACAAGATGAATGTGTATCAAGGCATTCTTATGGTATTTAGATTGAAACCTATGTCATAAACCCTAAAATATGCACGAGGCCTTAAATATAGTAGGGAACTCAAGATTGTAGAGGTAATTGCATTCTATGTCGGGGTTTATGAGTGTAATATGCATGTAATTATGGGTTTTATCATACAATGTATATGCCTTAGGGATGTGACCATGCATGAAAAAGAGTACCACAAGGATGTGGCCATGATTATAAAAGATTAAATTTTGGTTAAATGGAACATGTAAATGGTCCATAATCAATAAATGTAACTTATAAATGGATATTTGTTCCACAAGTGTAATAATATATGTTTCATTGCAACATTTTCCCAAAACTGCAATGTGGACATTGTTATAATTTAAAAAAAAACATGAATGGATACAATGCCTTCTTGTGGTTTTAGGCTTGTGACATACTTCATAATCCATATAATATGCATGGGGCCTTTAATATGGTAGGGAATTCATGACTGTAGAGGTCAGTGTGTAGTATGTTAGGTCCCATGACTGTAATATGCATGTCATTATGAGTTTTTTCAAACCATGCATGTGCCTTAAGGTTGTGGACATGCTACAAGAAGGAGCACCATTAGGATCTATCTATGGTTATTAAAGATTTGTTTTCAATTCAATGGCCCATGCAAAATATCCATAATTGACCAACATTCTCGATATACAAAATATTTGGCTCAAGATCACCTCACATTTCCTATGCATGGGGACCTATATCACCACACGCCCTATATATGGGGCCATGCATCACCAAGTTTATTGCATGAAGAAAATGAAGTTTCTAGGTTCATGGACTAGGAATGAGGCCCCAAACCACCATAGAAAGCATACAAATGAAATGTTTATCCTACATGTGTTGTATATGCAGGATTGCAAGGTATGCCTTAGAGCCATATATTTGGTCATCGTGAAAGGAAAAGGTTGATAAATTTGTGTTACATATAATGTAGAGTGAATATGAGCATGGATTACCTTCTAAATTGATAATAATGATGAGTAATACATGAAGAATAACAAGGTGGACTTAGCAAAGTTAGGAAAAACAAAATAAGTAATAAAATCATGTTTGAGATAGGACATTTCATCTTCCCAATATTTTATTTGTGGTGTTGAAAAACATCATTGATCTCATTAATGGGCCTTCATGTGCATATGACTCTTTGGATAACTTGGGTCTGCAAAAGGACAACAATGTTAGACCAATTCATAACTAGGAGTCATCTATAACTTAATTGAGAAAAATAAGAATTTTAAACAACCTTCATACCTTAGAATAGAACACAATATTTAGGATGTCATTTTACCTCACCTATATACTTACCTACAGTCATTCAAGTAGACCATCCTCACCATCTCTAGTAATTAATTGTCTCTATTACTTTTCATACTCAAAATGAGGCAGGGAGTGTAATACCTTTCATGAGTGCTTCTTTGTCATTATTTATAGTTATATGTTTGTACCAACAACTAAATTTTTAAAGTGGTATACAGATGTACCTATTTTGTAATCTTGAAACACAAAATCACCCTTCTCTTTAGATTTATCATTCTATGCCAATATTCTCCTTTAAAATCCAACAAACCAAGTAGAAATTGAATGTCTTCATTAACCATTAATGAAATATTGGGGGTCTACTTTCCCTCTAAGCGATGTGCCAACTAATAGTTAGTGCCCCATTCATTATGTTTTGAGGAATACGTGCCTTGAACTAAGTGGAATGTTTTTGTGTGACTCCACTAAATTGAGAAAGCATAGTATATTCATGATAGTTAGTCAAAATAAATTTATATTCCTCATTTGCACTAAACTTGGTTGTATGAAATCTAAAACATGATTATAATGTGGTGAAATAGTTGGTTAGTCCTCCTCCAACTGGGATAATTCAATAGTTATACATTAGCCAATAAACAATGATACATGATTTCATCTATCAACTTAATCAGTGGATTCACAATGGTCACATTTACCATTACTACATGGACCACAAAATCATGCAAGTTTTCTTTTCCATATTTCAACTATAGTGTTTTCTATGGTTCAAACTAACTAAAAGCCACAAATGTCACATACTATTTTTCATTCTTATGTATAGGATTGATTCACATCAATCATTTTCAAAACCTTTCCTTGTCAATTATTCTCACTTTCTTGTTCTCTCTACCATTTTTGAAGAACACCATTCACCTATATATTTTTTATATCGAATAGGATAATTTGGTCATAAATTTCAATTCTTCCCTACATATCGTAGTTTTGATGCATATGCTAACCCCTTCATGCTTCAATTTTCCATGAATTGTCTCTAAATAGTTCCAATTATGTCACACCTTGTATTTTATGTTCAACATACACAATAAGTGAAATATGCAAAAAAAATTGAACTAAGTCACATAACCATCTAACCAAATCTAATGATGACTCATTTACATATTATTATCCTCAAGTAATTATAGAAAAATTGAAATAAATGTTGTACATAAGCTAATTCAAGGTACCTATCATTACTTGAGTAGAAGTGATATTGTTGTTGGGCATGTTGTCTCATGGTGTTGGCATTGATGTAAACCTAGGATGTCAATTTAGGATGTTTTCTTTAGGAGTCAACTGAGGATTCGTTGTGTTTGAATTGATGTCGACAAGTTTTGACGTGTTGGCATGATGCATAGAGGTTTGATTGCATGTTATTGAAGTGTTTCTGATGATTGTGGGTGGTCTACAAGTTCTAGAGATGCTTGCAGAGGAAGGCAAACAAGTTTTGAAAGAGTCAAAGCAATTTGATTGAGGTTTGGGATGAAAAACATACATAACGCAAGTAATAGCCTCAAAGGTGTGCCATAACGCAATAAAGAGCCTAAAAAGCATGTTACTTGCAAGTCTAGTGGATGAAGAGACATGAAGAGATGCTTGGAAGACATAATGCAGGTTTGGAGGCATAAAATGTGTTGTAACGCAGGTATTGAAGCATAAAGTGTGTTATAGTCATAACACATGTTCTGAGGCATTAAGTGCGTTATAACGCAGGTTTTGTGTATCAGCATTGCATTATGGAAAGTACATGGAATTTCTCGATTATGCACACACTCAAGTTAATTCCAGGGGAAAGTTCTAGGTTATTTTCACATGGTATTTGGTGGATAAAGTTGAATTGAGTTAATCTTCATTCTAGAAGATGATAAAGTAAAAAATGATGAGGATTAGTGCTTTGTATTGATGGCATATTTCTTCATTGATAAAATGTTGGAGTGTGAAGCATAAAGGGTTACATGGAGAGAGAATGTTAGCTACAATTTTGCAGAGAGTGTAGATTAGAGCTCAAATTTGGAGCATAGTTTAGAGGATGACGGAGTTGCAATAGATATACATGTCTAACATATTTGTGTTGCAAATAGTGTTGTTCCCAGTTGCTGTTGATATGGAGATCAGAGTATTGTTGTAGCAGCTGCAATAGAGTTCATATTGTTGATGTGTTTGTATTACAGGGGTTTTATTGGAGATTGTATTGTTGTAGCATCATTGTATAAGTTTTGTGTGGCTTCTAGAGTGTTAGTGATGGTTGAGTTTATTATTGTGTGTTGTTGAGTTATTGGTTTTAATGAACATATTATTTGAGAGAGTATAATATTGTTGTAGAGTTTATATTCATTTGTGTAGATTGTATTCAGTTGTATGAGCATATAGGATATTGTGAGTCCACTAGGAAAATGGAAAAAATGAGGCTCACAAGTGTTTGATTGCAGATATCATGGATCCAATGTGAAATATTTTGAAACGTGGTCCACAAAGGAGCTTGAAGGTTGTGGCCTTCAGTGTGGTGAGTGGTGGCTTGCATATTCAGGGTGTAGTGGCATCCTTTAGGTAGTGGCCTGAGAACTTGGGAGTGGTGGCTTCCAGCAAGTGGTGACCTGCAAGCGGGGGAGTGGTGGATTCCTGTAATTGGTGACCTTCAAAGTTCATACAAGTAGTGGCTTAGAGCGAGTAGTAGCTCACATGATTGGCAAGTTGTGGCTTGCACACTGGTGGTGGCCAATGATTATGTAAAAGAAAATTTTTACAATAATATAAGAGTAATGAAGCAGAACATTCGATGGTGGTTTTCTCCCTTGTGGTTTCCACCTTACATCCAGTGTCTCTATGTGTGCATGTTGTATTGTTTATGTTGATGCTCATGGTTATTTTCTTTGATGGTTATGTGCTTTGATATGTTGCTTATGGTTCATGGTTATGCATAGATTTGCTTATATGTTTGTTGTTAATGGATGAATGAATTAGGGTTTGAAATAAGAAAGGTAAAAATTGGTAAATTTTGACACGAGGCACAATACTGATTTGATCCCCCCACCCTCTCAGTATTGTTCAAGGTTTCAAACAATTGCTTAAGTATAACTATATTTCTTTGTTAGTACATCGCCTTGTCTGTATGTGATATGAACCATTAAGTTGACATGCTTTGAGTGATAATATAGCGTTTGAATCTTATTTTGTGGCTAAAAAGTATAGTTTTTAGCAAAATTCAATCACTAATAATAAAGTATCAATGGGAAAGGTATCTCTAAAAATGTAAAATGTTTGTCTTGCCATCAAGCCATATGGACATGCTAAACATGTTATTAGGTATTTTTGAAAAAATCTTTGATGAATTCATAGGCTTGTACCTAATGGTGTGTGTGTGTGTGTCTATATATATATATTGTTACACTAATTCCCCCATCACATTTCAAACTGCAATTTCAAAGAAAATATAACATTTAGGTATGCATTATTTACTTGGAGTGTGTGTGTGTATGTGCAATTACTAATACGTGTATGTGTGTGTATCATAATAATAACTGCAATCAATGTGGTACACACAACAATAATTTTTTTTAGATGGAATGTGCATCCTCAGAAAACCCTCTAGTTACTCTCCTCATTTCAAGGATGGTACTTGGGGTAACGTATCTGGTTGCAATTTTGGTAACTTAAACCAAAGGGGACATTGAGTGAGGCCAATAATGTTCACATGGGAAGCAAGATTGGGGGCTTGACCCTATGACATCTTGCTTGTAATTCACGACACTCAACCACTCAATCCAACCCATTAGGCTACGGTTTCTACAATAATATGTGTTACATAAAGTGTTTAATTTAACATGCCAAGGCTTGCATTTCTCAAATGATATTTGGCCCAAGTTATGCTCACTCTTGAATTCCCTCATCCAATTCTATCTATTTTAGGTCAAGAAAGTGTTTAAAGTGGGTTTCATGGTCCCTAGAACCCTTTCTCAAGTTTAGTATATCATTCTAGTTGAAAGAAGGCCTGGAGTTCTAGTACCAAAAGTTTTACACTAGACCCTTAGTTTCTTTAACTAACTTCAAGTCAGAATGAGACAAATGTTAGTGAAATCCCACAAATTTGTTTGGCTTGTAGTATCGATGTTGTCTCATCTAATATAATTCTCTTGAATGATTTTGACTTTACATTTAATGAAATGAAATGTTTGTTTCGGTGAACAATATTTTGTTGTGATCTTGCTAACAATTGAGTGTGGCAATACATCTTCGGTTGTATTATAGTCTCCTGAACAAGTTTTCTCCCTAGTTCTATGAAAAACATCCATGAGGATTCTAATAGTATGATTACTTATTTATGAACTTTAACTATTTGAATGCCTAAAATTTTCCTCACAACAATCAAAGCCCTAGATTTAACATAGGTAGAAATCCTTGACTTTTAATTGAATTAGTTTTTAATTCAAAACATTCTTTAATAATTTTGTGTTACCCATGACTAACAATTTAGTTAGATAACTCAGTTTCATGGGAAAATAGTTCATTTCCATTCACCTAAATGCATTTAGGACTTATTTTTCTCAATCTAAGTAAAGATATTGGGCCCACATTTTGGCACCCTTCACCTCTCTATTGCAGAGTAAATGTGGTTCTTACCCCTTCAGTAACTTGTAGGTCCAATTATGGAAGATAGTGGATATTCTCATGGCTACTTTTAGGAATGTTTAATTGTTCAACAAAAGATTGCACCATGAAAAAATATTTCCTATAAGACTATCCACTAGTTGCTTCTCTAATTTCATCCATGATATAGTTAGCTCCAAGCAACTCATTCATTGTATGCTCATCCACAACTTACTTTGATGTAATAGCTATTGGAGGTTTACTATATGTCAAAATTGGATTGACCTCTAATAAAGTCCCATGATTTCCTATTGCAACAGAGGAAAAACAATAGTGGTATCTGTTGTGCTAGAATTTGGATTGGCCTTTATTAAGACCCTACATTTTGCCACACATAACTTTGCAATTTTTCTTTCTTCATTAACCTTGTCACTATCTTGTACTTTCCTCACAAAATTTCTTGATCAATTACATATGTACCCCAAGTTCGATTACCAACAAGAAATGGATAATATTTCCCTTCCAATCACACAAAAATAATAAAAAATATTGGTATTAGCAATTTTCATAGAAAATGTTGGTTAACTTGTAAACAACATCATATTTTCTAGAGAGATTGAGGTTGGGATATGTGCCTCTTGTTTTATCTAACAAAAATGCACATTCATTATAAAATGCATACAATTAATAACATCCATGCATTCTATAACAAGTGTCTATATTTTATCATCGATAACTAGATAACCTATTATAATTTTCACCTCTAACACCTAAACAATATCACAACATAATGACTATGTGGGCACTTACCAACCTCCAATTACAAATATGGGTACATAGGATCTCCACACTAAGATTTGGTATCAAATTAGGTAGATTAATGTGTCATGTTTAGCCCAAAATGCTTAAAAGCTTCTTCTATGTGCTAAACCTTTTCTATTATATTGGCATATATCACTTTCTATTATATTAACATTTAACCATTCTAAAATCGTAATGACTAATTAAAAAAAAGAAACTTTTTTTTTTCACTCACTAAGGTTGACACGTTTTTTTCTCTATGAAAATAACAAAATTTAAACTTGCGTATCTAGTCTATTTTTTCTCCCGAACACTACCATAGAGTGAGGCTGACACTTATTTATATATATTTAAATATGGTTAGATTTGACATTTTTATAATTCATAAAATAGATAAATGTTTTTTTGAATTAATAGTCCAAATTTAGAACCAACTTATAGACCAAATAATATTTGAATAAATATTAAATTTACTGTAAAATGAAGACTCTGAAGCTTTTGGTTCGATGTAAAAGTGATTAATTGCAGTCATGAGCAGTATGTGTTGGCGATCTCCAATAGCAGGCTGTGCAGCTTCTCCGGTGCTGAGAAGAATGGACTATGGTCTGTGTCGAGAGTGTAAACCTTCTGTGGTGGCGAATTGGCGATGAGCTCTTCTTGTTTGGCAAGAGAGAACGCATTATCTTTAATAGTTTTGATATAAACTCTTGGGACAACCCCATACCGTTCATCAGTGGTCTCCAGGCTCATATTTGTCACTGCCACTGGACATGGTCTGAGCAACAGAGAAGCCAGTGTGGCATCCTGTCAACATCAAATTATATTTAGTACCACTCCTCTCAAGAGATTAGTCGATAAATAATATATGATAATGAATGCACCTACCAATGTGGAGGTTGTACCGTAGAAGACATCCCTCTGAATCTTTCTAGGCATTAGTCCAGATGTTGGAGGTTGTTCCATGCCATTACCAAAGTTATATTCAACCTGCTCAGCAATGTCTCTGTCCGGCTCCATCTGCAAAGGCAATCCATCTTACTCTCAACTATATCTATATTTTTATTTGATTAATTATATCTTTGCAAGAAATGAAATCCTTACCATTTCCTTTTCTCGCTGCATGTTTTCTCCACCCCGGAACATAAGAGCGCAGACATACACTGCTACCGCAATGAGATGCGGGAAATCTTCAGATCCACGAACTACGCTAACGCCTCCCAAGCTGTGTCCCACTAACACTATCTGAGCTCTCCGTAGCAGTTCGAAACATTTTTCATGCAAAGAGAAATTTGAAGCCTCGGGTGAGTCTTCAAAATCAAAATTATTAATGGACCAAAATACATTTTTGCTCTCCATCGTTTCAATTTCACTGTGATATGCTCTGCATCATTTCAATTTCAGTGTGTGCTCTTTATAGTTTTGATTTCAGTATGATATCCTAACCCTAGTTTAATAAAAAGGCCATTTCGTTAACCAACATTTTTGGAGTCAGAGCACTGTTACACGTGGCACAAAGATATTGATTTGGATAACCTAAACAATCCCTGTTAGACCTATCACAGAAATACAGTACTAGCACATTTCGGCGATCCAACCAATTCCTAGTTGCCAGCCAGATCAGGCCATGAATGATAGGAGAGGTGAAAGACTCCATACATCCAGACGCACGCTATAGTTGATTTTTTCAGCAGTTAAGGCCGTTAGTCACGTTAAATTTGTTTTTGGTTAGCTTTTAACAGTAATAATTTTAGCCGTAGTTTTAAAAACTCACAGAATAATTCAGAAATTTCGGTAAGATTATGAAAAATTCCGGCAAAGATTTTTGAAAATCTGGGTTACAGTTACTAAACTTCAGTATTTTGGGTGCCCTAAAGGTTTTTGATGGTGCTGAATCCATTTCCACCATCAAAAATGCAATTCAAGCGCTCCAACTACCTGATTTTTTTTTTTTTTTTTTTACTGGATTCCGGCAAAAAACTGCGGTCCGGGCTATTCTGTTGCGTCAGTAGACAACTCTATAATTTTAATTGGACTAGTTATGAAATATTGTCATATTAATCTTTTTTATAAAAAAAATATTAACTATTATTACCTTTTTTAAAGTTAATTTATATTCCTTCAAAATATCAGATTACAACATATGATCTAAGTCACAGGACACGTCCTCCAGGGTCCCGTGTCCCGTATTTTACGTGTTGGACACGAAATACGACCTAAAACGTGTCCAATACGTTTTTTTTCGTGTCCTCCGAAACCGAATACGTGTCCTCCGTTTTAGCATTCGTGTCCTTAAATAGAATACTCGTGTCCTCCGTTTTAGCATTCGTGTCCTCCGTTTTAGCATTCGTGTCCTCC
The DNA here is from genome assembly GCA_034641835.2 of Pinus albicaulis. Classification (NCBI taxonomy): domain Eukaryota; kingdom Viridiplantae; phylum Streptophyta; class Pinopsida; order Pinales; family Pinaceae; genus Pinus; species Pinus albicaulis. The sequence goes on along the minus strand of CM076575.1, from coordinate 1,508,213,819 downwards.
GTTTGAGGACGTCCCATGTACAGTTTGATGGCATGCCTTGATCCCTCAGTGCAACATGACTAATCTCATTTACAGTCTCTTGCTATACTGCCAAAAATGGTCAACATCATTGATAGGCTATAGCATTATTTTGGACTCTATTCCACAGTCCCGACTCCCAATCCATTACACACCATTATCATTGGGTTTTTTGCTAAACACTACTTGCTGCTTTTGGGTTCTATAATTCTATTTAGGGCACCCATAAAACCATTACTATGTATATCTAAGCCTACCTTTTATTTTGGTAATTCTCTCATTCTGCAGTTTAAGTGTTAACTTATTTTAGCTTATGCCTTACTTTTAGCGTTTAGCTTTTAGGAGTTGCTCAGGCACTCTTACAATTTTTTACTATTAATTATACATCTGGTTCCCATTGACCTACCGTTTTGCTCATTTATGGATGTTAATAAAATTATTTTATCTATATTTTCTCCGGAATAGTTTTTTAAAGAGACAACTTCTAATAAAAATGGATCCTAAGACATTGAAATTTGCTTTCAGACTTCAGCACTATCCTTACTACCTATTTAATCGAGAATGATTATCTCTTCATCATGTTGACAATGGACTTGTGTGGGAAGTATAGCTAGTTCTTCTACTTCGTGGGCTGAGGAGGATCTATTACAAGTCCTAACTATTGTTCAAGGGAGGATAAGTAAAACTTGTCAGTCAGAAGTCAAGAGGTAAAAGTTCATGAAATCACATAACTTTCATAGAAAACACCTACTCTGTCATTGTTATGCCACAGAATCCTTACACAATTACACTTACCATGCTTTCAAACACAGTTTATAGGATTATGGCCAAAACAAGAGAATGGAACAAAAGAATAAACAAACCAACTAGTACACATAGCAGCCCTGAGTCAAAATTATTTCACTGGGATCCCATTTAGAATTCATGTCTGGGTTTATCAATTATATCAAAATGAACAAGGCTTTGCCCTCTTTACATGTCTAAATGCTATGCCAACTCTAATGTCTAAGCTGAGGTGCTCTATAGAAAACATGGTGTATGATTGCTAGCAATATTGCTTGTCCCTAGCAAGAGGATCATTTCTTTACCTTGTTGCATTAGCTTCATGAGACACTTTCACATCTATGTTGGATACTTATGCAACCTCTCCTAGCTTCAACAGAAGCAGTGATCCGAATCCTTGATGAAGTTCCATTTTAATGACTCATGAGTCACGAGTCATTGACTTATTGACTAATGACCATGGTTTTAATGACTATTTAGTATTTAGTATTTCTTATGTGCTTGTAGCCTTGAAGTTGTAACTTGTAACTTGTAACTTGTAAGTTGTATAATTGTAATTTACTAATGAGAGGGAATTTTGAATTTCAAAATTAAAATTTCAAGAAAGTATAATTGTGTGTATATATATATTTTATTTTTTTTAAATATAAATAAAACGTGTCCTTCGTGTCCTGTTTTCGAGGTCACGGTGTCTCATGTCGAATACTCGTATTTACGTGTCCTCCGTGTCTCGTGTCCTCGTGTCATGTGACTTAGCATATGATCCATAAGCAGGTTACAACAAACTAAGTTTACTACATTTCTGGTATCAAATCCCAAGATTGATCATGGATTTTTACTTTTTTTCTTTTCTTTTTGTGGACATCAATCCATTTCATATAAATATTAGGGACAACTATTGGGGGAACATTGACATCATTTCTTTGAGATAATTTCATTGCCGAAGGTTCTGCTATATTTGTCATTTCCTTTTTGTTATCCGATTGATCTGACTCGTGGGTACGTTTTTTCCCACTCATTGCAGAAGCCGCAATTATTGCTGAGCCTCTTTCATTTTCATTTAAAGGATGGGTCTCCTCTACAGAGGGATGAGATGGTGCCTCCTGCGACTGAGCAGAGTCCGAAGCATTTGATTTGGCGGTAGATGTTTTTTGTTACTGAGGGTTGTCCTGCTTTTTACCTAAAGTATTCTTGGAGCCTTTTGTAAAATTTTGTAGATATTCTATGCTTGATGCAACTTTACTTTTATCCCCAATATCAAACAACAATCACATAAACAATAAAGTAAAACGCTGATAGAACATACCAATAGATCGACCGAAGACAAGCCAAAAAATACACTTAACTTGATCAGCAAAATATGTGTTGTAGTGCGTTATGGCGGTCAACAAGATGCTTCAACCAACAAAGTCTCAATACGGTCAGCCAACCAGATGTGTCACACAACCCTCTCGGACAACTATACAAGTCAACCCAAAGTCAACGAAAGTCAATGCTGTCCCAGTCAACAGTCAACGCAAAACAATAGCAGCGAAAAGTCAACGCAACCCGGTCAAAGTCAACGGTCAACCTCGATTTCAGTGCCAAAAAATGCGGACTTGAGAAATCAGAATTTCGGGAGAAGTTAGGGTCAGTTTGACCAAGCAATGCTGGTCAAATCTGCGCTGAAACCCTAGGTCAAAACAAAAATGTCTTTGCTGCAATTTTCCCACGTGTGGAGAAGAAGAGACTCCAAGTGATGATCGAACCAATCAGATGCAGAGAGAGAATGTGTGATGAGTGATGGTGAAAATGACCTCCAACGTTGACCTATATATATGCATCAGTGAGGGTGTGTGACACATTTGCTGGGGCTTCAAGCCTACATTTCAATTTTGGCCAACCTTGTACATAAGTGGATTTAATTCAAAATAAATGTTCTACTCATCGGATCAAGATGATCTTTAGATCGATCTTGCACCTCTCCGAAAGAGGAGTCCAATAAAAATATTGACATCTTCATCTGAGCATCACAACATGGAGTTTGGACCTAGTTGTCCAAAATTAACACTCCCTCTCAACTAGGGAGAACTCCATCCACATGTGCCATCCAAACATCGTGCGTCATCCCACTGTAACTTGATTTGCTGGCTTCTTTATTTTAGAATAAAAGGGTGAGCCACAAAGACATCACTCTCGGCTGACAAATTCAGCCCAGAGGTCCGAAACCTCTATAGGACTCAAAAGAGTCACATACCAACCCGAAGTTGGTTTACCTGACCCAAAGTCAGTTGGAGGTCCGAAACCTCACTAGACTTGATCCCAGATCAAGTGGTTGGACACGTGCCATCCTAGACATAGAGAGTACGGCAATCTCCGATGCGTCCATCGATATTTGCTACTGTTCTCTAGCTTTTCCCACCTCACTGGCCAAATGAGAGGTACTTCTCATAAGTCCAGGACTCAATTGGTAGGATGCATACGGGGCACAGATCATGAGAGGTGAACCAACTCAATATCTGGTGGGGCAGAAGCACACCAACAAGGTTCGGCAAGCCTAGCCTTGTGGTTGCTTATAGCTCCAAGGAGCTATCGCCAAAACCCCCTGGAGCTCCCAGAGCTCATCGTCTAACAAGACCCTTAGCATAGGGTCGTTCCATGATTCCAAGATTCTCACAGAAGGTTAGGAACTTGACCTTCCCCAAGGGCTTTGTGAGAATATCCGTGACCTGCTCATCAGTTCCTATATGATCGAGCCTTACGATGCCTCGCTGTACCATATCCTAGATAAAGTGGTACCTGATATCAATATGCTTGGATCGATCGTGGAACATGAGATTCTCAGACAACCGAATCCCACTTTGGTTATCACAGAGTATCACGGTGGTATCTAGCACATGCCCGAACAACTCACTGAAGAACTTTCGCAACCAAACTGCTTCACAACAGGCCATACTCATTGCAATGTATTCGGCCTCAGCGGTGCTCAAAGCCACCAACTTTTGCTTCCTGCTCATCCATGAGATCGAAGCAGACCCAAGTGTGAAGCATCATCCCGATGTGCTCTTACGATCCACCACACTGCTAGCCCAATCGGCATTAGTATATCCATGGAGTGTCACGCTCCCGACAGTGTATCTCAGCCCATGGTTTATCGTGCCCTGAAGATATCTCAACAAATTCTTGGCACCAACCCAGTGAATGTGATGGGGATCAACCATGTGTTGACTCAAAGTGTTCACTGCAAAACATACGTCCGGACGGGTGTTCACTAAGAACATCAAGGCCCCTGCGAGTTGACGATACTCAGTAGGATTTGCTAGCATGGGCCCAACAGCGCTGCCACTCAACTTCTTAAAGTTGAGCTCCATCGGTGTCGACACGGACTTACAATCCACCATTCCAAATCTTTCTAGAAGCTTCACAATATATTTTTCCTTGAGAAAGGAAAATCTCGCTAGGCCTCTGCCAGGCCTCCAGGCCTAAGAAGTAATGCATCAGTCCTAGGTCCTTCATCTCGAACTCAGCAGCGAGCTTCCCCTTACACTGATGAATGAGAGGGTCAACACCTGTCAGGAAGAGGTCGTCCACATACAAAACCAGGATAAGAGGCTTTTCTCTATCAACCTTGAAGTAAAGGTTCGGATCAACATTACTACGAGTGAAGCCCAACTTCATCAAGTAGCTATTTATCCTCTCATACCAAGCCCTGGGTGCTTGCTTCAACCCATAGAGAGCTTTCTTCAACCTGCAAACATGGTGTCTCGATCCTGGAATTCGAACCCCAGAGGTTGCTCCACATACACCTCTTCCTTTATCGCACCATGCAGAAAGGCGGTCTTCACATCCATCTGATGAAGATTCCATCCTTGCATAGCAGCAAGGGCTATGATAGATCGGATGGTGGTATATCGAGCCACAGGTGCAAATATGTCATCATAGTCTACGCCTTCCTTTTTGAGAGAAGCCACAGGCAACAAATCTTGCCTTGAACTTTTCAGCACTACCATCAGATCCATGCTTGATCTTATAGAGCCATTTCAAGGTGACAACTGCTTTGTCCTCCGGTCTCAGAACCACATCCCAAACATCATTCTTCATAATGGACTCGTACTCTTCGTGAATAACATCCTTCCAGACTTGATGCTTTATGGCTTCTTCAAAAGATCCAGGCTCAGATTGTACGATCGAACTCATGGCTGCTAGATACCCTTGGTATCTATTCGGCGTCTTGCTTTCACGGAATGTCCCCCTTGGGGCCATGTGTTTCTCGGCATCCTCGAGAGTATCCTTGAGCCATGAGGGTCTTCTCTCCATTGAAGGAGGTGGATCAATAGGGACCATCGGTTCTTCAACATCGGGCATCGTCTCATCCTTTGGTTCTTCCTGATTTCCAGACCTTACTTCATGATCTTCCTCAGAGCTCGGAAGATTGATTACTTTCCTGAGGGAAGCATCTTCATCAAAGGTAACATCGTGGCATATCTCCACTTCTCTTTGACCAGGCACATAGACTCTATAAGCCTTCGACGTTTCACTGTAGCCCACAAACACTCCCTTCTTCCCAGAAGCATTCAGCTTGCTCCTCTTCTCTTTCAGTACATGAAAATAAATAGGACATCCAAAAACTCTAAAATGTGAGACGTCAGGTTTCTTGCCAGAGAAAACCTCTTCGGGAGTTTTGGAGTCTAGAGCGGAATGCGGGCATCGGTTTTGTATGTACACAATAGTGTTCGCAGCTTCTCCCCACAGAAACTTTGGAAGACCTTGGTCACATAGCATGGCATGGACAGCTTTCACAATGGTCCTGTTCTTTCTTTCAACAACGCCATTTTGCTCAGGAGTATATACGGTTGTGGTCTCCCTCTTGATGCCAGCCTCTCTGCAAAAGTCCTTGAACTCGTTCGTCTCATATTCAGTGCCATTATCAGTCCTCAATATCTTGATCTTCTTCCCTGTTGAATTTTCCACCAAGGATTTGAAGGTACGGAACCACATGAAAGCCTCATCCTTCTTCTTCAAGAAGTATATCTAGGCTTTGCGAGAGAAGTCATCTATGAACATCATATAATAAGAACATCCTCCCAAGGATGTCACGGGCAGCATATCAGACAAATCAGAATATATCAATTGCAAGACATCATATGTCTTTGTGACACTTGAGGGGAAAGGTCCCCTTGTATGCTTTCCTTCGGCACATCCCTGACATACACCTTCATGATTATTTGTGAACTCGGGCATCCCCGTCACCACCTTCCTTGCTTCGGGAAGGGCTTTGTAGTGAAGGTGTCCAAACCTCCGGTGCCATAGTTCAGTCTGTCAGATAGTATCACATGTCATCGCTCCCAGTGGACTTCCTCCAACCTGTTAGAGTGTATCAACTCTAAACCCAATCGTGATAGCTTCCTTGAAACTCCTCTTCCAGATGCGTACCTTCCCATCAATGAATGCCACATTGAAACCTTTGTCTTCCATGGCCGAAATAGACACGAGGTTCTTCTTCAAATCAGGTACATATAGTACATCTTGCAAACAGAGGACTTGACCTTGAGATAAGTGGAGGGTCACAGTCCCAGTCCCTTTCACGAGATATGTGGCATTATCTCCAAGGATAATTTTCAGATTAGTATCCTTCTTAACCAAATCAAAAAGTGCTTGCATAAATCTAGTGGGATGCCTTGAGGCACCACTATCAATCAACCAGGCATCCATAGTGTCAGGTGGAGATGCAGCAGAGAGGGTAGATACAAGAATGAATTCATTTCTTTTATCATCAACAACATTAGATTCCTCATACCTGGAATTTCTCGACCTTTTGAAAGGTTGCCCATACCCATTGCGACCAGAGGGAGCCTTCCTCTTTCCTTTGAACCCGTTGTTCCTTTGATTGCCATTCCTCCGGTTGTTGTTGTTGTCATCATCCCCAGGAGAATCCTTCTTATGAGGGCATTCTGTAGCATAGTGGCTGGTCTTGTTACATGTGTAACATCTTCCGTTCTTTCCTTGGGCCCCTGCTCTTCCATGGTTCCTCGGACCACCATTGTTCTTCTTCTTAGCATGAGCGGTAAAGGCAACATTGCCTTCATTTTCATATTCCTTCATTCTTGTCTCTTCTTGAGTGCATCTCGACAGTACTTCGTCAAAATTAGGTATCACATTATTATTGAGAATGGTAGTATTGAATACATGCCATTCGAAGGAGAGACCTCCAAGTGCAGTGAGAACCATTTCTCAATCAGCTATTGTCTCCCCAATGACCAGAAGATTATTTCTGATTTCGGTCAACTTCAGAAAATAAGATTGAATGGATTCATCCCTGCCTTTCTTTAGATTCTTCAGTTGGTTCTTAAAGAAAAGGACTTGATTTGCATTGTTGGCCCTGAACATGTTGACCAACTTATCATACATCTCCTTGGATGTGCGTAGCTCAGAGATGTAGGCAACCAGACTCTTATGAATTTAATCCTGGATGATCAACTTTGCTTTGATTTCCCCCTTCTTATACTTTGACTTGGTGGCAGCAGGTGCAGATGATGGAGGCTCTTGGATTCTACCAAGCACATAGTCAATGATATCTTGGTCTTCCAACATTAAATCCAAAGACACATTCTAGGCATGGAAGTCTTCCTTCCCAGTCAACTTGTCATTAACTTTAAAGCCATTATAGTTTGAGGTACCCATGCTCTTCTTCAGTGATTGCTACAAACTTGGGCTTTGTCTTCACCTCAGCTTTGATACCATGTAAATTTTTGTAGACGTTCTATGCTTGATGCAACTTTACTTTTATCCCCAATATCAAACAGAAATCACATAAACAAGAAAGTAAAATGCTAATAGAACATACCAATAGATCGACAAAAGACAAGCCAAAAATACACTTGATCAACAAAATATATGTGTTGTAGTGTGTTACGATGGTCAACAGGATGCTTCAACTAGCAAAGTCTCAATATGGTCAGCCAACCAGATGTGTCACACAACCCTCTCAGACAGCGATACCAGTCAACCCAAAGTCAACGAAAGTCAACGCTGTCCCAGTCAACAGTCAACGCAAAACAACAACAGCAAAAAGTTAACACAGCCTTGTCAAAGTCAATGATCAACCTCGATTTCAGTGCCAAAAAATGCGGACTTGAGAAATCGAAATTTTGGGAGAAGTTAGGGTCAGTTTGACCAAGCATTGACCAAAGTCAACGTTGGTCAAATCTGCGCTGAAACCCTAGTTCAAAACAAAAATGTCTTTGCTACAATTTTCCCATGTCTGGAGAAGAAGAGACTCCAAGTGACGATCGAACCAATCAGATGCTGAGAGAGAATGTGTGATGAGTGATGGTGAAAATGACCTCCAACGTTGACCTATATATATCCATCAGTGAGGGTGTGTGACACATCTGCTGGGGCTTCAAGCCTACATTTCAATTCTGGCCGACCTTGCACATCAGTGGATTTAATTCAAAATAAATGTTCTGCTCATCGGATCAAGATGATCTTTAGATCGATCTTGCACCTCTCCGAAAGAGGAGTCCAATAAAAATATTGGCATCTTCATCTGAGCATCACAACATGGAGTTTGGACCTAGTTGTCCAAAATTAACACTTTTTTTCTCTTTGGATCTTGCCATCCATGACTCGTTTTCTTCGAATGTTGGGGGGAAAAGGCCCCTTGCGAAAAGAGGCATACATTTTGAAGATGATTGAGTTGTTGACAAGTCCTATAGTGGAAAGTAGTTTTTTCATAATCCAACAATTGCGTAAGTACATTAACCCTCCACTTGAGTAGGATTTTATTTGACGACCCTTTATTGAGGTCCACTTCAACACATATGCGAACAAATGTGAGAATTCTTTTTGAAAGCCTTTCAATGTCTATTTTTATGAAGTGGCCTATTAAATTCCCCATGACTTCTAAGATATATGGATGTGTCAAATGGATTGGAAAATTAGGAAGCCTTACCCATACTGGAGTTTCTAGAGATGTCATGGCAAGAGGATTGAAGTTAGGAAACCAAGGTTGCATTGAGAGGCCAAAATAACCTCAAAACTAGGGTATCTGGTCAAAAAAATTTTGTTGGTCCCTTAAATTTTGAAGAACACCACAAAGAATCCTTTTGAGCAGAATCACAACTCTATGTTCCGTGACTAGTTCTGGTGTACCCATTCCTGGAGAGCAGGTGTTGAGGGCCAAAATCCATTAAAACAACAAATGATTGTCTGTTGCTCATAATCTGCAGCCGCGAAGTTGGTTAAGACATTGTTCACTTCAAGAGGTGGGGTATCAATTCCTTAAAAGTCTTGTGTTCAGAAGAGGAAGGCACCCCTCATCTTTTGGGTCCACCTCTCAATTTGGCAATTAGAGAATTAGAGGCATCCTTGGTTATGCCATATTCTCTGAGGGATTTTAGGTCCTAAAGCTACCTTTTGCCATATACAAGCAAAAAACCCTCTAGCAACAAGTGAAGAAACGAGATCTGAGGCTTTGACTTACATGCAGAAGGAACCCCTGAGAATGCTCGTACAATGATCGGAAAATTCACCAGATCTGGAATAAAACCCTCATATGTGTTACAAGAAATTTTTTGATAAAAATAAGAACTCTTTTGCTTGTCCAAACCCTAAAAGTCAACGAATTTCTTTAAACCCTCATGAGAAAGTAAACTAATGCCCACTAAAGGTGCAGATCCATCAATAGATTCGAAAAGGGCATTGAAATCAAACCCTCCAACAACATTTCCTTTGCCATAAACCCGCAAATCTCCAACAACCCCATCAATGGAGGCTAGAGCGAGGGTATCCATGTGAGATCGAGGCTTGGCCGTAGTGGAGGCAACAACCTTAACACCTTAGGTTGACGTGAAAGTTGCAATGATATGGCTAGGGTTAGCCCCAACGACGACGACCACATCCGTAATAGAGATCGGCTCACAAGTTTGGATCATCAGCTTAACCCTGCAATGGCGAAGCGATTCATAGTGTTCAACTTCTGTCATCACCGTCTTGCCCTTGTACCTATGTTTGACTACATCACTATAGCATCACACCTCCAAATACACATTCAGGAATGATTTCTTGCCCTGTTCCAGAGATCAGGCATTGCCGAATGTGGAAGAAATTGTATATTCCATCATTTTTTGTGAGAGGGGATTTATGCCAGTAAGGCGGCATTGTAAGATCATGATCATATGCAACTCTGTGATCTAGTGGTGCACGAGCTATCTTTGCTTCTCGCACGAGCTCTCTTTGCTTCTCCATCACCCTTGTACAATAAAACCCTTTAATACTTCATATCACAGGGATTGCCAATTAAGCTACACTCTAAAAAATTCTTAATATTATATATATAACTAATTATTTTTTAAAAATAGCAATAATTTAATTTAAAATTATAATTTAATTAGTTTTTAAATTGAAATACAACTTTATAAGATTCTACGGTTTATGAGATAAAGGACCTCTTTCATGCATGGATTTGACTTTTTAGTTTACTGATTATTCTTCATTTTTAAGGGAACAAATGTTCTTGAAGACAAATCTATATCTTATTTTGTATTTTGGAACAATCTTTTAAGAGATTTAAAATAATTCTGAAACATTATCAGAGTTCGCTATAATCTAAATTCCATGCATATTGAAACCTTATTTTTAAAATCTTAGATATCATTTTTGGGATTCATAAAATTTTGTCCATTCTAAAGCAACTTTGATCTTAAAGGATGATTTTTGGGGGCAAACCAGGAGAACAGTTTGAAAATGGTTGCTCTCGCATCCATAAAGGTTTCTGGTTTCACCGCCGAAGTGCGGTGGGAGAGGTTTGAATGTCTCTATGAGCCTGTTTCGGGTTGCGGCTGCTGGGGATTAACGAGGGATGTTTCGACAGATGAAAACCGCAGAATACTGGTGGAGGGCCATGCCCACCCATATCCCTGCCTCTATGTTTGCCCAGCAAAGGAATCCCTATGCAGCGCGATAAGGTCCGGGGATTTTCCTGAGTGCGATGGGCACAAGCACTGTTTGGTCTGTGCTTGGCTGTCACATGCGGCAGCGCAATGGATGCTGGGACACAATGGGATCGGGGTTTTCCTCGAAGCTAGAGGCCACTATTCGGAACACTTTCGCTCCAACTTCTCCGGTCATCCAGCTCTTTGTTCTCCCAGGATGAAGGCCATGAGCAACTTGACCAGTGAGGTGGGAAAATTATCAAGGAGGGTGAGGACTAGGCAAGACTGCCGAACCAGACATACGAGGGTAATATTCATCCATTGCTTTGTTTTTTCCTTTTCATGCTCTGTTACACCTGCTAGTTTATGGAAGCATATTGTTGGGAGGTTTTTTGTGGATGCGCTGTCAGATTGGGTTGTGGGGGTTTCTCTGTTGTTTTTGCGGCTCAGTAAACCTATATGGTCGTCAAGCGGGGAGACTCCCCGGTACTTGTCCACCTCGCCCTCTGGTCCCTCACACTATGGTCCTAGTACGGGCTTTACTCATGGTTTTTGCAATCTAGGATCATGGCCTTAAGCAATAAACGCCGGCGGGAGTCTCTCTGTTCGGGAGCCACAGTTCCAGATCTTCTTAAAAACTATTTTTGGGAAGTCAAAGATCTTATGGGTCTTGGACTCGGATCTTGTTACATATCTAAAACAAAAGGCCCAATATGCAACAGGAATATCAACCTCAAATTAGAGTCTAATCTATTCTGGGAAAGTGCTGCAGGGAGAAACCCAATTAAAAGCCTACAACATACACAGGAACTCTACCATCACCATGAACTTAAGGCTTATGGGCGGTGCCCCAGGAGTAAGCACACCAGTTAGATCCTCGTCGGTTGTCAAGGGTCAGACCACCTTCACAGATGTATTAAGAGGCAAAACTGCCGCACATGACAAACAAACACCTAACTTGTCTGTTCGAGGCCCGTACATTGTAGAAAAAAAGGAAAAATTTCCAGAGCTGGCCATAGAAATCCCAGAAGTAAATGGACTCTTCAATTTGCTGCAACAAAATGCCATTATTTGTCACTTTAATGGATATTGGCCTAAATCTGAAGAATTAAATGCATGGATTTACCTAAACTAGACCAAAGATGGTGATATATATCTGTGTGCAAAGGGTTTTTTTGTGGTTCAGTTTGATAACCAAAAAGACTATAGTCATGTTATAAATGAGGGACCATGGTTCTGGGGGAGGGCAGGCCTCTTTGTAACTCCATGGTTCCCTAGTTTTGATGCAAACTCAATGGTGGCCACAAAAATGCAGGTGTGGGTAAGGTTACATAACCTTCCACTCCCCTTTTGGCACCACCAGGTATTAGAAGATATTGGGAACTCTTTAGGAGTTTTCCTGAAGTTGGACTGAGAGAGAATGGACAAAGGGATCTTCACTTTTGCCCGTATCTGTGTGGAGATGGACTTAAGCAAGGGCTTGCCGGATGGTATCCTCCTATCACACAAAGATCTTAAGTGGACACAAGCATTAGACTTTGAAAATACAACATTCAGATGCAGGGTGTGCCATCAAACAGGACATTTACAAAACTCGTGCATACAATCCAAGAAAAGAACAAACAGGTAACCACAAAAGAAAAAATGATGGCACTTTGCAGACCCTCCTTCCTCAGAGGATGAGGGTGAAGAAATGGATGAAACATATCAGCATCCGGAAGCAGGGAAACAACATAGTAATCAAGAAAAGAGAGAAGAAGGTGCGGAAGAACATAATATTTTTGTTGAGGAACCAAACACTATTTCTGTTTTATCGACCCATGATACTCATTTGGAGGGGAAGAACAATAATCAAGCTTTTGTGGGTACAAAGCGCTTTCACATATCTGAGAGCTCCGACTCATATAAAGAAGCCCCAAATGCTATCAGTAATAATGTGCTGGCAGTTATTTCTACTGCTTCCGATCCTGTGGGCTGGAAAAAAGTCCAAAAGAAAAAGGGCAAAAAAGATAAGGCGAGTGCTTCTAACAAAGTGTAATTTTAGTTTTTTTTCTTTACGGTAGCTATGCTACTTGGTGTGGGTCATGCTGTTGGGTCCCTTTGGGATTTTTCTGAATGCTGCGAGCATCTACTCTTGTAACTTTTCATTTTTTAATAGAAAGTTACTACTTTTTTTTTTGGAAAAAAAACTTTGATCTTAAAAAAATCAATAGAATTTCTGGATCAAAGTCTGACTTTCTTGAGTTGCCAGATTTTGACAGTAAAGGGAAAATTGCTACCTGATTAGACTTCTCCTGTTGTTAATCGTTAAACCCAAATAATATCATGACATGTGACTTTTCACATTAAGTTTTCTTTCTTAATAAAATTGTAGCATACTTCAATAATACTCTCTCACTTCAGATAATGATATGAATGGGCTCGATCATCCAGAAAATCACATTTAACATCTATGCCATTTAGTTTTTTATCACACTGAGTTTCCGTATTCTGATAATTGCATCTACGGAAGTGAGATAGCAAATGACACAAATCTCACTAACCTGCTCTAAACCTATGCATACTGCACCAATCTATTCTACTGTCAAGCTGCTTTAAAGGTAGCTGAGACCGATCTGGACACTCTGAGCTTCCAATCTGCTTTCAATCTTGTTAAAGAATGGAGAGACCTGCAAATAAAACCCAACTCTGCAAAATAGACCCTGAATAACTCAACAGAGAACAGGAAATGAAACAGAACAGAGAGGAAAAACTGAAACAGAAGATTAAAGAGCATTTCACACAGAGTTTGGTTGCAGACAACGGATTTGAAGCTGAGTCTTGAGCTCTCCCTCAGTTGCCTTTAAATCAGCGTGACAGTAAAACAGATTCCTGAGGTATTCTAGTAAAGTTAAATAAAACAAAAAAAACATTTTTTCTTTAATTATCAATTATTTTACTTGTGACGTTTTCACCGGTGAAAGAGAAGTGCTTTATAATTTGGGTGGGAGAGATGTTAATGTAAAGTACATGGACACTCGCAAAAGAAAGCTGTGAGCAAAAGAAGCCTGAAACTGCAGAAAGGAGGAGGTACTTTGTCACCTTTCCCTGTACACAGAGAAACAGTAGTACGTCTTGGGTCTTGGCAAAGATGAGGCACCATGCATTCTACCAATGATTGGTATATAAGATAGAATATATAATATCATTGGAAGAGTGCATGGCCCCTAGCATTTCTTGTGGAACCGGGTTTTGAACCGGCCACCTATCTAACTGGGATTCAAATTGGAACCAGATCAAACCAGAATCAATGAACCGGATAGGAAAATAAAATACATAAATAATTAAATTTTAAATGAAAAAACTTATTTTTAAGATTTCAAACCATGATTCCAAACCATTAGAGACAAAATATGCAAAGTTTGTTCATCTATATACCATGTAAGGGTGAAATATATCAAAATGGCACAGAGTGCAATACATATCAACAACAAAAACATGATCAATGAGGCTCTAAGTGGCATATAGAATCCAAAAACAATGCTACAAGTTATTGGGCCACCGGCTTACTACAAATCATTGATCAACATGATCACTTATCAAACTCATTGTTGATTCACCACTACTAGAAATGGGATCATCAACAAGAGCTACATAAACATCATCTAGATCAAAGTCTTTAGAATTGGATTGCTCAACCTTATAATATGGTAGAAATTGAAAAAATTTAACATGCTTAACCAATGATTTTGGTTTCAGTGAAGGGTTCATCTCCTCAACCTTATAATATGGTAGAAAAAGATTAGCATGTCTAACCAATTATTTTGCTTTGAGTGAAGGGTATAGTTAAGGCCATGGTAGAGGAGTTTAACAATCAATACCACCAACATCAATGAAGTTCAACAATCAATACCACCAACATCAAGGTACATAAAGAACTTCATGCTCTTGATCAAATGCCAATCCCATACGTTCACACATGAAAAAATCAAATGGAATGTAAGATCCCTTTTAGAATTTATTTCTTTTGGTAAGCTTGGCAGGATTACATCTTCATCATGTCCAATATATCACCCCGATCAGGGCGAGGAATTGAACTGATGACATCACATCAAAGAGTTCCTTAATAAAGCACCCGATCACCGTCTATCCAAGACCCCATGAACAGAATTTTCTTGTTTTTATAAAGGAGATTTCTGAGTTTTTATTGAGTTGTCCAGTGATAACTTTCGTCAAACAGTTTGTTTATACTCTACTGTAGGTGACCATTTACAATTTTAAATTTAAGAAAGTAAACACAGTAAACAACATGCATCAAAATATCACTTTCCAAAGGTCCAAAGTTAATATCCTTAGTTCATGGTGGAACCAAGGAGGGCTCATTGGGCAACAACCAAACATGTTCTCAGATATCTTCAAGGAACAATCGAGCTTGGAATTAAATACACCCGTGGCAATTACATCAAGTTGAGTGGGTTCACTAACGCAGATTGGGCTGGGAGTCCAGTAGATCAGAAAAGTACTAGTGGGTACTGTTTCAGTATTGGATCAGGAATGACCTCCTGGTGCAGTAGGAAATAGAAATCCATGGCACTGAGCTCAGCAGAGGCATAATATATGGTAGCTAACATGACTTCGTGTGAGGCCATATGGCTTCGGAAACTGCTTATGAACTTACTGAAGCAAAAGATGGAAGCGACCAATATTCTATGTGATAATCAAAGTTACATTAAGCTCTCTGAAAATCTTGTGTTTCATGATCAGTCGAAGCACATTGACATCAGGTGTCACTTCATTAGAGACTGTGTCGAACGAGGAGTTGTACATTTGCAGTACACTCCAACAGGAGAACAAGTGGCAGATATCCTCACAAACGCTCTGGGAAAGACAAAGTTTGTCTATTTTAGAGAAAAGATGGGGATGATCAAGAATCCATTTCAGTAGCAGGAATGGATAGGATTAGGATTCAGAGGGAGCTGCAATACTGATGAGGCAGTGACAGTGGTAGTGTCACGGGCAGCAGCGCAACAGATGAGGGGCAGCAGCCAGAGATCAGGAGTGTAGAGGATGCTTCAAAGCAGGGCAGCATGCAGCAGGCATATTCCTAGAACACTTTCCTCGCTAAGAGAAAGTGTTGATTTTTGTAGCATCAAAAAGTATTCCAAGTCTCAAATTTTGTGAGGAGGCTTGGACATCAGTATTCCAAATAACCCATAAACTGTTTGTGGAAATTCCACTCGGTTCATGTTTTATTAAATAATTAATTATTTTACTAGAGACCTTAAGTCTAAACTTAGGGAAATTAAATAATTAATGGGTATTAATAAGACAGAGTGTGAATCTTCTAGAGAATGAAGATCAAGTCAAGTTGTAATCTTACCCATTGATTAGACTTCTAATCTGGGCCGTTGATTCATCAATGAAAAGATTATAAAAGAAGGCTTGAGGGTCATCTTGAAAGCAAGCCGGACACACACTTAGTGACCCGAAGGAGATCGATTTTGAAGGAATGGAATTCGATTTCAGAGGGAGAGTTGCAGGGCAAGTTGCAGAGGCAGAAGGATAAGAGGGAGTCAACAGTGACTGAGTACGAAGATAGAGGGACACAGAGGGCCACAGAAGGCAGCGTAGTGTACCCACGCAGAGCGACGCAGTCCAGCGCAGGGACTGCACAGAGAAGCACGTAGAGAGACGCAGAGGGAGACAAAGGGTCTTCCGGGTGTCAGAAAATCTTCGGGAGGTTCCGGGAATTTCGTCTCAGGTGTTGTCTAAATGTGTCTGCCAGTGTATTCCTTGTAAAGAATTCATTTGCTGAAGAATAATATATAAACCCTCATCTTTTGCACCAGTTTTCCCACATTGGATTTTTCTGGGGACAATTGTCCAAAAATAAGTGTGTACATGTGATTGTTTCTTATGCTTATGTTTCCTACTGTTCCTTTCTCTACATATGTAATCGTGAATATTGCAGTAGTATTTATTTTGAAATTTACTGATAGAATTTTGTAAATAACTTATCGGAGTAATAAGTGTTGAAAAGTGTAACTAGGATCGGTCTTCATATTGTCTCTGTAATTATGAAAAGAAGAAGACAAAAATAATAAAATGTATTTGTTGTACTTGCTTCATGGGTTTCATGAGCAAGAATTTTATTATATGTTAATAGACTTCTTCTTGATGTCTATTTAGGGTTTGTCTTCTATTTATAAATGTAAATAGAGTCATGTATATGAAGAGCATTGTCATCATTAAAAGCTTCAAGACCTTGTCATGAAACTTGTAAAAGAAAGGCTCTAACAACCCTCAAGATAGCTCTCCTTCAAACGCTAGAAAATATGTAATAAAGTTGGCACTACATGCAGTGAGAAGTCGACCTCATATCAGTCATGTCGACTCCCAAATAGTCACATTGGTTCACAAG
The DNA here is from genome assembly GCA_034641835.2 of Pinus albicaulis. Taxonomy (NCBI): domain Eukaryota; kingdom Viridiplantae; phylum Streptophyta; class Pinopsida; order Pinales; family Pinaceae; genus Pinus; species Pinus albicaulis. The sequence goes on along the minus strand of CM076575.1, from coordinate 1,508,196,704 downwards.
TAAGGTCGTCTTATATACAGGGGCAAACAACTATTTATACCCACCTATGCTGCGCAGAAAAGTACAGAGAATGCGGATTCATCTGTGGAAAATTGCTGATAAGTCTGAAGCAAATGCGGATTGTTTCTGAGGAAGGAGAATGCGGATCATCGGTGGAAAATTGCGGATAAGTCTGAAGCAAATGCAGACTGTTTCTGAGGAAGGAAAATGCGGATTTCAGAAGCTGTCAAATGCGGATTTAAGAGGCTGATTAAGTGCAGACTTCAGAGCTGAATCAAATGCAGATTTCAGAGCTGAATCAAATGCAGATTTCAGAGCTAAATCAGTGCGGATTTCAAAAGGTTGTGATAAGGGTTTACAACATAAATAAGTGGCACATCAACTCGGTGCTGTGATGAATAAGTTGTCTCGGTTCAACATGCTACATGTCTTGAGTACAAGACAACAATGACTCGATGCTGGTCTACAAAGATGCTAAGTGATGGTGCTAGTTTGAAGTAAGTACAAATCAAATGTCAACCACCTTAATACAACAGTTTGGAGGAATTATGCTCAGCAATATAATGAGACCTATATGCATGATGATGCTCGTTAGAGGGATGATACCATTAGTGCAGATTGATGAAGAAAGGAAGGATGAGCACTGAAAGAAGACTCATAAGCAATGACAAGGTCTTGGAGGCATTCATAGGTCAAGGGTCTTAGTCTTGGTCATGGTATTTGTCATTTGAAGATCTATAAGAAGAATTCCTTTCGGGTTTTCCTCTCCAATAGGGAGAGGTTTTGCCTTGGCTCTAGGAGCCTAATTCTTGTGTCTCGTGTCTTTTGATAATTGACTTGATGAAATATTTAAGAAGCTAATGAAGGAAAGACATAAGTAACTCAAGTAACCTGACAAGTAATTCTCAAGAAGAGAATTTTGAATTAATCACTAGCCCTCCAAAATTCTCAACATGGTTTCAGAGCTAAGGTGCTAAAGACAAAGGGCTATTTGACAAGAAGACAGTCAAGGATCAAATTCAGTTTTCTAGAAAGCTTCAAAGCAAAAGTCAAAGTCTACATTGAAAAGTCAAATCAGTTTGCAAGGAAATCCTCAAGCCATCTCAAGAAGACTTTCAACCTTATTCAAAGAATCCACACATCGAGGAGGTAATCTTTGACATCAAAGATTCCTGATATTGAAGACATTGTTGGAAGACACATCATTAAGCACCACCCAACACTATTGAAGACATCTTCATTCTGAAGTAATCCATGATCAGGAAGGATCCAACATCACCTACTTTGAAATCAATCTAAGAGGGAGTTCCTGCCATCATCTTCAACAAGGAAGCTGATAGAAGAAGAAAAGCATCTACTCAAGTAAGTATCTTTATGACTTCATATGAATCTATCAACATGTCTTCTTTGCAAAGAAAGCAACAAACTGGTTAGGGTTTCAAACTTTTTTGCATAGAAGACAAGGACAATGAAGTCATGCCAAATACATGAAGGGAGATATAAGAGCCCAAAGGATTCTTACATAATCCATAAAAGACTCTCTCATCTTCGATGTATCAAATCTAGAATCATCAAAAGGAATATATGAGAAATTGGTGGAGCTATTCTCTGTGAGTACTGCAGGAGAAGAAATTTCACTGATATCAACTCCAGGAACTGGGAGAAGTAATGTATGACACTGAGATGAATATAGTGGTGCTGAATGCTTTGCTAGAAGAATGGGGAAAATTCACTTCAAGTTTATATGGGAAGAAAGAAGCCACACCATTCCACGATTTATGGTCTCTATGTAAAATGGAGGAAACAAGATTGAAAGCCAAAGTTATTACATGATCAAGTGAAGGGAATCAAGCCTTTGCAGCCATGTCCAGGAAGAAAGGAAGATTCAATAAGTTTGGTCCTCAAAATAGAAGAAGAAATATGGACAAAGCACGATGCTTTGGATGTGATGAACTTGGGCATTATAAAAGAAATTGTCCTTAATCTAAAAAGGATAAGAGAAATAGGGAAGAAGCCCGTGTCTCAGAAATGAGGGAAGAACCTGATGCAAAGAAATCTAAGAAAGAAGAAGTGAGGGATCTCCACTATGATAAGAGATCATCTTCTCCTTTAAGTGATTTATGTTTGTTATATGATAGGAAGAAGTATTGCTTCATGATCGAAGCATGGTAGGAGCTCTTGGTAAAATGGCTCCTGAAAAAACCTCTCTGATAACAATACTGATGGAAGGCAGTCATCAAGATCAAGGGTCATCATGAAAACTGGTGCTGACATTTTTCTAATGGAGCTCTCTATGAATTCACTGATTAGGAAGAAAGCAGAATGGTTTCATCAAGAATTCTGTGCTAAAGAATTCTGGGATGTGATGACATATTGATGGAGTAGGCCAAGGGAATGAAGCTCTTCATTATAGTAAAACTGCTACAGGATGACTTAAATGAAAAAGGTATGAGGCATTTATATATTTATATGTTGACATTGGATGCTGTGAAGTCATGTCATATGGTTGAAGGTAATAGACTTCCATATTTAGAAGTATGTTCTATGAAGGAGGATCTCTCGGTGCACTGACAGATGAAATCAACATAATATATCCTCATGGAATATGAGGTGGTTGTATATGAACGAGAAACTGGAAAATTTGTATGTTCCTGGGAATGAAGAATGTGCAGAAAGGAAGAGATCATGAAATGCAACCATGTCAAGAGGCAATTATCATCCAGAAGCCAAGAAGATGTGATTAGGAGATCTCCTGGGAGGATATGTAGACTCTGACAGAAGTCTGGTAAAGAAGAAGACCCTTGACAAAACATATCATTAGGAGATGTGTCAAATCTGAATAAAGGATGCCGATGCCTTTAGGAAGATGTCATGGCGAAAGATCATCACTGAGGTAACTTTTGTTTTTGAAAGTTCATATGTATATGTTTATCTGAATGAATTTGTGCAGGGCTACTAATCATGAGAAATGATGTATGATCCTTGGAGATGATTCGATGGAAAGCAACATGGCATAACGATGGAACAGATGAGAAAGACTGATGAATCACTTTTTGATAGTGGACATGACTCGTGATTGAAAGTGATGGATGATTTGTGCCTTATGAAGCCAAAAGTTAAAGATTCCTCAATATCGAAATCCATGACATCGAGGGGAGGAATTCTTCATGAGTAGTTGGATTGCTACTGCAGGACCTTGGTTGAGAGGGAGCCTGGTGGTAAGTTTCTTACTTGGAAGAAACTTGAAGTATGTCCAGGAGTGACGTATGTGATTCTCTAATACATGTGTCATGCACTAGACTAGGACTAACAACCGTAAGTCTTAGTGAAGGCCATGTGGACAGAATGGATAGACACATCATTCTGGTCTTCACCTGGAAGACAAAATGGGGGATTGGGTAATCATCTGGAATTCGATACTCTTTGAGAATGAGATAGGGCATTCAAGATAAGAGTAGTCGAGGATCGATATTCTTTGAGGGGTGTCTACCCAAGAGAAGAACAGTCCAAGAAGGTCATACTTTGGGAACACCTGGGTGGAGAATGTACCTTGGAGAGACAATGACTATGGTGTCTATAAGTCATGTGTCTCGCCAACATTGTAGCCCATTGTCTCGCTGAGAGATGGGGTTGTTAGTCAAGGCCTCGCACTAGGACAATGCCGGTTGATATGATGCTATATAGATGTGATTACCAATCCGATTCTTCAGTTTGAAAGTGACCATGTACCTGTATGAATACCTCCCTAGTTAAGAGGGAGTGTTGAAAAGTGTAACTAGGATTAGTCTTCATATTGACTATGTAATTATGAAAAAAAAAAGACAAAGATAATAAAATGTATTTGTTGTACTTGCTTCATGGGTTTCATGAGCAAGAATTTTATTATAGGTCAAGACTTCTTTTTGATGTCTATTTAGGGTTTGTCTTCTGTTTATAAATGTAAATAGATTCATGTATATGAAGAACATTGTCATCATTAAAAGCACCAAGACCTTGTCATGAAACTTGTAAAAGAAAGGCTCTAACAGTTCTAAAAATAGCTCTCCTTCAAATGCTGGAAAAGATGTAATAAAGTTGGCACTACATGCAGTGAGAAGTTGGCCTCATATTAGTCACGTTGGCTCCCAAATAGTCACATCGTTTCACAAGTAAGGTCAGCTTATATACAGTGGAAAACAACTATTTATATCCACCTATGCTGCGCAGAAAATTACAAAGAATGCGGATTCATCTGTGGTAAATTGCGGATAAGTCTGAAGCAAATGTGAACTGTTTTTGAGGAAGGATAATGCGGATTCATTTGTGGAAAATTGCAAATAAGTCTGAAGCAAATGCAGATTGTTTTCGAGGAAGGAAAATGCAGATTTCAGAAGCTGTCAAATGCGGATTTCAGAGGCTGATCAAGTGCAAACTTTAGAGCTTAATAAAATGCGAATTTCAGAGCTGAATCAGTGCGGATTTTAGAGTTGAATCAGTGCGGATTTCAGAAGGTTGTGAGAAGGGTTTAAAATAGAAATAAGTGGCACATCAACTCGGTGCTGTGATGAATAATTTGTCTCGGTTCAGCATGCTACATGTCTTGAGTACAAGACAACAATGACCCAGTGCTGGTCTACAAAGATGCTAAGTGATGGTGCTAGTTTGAAGTAAGTACAAATCAGATGTCAACCACCTTAATACAACAGTTCAGAGGAATTATGCTCAGCAATATAATGTCACCTATATGCATGATGATGCTCGTTGGAGGGATGATACCATTAGTATAGATTGATGAAGAAAGGAAGGATCAAGGGTCTGAGTCTTGGTCATGGTACTTGTCATTTGAAGATCTATAAGAAGAATTCCTTTCGGGTTTTCCTCTCCAAGAGGGAGAGGTTTTGCCCTGGTTCTAGGAGCCTAATTCTTATGCCTCGTGTCTTTTGATAATTGACTTGATGAAAGATTTAATAAGATAACAAAGGAAAGACATAATTAACTTAAGTAACCTCACAAGTAATTATCAAGAAGAGAATTTTGAATTAATGACTAGCCCTCCACAATTCTCAACAATAAGTAGGAGAAATAAATCTATCACTACAACTGTATATTTCTGGATTGAAATTTTCACACATAATAGGTCCTACAACTTTGCCACATAATATCTTAAAGTTCATTTCCATAAGAGTATGCATGGACTTACATTATACCATAGAAAATCTTTAAAACATATTAACAACATATTTTCCTTAAGAAAGATAAATTTCACTAGGTCTTTGCCAGATGTCTAGACCCAAAATTTAATGCATCAAACCAAGATATTCCATTTCAAATTCAGAAGCTAACTCCCTCTTACACTAGAGGATAAGAGGTTCTCCTCTTGTCAAGAATAAATCATCAACATACAATAACAAAATCAAAGGCATACCTTGGACTGTCTTGAAGTAGAGGTTTGGGTCTGCACTGCTTCTTGTGAAACCAAGATTTATCAGGTAGCTATCAATGCGAGCATACTAAGCTCTTGGAGCTTGCTTCAACCCATATAAGGATTTCTTTAGTCTGCATACATGATTTTCCCTATCAGGCTCTTCAAAGCCTTGTGGTTGTTCCATAAATACCTCTTCCTTGAGGAAGCCATGGCAAGAAAGAAATTTTTACGTCTATTTGGTGAAGAGTCCATCTCTGGCTAGCAATTAAGGCAACAACAGATCAAATAGTAGTATATCGAGCTACAGGTGCAAAAATCTCATCATAATCTATTCACTTTTTCTGATAGAAACCTATAGCTACAAATCTAGCCTTACATTTTTCAATACTACCATCTACACCATGTTTAATCTTAAACAATCATTTGGAAGTGACAAAAGATTTAACTTGAGGTCTAGGAACCACTTCCCAGATATCATTCCGGATGATGGACTCGTATTCTTCAATCATGGCATCTTTCCAGACTCGTTCTTTTGCAACTTCTTCATAGTTGCATGGTTTTGCCTGAATGATGTTGCTCATGGTAGCAACATACCCTTGAAACCGACTTGGCTTCTTACTTTCTCTGAACATTCCTCTTGGGGAAACATGTTGTTCAACATCTTCCAAGGCATTTCGCAGCCATAGTGGTCTCTTTCTGATAGGAGGATCATGAGGTGGAGGATCTAAAGGATCCATGGAAACCATTGGATTATCAGCAAGCTCTTTCTCAGGTTTCGGTTCAGACTCAAATGCAAGCTCTTTTTCATTAACAACTTGTCTTTCAGCAATGGCAAGAGGAGGAGAGTCTCTTTCTTTCCTAAGAGTTGCATCTTCATCAAATGTTATGTCTCTACTAAACTCTTTAGTTCTTTGACCAGGTACATAAATTCTATAACCTTTTGAATTATCACAATAACCAACAAACATCTTTCTTAGTTGAAGCTCCCAATTTGTTCATTTTCTCTTTTGGCACATGGAAGTACACAGGACAACCAAATATTCTCAAATGACTCACTTCAAGCCTTTTACTGGTGAAGACTTCTTCAGGAATCTTATTGTCTAAAGTCTGATGAGGAGTTCTATTTTTCACATAAACAATAGTATTTGCAGCTTCTCCCCACAAGAACTTTGGTAGCTTTTAATCATGCAACATGGCTCTGACTACTTCCATAATGGTTCTATTCTTCTTCTCATCCACACCATTTTGTTGTGGATTGTACGACACGGTGGTTTCTTTCTTTGTTCCGACATCTTTGCAAAGATCATTAAAATCATTGGAGGTGAACTCTCCCCCATTATCAGATCTGAAATCTTTGATCAACTTTCCAGTTTGATTTAAATCATAGTGATGAAATCCCTGAACATGTCAAATGCTTCCCTGTTCTTTTTCAAACATAATATCCATGTCTTGCGAGAAAAAAATCATCAACAAAAATCATGAAATACAAGTAGCCACCAAGAGAAGTAACAAGCATAGGTCCACCTAAATCAGAATGTATGAGCTGAAGTACCTGACTAGTTTTTGATTTGCTTGAAGGGAATGGTCCCTTTATATGCTTTCCACTTGCACATCTTGAACAAACTCCTTCACGATCCTTTTTGATCTCAGACATTCCAGAAATTGTATTCCTTACATGAGGTAAGACTTTGTAGTGTAGGTGAGCGAATCTTTTGTGCCATAGCTCACATTGAAGATCGATATCATGGACCAGTACATGAATGAATTTACCATTGACTTTGTAAAGACCTTCACATCTTGATCCAAGAGTGAAGGCTTCTCTCATACTTGAGTTCAAAGGCTAGATTAGAAATTTTCCATTAATAAAAGCAACTTTCATTCCTTTAACTTGTAGAGCAGATATGGATACAAGATTTTTTTCAAACAAGGTACATACTAAACTTCTTGCAGAAAAATAGATTTTCCATCATCTAATTGAAATGAAACTGAAACATAACCTTTAACTTGGTGAGTAGAATTTTCTCCAAGGATAACATTTAAATTAATCTCCCTCACAACTAGATTAGAGAGTGCTTCTTTGTAACCTGTAAAATGTTTGGAAGCACTACTATCAACTAACCAACTATCAAATGAATTTGCAAAAGAAGAACTGGAAAGAGCAAAAACAAGAAAATATTTTGATTGAGTTTCCGTTTTATTTATATATCTTAGATTTTTTTTTTTCTTAGAATGGTCTTTTATTTTATTTTCAGAAGTGTCTTTTCTATAATCAGATTTGTTTTTGAATCTAGGTGCTCTTCTTCTTTCTTTACAGTCACGAGAAAAGTGACCATACTTTTGACAGTTAAAACATCTAACTTTTAACATGTCTAGATTCCCTTTATTTGATTTGAAAGCAAATTTCTTTTTATTACTTTTTTTTCTCTTGTCATAGGCTGAAAATGTAATAGGTTCTCCTTCTTCATGATGTTAAATTCTCCCTTTGGAGATCATTCTGGCCTCCTCTTGGATAAACTTTCCCAGGATCTCATCAAATGTGGGAATAATGCTGATAATGCTGATGGTGGTGATAAAAGTCTCTCAAATGCAATCAACACCATTTATTTGTCGGGTACAACTTCACCAACTATTGACAATTGATTATTGATTTTGGTCATTCTAAAAAATGTATGCTTGAACCATCTCTCCTCTGTTCATCTTGTTATCCTTCAGATGACTCTTCAAGACATCAATTTGGTTCAAGTTACTAATTGCAAATATACCAATTAGTTTGTCATACATTTCTTTAGCTTTCTTTAAACCAAAAACATAAGTAATGAGATGATTACTAAGAGAATCAAGGATAATTTTTCTAGCTTTGATTTCACCCTTTTTATGTTTGGATTTGAAAACAACACTTGAATTCTCTGGTGGATCTGCTATTGTCTGCTCAACATATTCCAGAACTTCATGTTCTTCAAGAGTAATATCTAGCCTTTCTTTCCATGCACCAAACTTTGAAGCACCATTCAACTTCTTGATCACAATACTTTGGCAGCAAGTGGGGTCTCTTCAGGTGATCTCTGGTCTCCTTGGACTTGTCTTCACCAAGGCTCTGATACCATGTTAAAATATGAAAGGTCCATGCAGAAATTTAAAAATTCTTTTTAAAAACTTGAAAGTTCTATGTTGTTACAATTACTTAGAATGTTGATTTCTTTTTCAAAACTTTCCAAATCAGCAATTGTAGATAGAACAAAAACTTAAGGATCATATGAAGACAAGCAAGCACAAATATGAGACACTGAGATTTCGTTCCAATGACTAGGGAAAAACCCAAATGATTCTTCTTCTATTAGATTTCTTCAATTGTTCAATAGAGTACAAAGAGAGAGAGAGAGAGAGTGATAATGAATAAATTCACCAATGTCTGATCAACGTGCAGCTAAAGTGCACTTGCTCTTTGCTTGAAGATCTCCTCCTTCTCTTGATCAGATTATGTCCTTCACACTTGCTTCAACTCTTCCCTTGCTCTTGATCTTCAATAGTTTTTGTGAAAATCGAGAATCTTGAATCCTATTGCAACAACTGATATTATTTATTCTATTTGTTAAGTTAATTAAACAAATTATTTGTTGTGTGCTACGGAAAATACCGAAACAGAATCTCCCCAGCAAAATAGAATCTCCCCAAGAAAGCTTTGCGTTGCCTCTTTGTGGCAATCATTGCCTCTCTGCAATGTACTCACCGGAACTGGAAAAGATTTGTCTTCCCTCACTATCTCTGCCCCTCTCTCACTGTTTTGATTTCATTGAATCACCTCTGGCAACTAAATGCTGCTACTCTGGAGATCGATTTCCCAACAAAATCGAATACTCAACCGATTTGGTGTGTCTTCTCCAAGCTCCATCGACTTCTTATAATCCTCCGTTGAGACTTCAACGACCACAATTAAATCTTAATCGATGGCTAGGATTAACTAGAAATCAATCCATGCACTTTTCTAGAACATTCTCACCATGAATTAATTAATTCCTTTTAATTAATCATATTTCCTAAGTTTAGACTTAGGAAATATTAAAAATTGAGTAATTAATTTAATTAAGTCGTCTTTTAGTGGAATTTCGAAAAATTATTTTTGGGTATTGTTGAATACATGTATTCTAGCCTCTATGCCAAATCTCGTGGCTAGAACATATCCGATGCTACAAAAACTAACACTCCCTCTTAGCGAGGAAAGTGTTCTAGTATTGCAATTGCTACTACAATACACTTGCTTCTGCACCATCTCCTGTCACGTTGCTAATGTCTGACCATACTGCCCACCAACCAATGCGCAACTCTAATATGTGTTGCATCTGTGTTGTTGCTGACCCTGATGAACTGCTGCCAACAGTGCATCTACACTACAACTATGTTGTTGCTGCTACTGCAACATCTGCAATCCCTCTCATCTGTTGCTACTGCAACTGCATCATTTTCAATTGGGAACTATCCAAAATACTGAATCATCTGTGTTCATTCTGATGCATTCGTCACCCGAGTCCTGACTGCTACTAGTCTCTGCGCTGTTGCTAACTCTGCACTGTGCCAACTGCACTGCACTGCTTAGTAACTGATCGCTACTAGCTAGTGCATCTGTCACTCTGGTATCTGACTGCACCAACTGCCACTAGTCCATCTTGCTACTACATATTGTGGGCTCCCGTAGCAAGGAACTGCTTCAAGTGGTGGACCTCCTGAAGAATCCTTCCCAACCTGTAGCACTCTGGGGCTACAAAACCAAGTCACCGCACCTCACTCCTGGAGGGATGTTTGCAACCATGGAAAAATCTTCCTCCAGCCTGGAGGACAACCTATCGATCTCGGTTGAAGCTGCCTGCTGGTCCTACTTCTCCTCCTTGGCCTTCTTCCTGAGAGGACATTGAGTGTTGTAGTGGCCTAGCTCGCCACACCTGAAGCACTTGACCTTAGACAGGTCCTTGTTCTTCCTACGTTGGTCTTGCTGCCCTTTTGATGCGAGGGCCACATTCTCCTCCTCCTTCACCTGCTTCTTCCCACTGTTGTTGCTGCTTCGACTGATTGTGCTATTCACCAATCTCGCCTCAACTCTTCCCGTTGCAAATTTGACCACATTTTGTCCCATCTTGGCAATTTTCTCTGCCCAAAATGCTTTGGACAAACACTTTCCACTCCTCAGAGAGAGAATTCAGAGTTATTCGCACAATTTCTGTAGGTTGGGGCGTTGACCCTAGAGTTGATAGCTGGTCTCAGACTTCCTGAAGCTTGGTGAGGAACTGGTCCATGCACTCCCCCTTCTGCATACGGGTACATCTCAACTTCTCCTTTAGATACATCTTTCGTTGCTCAGAAGATCCCTAAAATAGCATGGAAAGGGAGTCCCACATCTCCTTGGTTGTTCCCAACCCTGCTATGTGAGAGACCACATGATCTCGAACTCCATCAAGAATCAATCTCTTCGCCTTCTCCATCTAGATCTTGTATGCCTTCAGCTGATCTGGATCTGCGGGGACAACCACCATGTTATTGATGTATGCCTTGAGATCGTATTCATCTAGAAGGAAATCCTTGCCTTCCAGATCACATAGTTGGATGCTCCATCCAACCTATCCTGATCTCGTAGCCTGGTTGTTGCCATCTCTAAAAAAAAAGTCAAAATCCTCCTCTTCTCTTATGCTCAGCTTCTGCTAGGCTCTACGCACTCCCTGTTGGAGTGAGTAAATCTACTCACAACAACTGCTGATCTGCAAGAGAAAATTGAACTTCTGAAGCTAGAAGTCCCCTGAGGAAAATCTCCCTCAGTGTGTGCTGTTTCTTCCTCGTGACGCTATTTTGCACTAGCAACTGCTGTAAAATACTGCGTCCAACTAGAGATCTGCTCTGCAAAAATATACGACTGCTCCCTCTGCCTCTAGTAATCCTTGAACTGGAGAAATTCGATTTCTCTGTCGCTCTCTCAGAGAAATTGAATTTTCCTCAAGATATTGACCCTCCTGGCCAAAGAACTGCGTTGCCTCTGAGGGTTCCAAATTGCTGGCTACCCAAAGCTTCAAAGTTCCTCTTCCCTTCTGATACCATGTGATAATTCGAGAATCCAAAATCCTATTGCATCAACTGATATTATTTCTTCTATTTGTTAATTTAATTAAACAAATTATTTGTTGTGTGCTACGACAAATATCGAAACAAATACACTGCAACCTTCACAAAACAAATACTGCAGAAGAAATAAAAATACTGGAAGAAATAGATGCACACACAATATGGCACTGTTATTTTTGGACTAAGTCCCCAAAAAAACCCAACTCGGGAAAACTGGCGCAACAATTGAGGGTTTTAATATTATGCAATAGTGAAATCTGAAGACAATCTATGGATGCTTAATCTAGCAATCCAAAACAGAAAAATGACTGGAAATAATTACTAGTGAGAAAATTTCTCACTCCACAGGCGATCTGACACTGACCTCGGCTTGAATTGAGTTGCTCCTTACTCCCTCTGCACAGTCACTACGTCAACCTACGCAGTTACTGCATCCCACAACCTTGGAACTGCGTTTCCTCTTGCTGTCTCGCCAGCTGTTGTTTGGAATACTGATACTCTTTTCCTCTGGACCCTCTGCCCAACATTTGGCTCATAATTTCTCCATCTCCCAAGAAAAACAAAATCTCCCCAAGAAAGCTCCGCGCTACCTCTCTGCAATGTACTCATCGGAACTGGAAGAGCTTCCTCCGGCCTCACTATCTTTGTCCCTCTCTCACTGCTTCGACTTCACTGAATCACCTCCGACAATTGAATGTTTACTACTCTAGAGATCGATTTCCCAACAAAATTGAATACTCAATTGATTTGGTGTGTCTTCTCCAAGCCCCATCCACTTCTTATAATCCTCCATTGAGACTTAAACGACCATGATTAAATCTTTATCGATGGCTAGGATTAACTAGAAATCGACCCATGCACTTTTCTAGAATATTTTCACCATGAATTAATTAAGTCCTTTTAATTAATCCTAATTAATTAATTAAGTCGCCTCTAAGTGGAATTTCAAGAAACAATTTCTAGGTATTGGAGAATACATGTATTATAGTCTCTATGCCAAATCTCGTGGCTAGAACACATCTGATGCTACAAAAACTAACAGTTTTCGCACTTCTCTTGCACAGACTCAACACTTGCTCTCCTTCTTCACATTGAACATGCTGCTCTCAACTCTCACTTGTTCTTTCTTAAATAGATGAGATAGGAGAGGAGTTACAAAATAAATTTATGCCTTGAACCAATAATAGGAGAATTGAATGCCATAAGGGAGGAGTTATTTGAGGAGAAGTGTAACTCATCCCAAGAATAGAGAGAGAGGTACACTTGTCTTGAGGAGTTACCATTTGAATTAGGGAGAGAGAGAGCTACACTTATACATGAAAGAATATTTAGTTAGAGTTACAAATCGAATTGAATGGAGTTACAAGTGCATTTAATGAGGAGTTACACTTTTGCCATACATTGAATTAGTGAGGGAGAGTTACATTCTCTTAAGTGTGGAGTTATTATTTTATTCCAAGAGATAGGTTTGATTTTCCACGTAAGAGATTATCAATTTAATTTACTTATTCCATGAGAGAATTCTTTTTTATTAATTCTTTAACGGTGAACGACTTTAGGCTATTTTATAAATAATAGTATCATAATATTAATAATACTATTAAGGATAAAAACATTAATTCTTGACTTGTATAATCATGATTGAATTGATTTTAAAGTGGATTCCATATGTCGAGATCATCCTTGATCATTTAGACATGACTTTCTATTTTTGGAAAGTCACTTCCAAATTGAGATGTGAATTACTATTTTTGGAAAATCATATTAGAATTTTCCAGTGTTCCACGGGGTCGCATCCCCCCACTTGGGGTTTGAGTTTCCTAGCTCCCTCACGCTCCAGGGACTTGGGGACGACTGGGGGTCGTTTCCCTAGACAAAAAAATCACAATTTTTTTTAATGAAACAAAAAAATCTGAATTTCTATGTATGGGGAAGGGTTTAAAATTTAAACTTAAGTTTATTTTCATTATTCAATGTTCATTTCGCTCTCTCATTTATGATTTATCATTTGATATGTTCTTATGTTATTAAGTTATTAAGTTATTTTCTTTTTTGTTTTAGTCTTCAGTTTATTTTGAATTTTGATATATGATATATTAGACTTGAGTCATGACTCTATAAAAATTTGACTCATGATGTATTAGACTTGACTTTTATTTCAATATTCAGTATTCACAACTGGAACTTCAATATGGTTTAAACTTTAAAACTTTAAACATTTATTTTCATTGTACATTGTTAGTAATTACACTGTACAGTTACAAACTTACATGTATGATGTATGATTATATGATATCATGCTTTTCGTTTTAAATTTGTTTCATTTATATGATTCATCGATGGATCATTTATCCTTCATGATGTAAGTGTTATATATTATATAATGATAAAGATAATTACATTATAAACATTAAAATTTCAATGATATATCATATATTTTTATATTTATAAGTTTTTAAGACCCCAACGTCACCCCACGTTTCCTAAAAATTGGTGGGGAGCTTTTGCATAGGCCACTCCTGCGTATCCACGCTCCCTCGCCCCCACGTCCCGGAAACTTGGTGGAACATTGGAATTTTCAGAAATGAAATTTTATTATAGGTGGTTCAAACAAAACTGTAAGATATGATTTATTCTAGGAGAAATTCATCCCTGAGCTACAAAATTTTAACACAGTTCAATAGATCGAATGCTCCTTTATATATAGATTCTTCAAAGGTGGACGTGTCCTTTAATTAGACCAACTTGCAAGGGGACAAGGCCGACTTGATGGAGGAGAAGCAAGACTTTAATTTTGACAATAAAATATTTTCTTTCTTTGACATCACGAACCCAAGAAGGGTTTCTTACATAATAACTCTGACTTTGACTCAACAAAAATACTAGAGTAATCAATGGGTTCTTTGACCTATTGACCATTGACCCAAGCATGAAACCCATGCTTTAGTAAGTCAATAAAAATGTATTTTATAAATAATTTTTCTTTTTCTTTCTTTTGACAAATACATGACTCAAATACAATTATCAAGACTGACACTAGTTACAATCTTGAACACTCCCTCTTAACTAGGGAGGTATTTATAATTACATATATACAAAGGTACATGGAAGATCTCAAAATGATATATTCTACAAAGAGTCACAACACATGCAGTGCTACAAATTAGATACTTGACCAAGGTATCTAATTTGGTTGGGACTAAGGTGTGTTCCAAGCTTCAACCACTCTAGGTACCATCAGGCTTCCACTCTAACACCAACCCAGGGATCTAGGTGTGTATTTAAGGTCGGAGCTCCGAGACCAACGCCGCCCTCCCTACTTCGGGATCTAGACATCATCACAGGCCGGTCATATGTCCTCCCAAGCATCTTGTCGCCCCAAGATGCTTCATCTCTCCTTATCAACTAAACTAGATATATCCACCAATCCAAGCACGCTTCAAACCTTCAACCTTCTTATGGAGGGATTTGTACAAACACACCCCCAATTAGTAATAAAATTTCACTATATATATATATATATATATATATATATATATACGTATTTAACACAAACCTTTGGGGTCCTTGATCATTTTGATGTTGCTTAGATCATCATCATAATGAATACATCTCGTGGAAAGCTTTCTTCTTTTGTAGCACCATGGCACCAAAACCAACCTTAGCACTTTATCAACACAACCAATTCTTTGTTTATGACTTTATCGATCAACCATCTGTAGTGCTTTAGCTATTCTTTGATTTCATTCTTTCTTCAAAAATTTTACTTTAGTTTACACAATATGCCCTCCCTCTTAATTGGGGAGATATACAAAAGTTTCTTTCTTCTAGCCACACGGGCTCTTTTATTTGTATCATCATATTTCAAAGTTTTATTCTTTCTTATTACGACAAGATCATCTATTCATCTTTTATGTTATTATCATTCGTATATCTCCCTTTATCCATCATGCTCATCAAGTCATCTTCAATTATGAACATTTTCAACATGTACTTGCAAATCTTCAACAAGTACAACCAAGTACAAATATACAGAAGCATGAAGTCAACAATCAAAACAATCAAGCTTTTAGACATCAAATACCTAAACCTAGTTAGGGTCATAGTTAACAAGGGTTACATCTTTTATATTATGGACTTCAACAACTTGCTAGGGTTTTGTCAAAAACCTTAGATTCCATCATCGAGCCTTAAACATAAAGTTATCAATTTACATTATGCTCTTAGAATTTCATGTCAAACTCTACTAGGTTTTTGTCACAAACCCTAGATTTCATCAATTAAATTGTAGATATCAACAACAAAGTTAGCATCCTAGCATTTCATATCTAGGGTTTCATTATTAATTCCTTATATCAATCTCTTACTAGGGTTTTTATCATAAACCCTAGATACACATTAAACTTCAACAATTTTTTTAGACCAGGGTTTCAATTATGTGGAAGCTCGTACACCTAGGGTTTTATAACTAGGATTGACTATCGTGAGTGTTTTATCATAAACCCTAATTCATCAAACTCTAAAAATTTAGTGTTTCATCATACAACTTAGATATCATCGACAAACCCTAAAATGGATAGGGTTTCTTTATAACATTACCAAAATCCTAAACATCAAGAGAGTAGGATATCATTATGTGTTCTAGGATTTCTCATTGAACCCTAAGTAGACTAGGGTTTGTTCATTATGTCAAAATACCCTAAGCACCAAAAGATTAGGGCTTTGCAATGAACTCTAAAGGTTAGGGTTTCACAAAAATGAACAAATGATAAGAGATAGTGTGACAAGGGTAGATTTAATCTAGTGATTAATCATCCTAACAAGAATCTTTAAGATTCAAAACCCTAGACATAAGAGAATTAGTAATACAAGGAAATTTTCAAAATGAATGTACCTTATAATGAAGAAGATTATTTATAAGTCTGGTGGATTGAAACACACCCAGGGTTGCTCTTTTTACAAACTTTGGAGGGTTTCTTTATTGAAGGGTCCTTTTTGTAACCAAGATTCTTTCTTCTTTTGAATCAAGTCATGATTTTATTGCAAGCTCCCTCCTAATCTTTAGAATCTACCTGCAGATTTTCTTCCAAGGAAAATATTCAAGTCATAATAATAAAGAAATCAAAGTTGAATACTTGTCTCTTGTGGGAAGGTCCTCTTCTTGCATGAGATCATTATTGCTTTATGTACCTGCAAAACTTAACAAAGGTATACAAATACTATGATCTAGGAAACTTATGATCATGATCCAATTTCATTCAAGATTTTGTCATATACCTTGAACTAGTTATAAACCTTGGACAATATAGGATAAGATTTTAAAAGTGAACAAGGGAATAAGGATTCTCGTACTATCTAGGATTTATAATATCTTGATATTGGCAATATTTTATACTATGAGAACTTGCAACCCTTAGAAGCAACTAATATTTTGTACCATGCTATAGATACCTCAAGATTGAATGCCTTTGTTTCTTGGAGAATTGATGTTTCATTTAGCTTGATACCCTTTTCTTGTGAACTAAAAACATATGTTATATGACTAAAAACCACAAAGAGTAGTATTAGTAATTACTTGAGTGATGCTTCCTTCAAGCTACTTCTTCTAATGATGTTGCTTCCAGAAGATAGAAATTGTTACTTCTTCTTATTTTCACAGTTCGGCTTCATATTTTCACCATTCAAGCTCAAATAGTATATATGTGCCACAACATTGCGTCCTTAGGTAACTCAACTTTTGTACTACTGTAGAATATCTTAACAAGACTGGGAATTTTAATTCAAGAATGGTAGCTTCAATTTGGTCATAGATCATTCTTTGAAGAGTCAGTCTTGGGTCTTTTCTATGCACATATCTTGACTCCTATGGGATATAGCATCAAAATGTGCTTATAACCAAAGCTAGAAGAGGTCTTGTCTCCCTTCTTTCCAAGGTGACAATAGTCGCTTCTTCCTATTACGCCTCAAACTCCGATTTTCTTGGGTCTATTGTGAGGATTGATCCATACTTGAAAGATGATTGATTACCCACAATCTTGCTCAAAACTTCGGTTGTTTTGAGAAGATGACGGTGGCTTGATGCACAAGTATAAAGAATGGGTCTCGATCCTTAAAGAGACTTCAAGATTTCAGCTCTTTTCATAAGGTGACAGTAGCTAGCCGTTTATGGCTTCTAATGCAAGACTTGTGCTCAAAACTTTTGATGGAGAGATGTCAATAAGTAGATTTCTAACATAGACTTTAGAACTATTGAACCACTGCACAATTTTGGATCCTTTTGATGAGGATTTCAGACCTTGTCCTTTGTGCCCAGAGATGCGCTTTATTTTCTAGGGAGTTCAGTCTTCCAAGAGAAATAGGATTAGCCTTTCGGTCCTCCAAGAACAAAGCTTCTTATGCCCTCGCTCTCCTTGTGTAAGTCTGCGATCTTATCATAGTGATTAAGGCCTAATAGAGTGCCCAAAATTTCGATCTTTCTTTTACTCGACAATTTTTGGTGATTACTTCTCACTTCTTCTTCTTTGTTATTATATATTTATCATCAAGACAATTGCCAAAACTTCAAAGACAACAAGAGAACACAAGATGTAGGTACTCAACTAGGGAAAAACTCCTGAGGGGAAAACCCAGTCAAACTCTTCCTTAGTATAATCAAAATCAAATTGAGACCAACCTAGACCTTTCTCCATCCATCAAGTCAACCTTCCATAAAAATTAGATCAAAATTCCAAGATGATATTATGCTTGCTAGAATCTCATTTTTTTTCCTTTGCTTCTACAATCTTCGACCTATTTCTATACTTCTGCAATTCTTGATCCTTCTATTCATCTTTTCTTTTTGGTAATATAACAGACTTCTCCAAAATTCGATGCTCTCTTCTTTCTTCCATAGGATCAAAAGGGATGGTTCATAGTTCAATAGATCAAATGCTCCTTTATATATAGCTTCTTCAAAGGTGGACGTGTCCTTTCATTAGGCCGACTTGACTTGATGAAGAGGTCGACTTGCAAGGGGACAAGGCTGACTTGATGGAGGAGAAACAAGACTTTAATTTTGAAAATAAAATATTTTCTTTCTTTGACATCATGAACACAAGAAGGGTTTCTTACATAATAACTTTGACTTTGACTCAACAAAAAACCTAGAGCATGTGAAAATTCCTACACTGGAATCTTATTGCAACAACTGGAAAATATTCACCTAATTGTTGACTTTTACTTAACAATTTAGCTGCAGTTATCTATGGCAAGCACTAAATACATCACATTGAACCTTCACTTAAATAAACTGCGGAAATTAAATGCAGAAACAAGATCTGAGCAAGAAAAATAACACACACGACACTGTTATTTTTGGACTAAGTCCCCGGAAAAACACAATGCGCGAAAACCGGTGCAACAACTGAGGGTTTGATGTTATTAAGCAGTAATTTCTGAGTATGATTCTTCGGATGCCCTAACTGGCAATCCTATACAGAGATCTAACTGAACAAAAAGCTGGTGAGATGATCTCACCCCATCATTGGAAGATACGACACTGATTTGCGCTAGAGATGAGCCCCTGCGCAGTACTGCATCAGACCTACGCAGTCACTGCGTCACTGATGCTGGAACTGCAATGCACCTCATCTGATGTCTCTTCTAGTTGGAAACTTTAGCCCTCTGGCCTCTCGGTCTCACACCCCGGCTTCGGGACTAGATCCTGACTGTTCCCCAGCAGAAATATGGACTCCCATTGAAGCTCTGCATTGCCACTACATTGCCTCTGCGCTGCCTCTCGAGACTACTCTCTGCCCTCTCTGCCTTGCACTCTCCTGATCAGGAAAATTATCGCTGCCCCTCTCTGCAAGAATCAACTCGATCAATCTTCTCTGCTGCTGAGCACTGCTCACTTGAGAAATTCGATCTCTAGACTCTCTTAGTGTATTTTCCAAATGTCCATCAAGTCCTTCTTATAATCTTCTCGTTGAGACTTCAACGACCGAGACTAAATCACTAATCAACGACTAAGATTAACTTGACTTGATCTCCGTCTTTTTCTAGAACATTCACACCCTGTTTTATTAATTCCTTTAATTATTTTTATTTCCTAAGTTTAGAATTAGGCTTCTATTAAAAATAATTAATTATTTTAATAAAACACAATCTGGGTGGAATTTCCTAAAATTCTTTCTGGGTTCTTTGGAAGACATGTGTCTAAGCCTCCCTACAAATTTGAGACTTAGAGCACATCCGATGCTACCAGAAATCAACAGAGCACTCAATGGGTGTTTTGAGCTATTGACCATTGACCCAAGCATGAAACCCATGCTTTAATAAGTCAATAAAATTTCCTTTTATAAATATTTTTTTCTTTCTTTTGACAAATACATGACTCAAATACAATTATGAAGAGCGACACTAGTTACAATCTTCAACATCTCTAAGCATTGTTAATAGTTACATTGTTGCATAATTATGTGATGAATGATTGGAGTACTGTAATTTGTGGATTGGATTTTCTGATGATGAACTATTGAATTATTCAGTGAGAAGTTGTTTAGCTCTATTTATAGTCGCATTTGGTGAATTGAAGAATTACATTGTGGACAATAATTGCAGTATTGATTTATATCTCTAGTTGGATATGATTCACGATTTTTGTAAAAACCTTAGGGTAAACTAGGGAAAATTTTCATTGCCTCATCACAAAAAATTGTGAGAATTAGCTTGTAGGACCCATTTTAGGGGCAAATCCCAATTTGGTGATCTACGGTCTGAAAACCTCCAGAGTTAGTTTGAAGGCATCAAATGACACCTTTTGGGGTCAAAACTTTGAGATAATAGCTTTGTGCCTTTAACATTATTCTACACGTGGAAAGCATTCCAATGGTGCAAAAATCCATTCAATCGAGTTCATTTTCAAAAGTTATGCCTCCTGCAAGTTGACCTAGCCTATTTACCACCATGGCACTAAGTGGATGCCATGTCAACCCCCAATACTCACACCTGTGGGGCTAGTCACATGTGGACTTTCAAGAATATTCTAGAGGGTTAAAAACCCCAACACTAATTGAAGATTGAGGCATGCAAAACCCATAGCCCTAAATCTAGATGGCTATTAAGGTATGTCAAATAATGGGTTGCTAGCAAAGGAAAGGGTTCCATTATTTTGGTTTTTCTATTGTTCCATAGTTTAGTAGAGCATGTAGGAGTGGGATATTGAAACACGAGAAGAAGTAGAAGATTTTGTGCCATCCATTTAGGCCACTGTCCATGGCAACTCCGTATTAAGTACCATTTTCTTTGTACTTGCATTTCATAATTGAGAAAAAAAAGAGCAAAGCATAGGCCTCTCCTTCTATATAGGTTTTCCTATATTAGGTTTCCTAGGTAGCTTCTTGTGTTCATTTTTGTGGATGGCGTGTTCATTTGCTTTTTTCTCACATTCTATTTTCTATTCCCATAATTTAGAGTGCTAGACTACTAATATTAAATCTAGGATACAAGGTAATAAATTGCATAACAAAAGATCTCATAATATTTTAAGATATATTGTGACAAATTGTTTCAATGGCATATTCATGACAATTTAAAAATCACTATCTATTAATCAAGCTAATTTTAAGAAAATTGCCCTGTTTTAGTCAATTAGACAAGGCTTTCCTCTAACTTCGACTCTTTATGTGCTAACTATAGAGGCAATGGGATACCTCCTTAACCACTAGATTGCTCAAGGATTAATTAAGGGCATTCCCCTCCTAGGCCTGACGCTAGTCACATTTTTAATGGGCATTTTTTTGACAACTCTTTCTTATTATCTTGAAAGACAATGAATTAGTGAACTGCAGTACAGAATGTATCCATATTTTAAATGAAGCAACCTTCATTTCTAAGTTGCAAATGGCTAAAACCAAATGTTATAGGTTGGCTTAGGATGACATCCTTAAATAGTTATCTCGTCGGAGATGGGCTTGGATTCATCCTTGGAAAGTGTTTTGTGTTTGTGGATCCACTTACTTTCCAAGATTTGTTTAATCCCTTTAGGATGTGGTGTTGTAGCAAAGGACCAAGAAAGTGGACAGTTGGAGTTCCGAGCCTATATCCTTAGTTGCCAAATTCTAGATATTTTTGAAGGTTCTAGTTGTTACCCATGTGTACTGCTCATCTTATTGGGTTCTATGTGCTATATTTGCTTGTCAATTGGACAAGGACCAAGGTCCTCTTAGACTTTATTTGGGATGGCCTATAGTGAAAAAAAGGCTTCCATTGGGTTCTTTAGGGGCTTTGTTGTAGTCCAAAGTTATGGGATGGTCTAGGGATGATTGAGTCATTCCTTCAAGCTCAGGCCTTGTTACCACAAAATCTAGCAAGCCTTAGAGAGGGAAACCATACAAGACAAGAAGCTAGATTAAGTGCTAATAGTGGGACAATGGCCCACTACCACCACAGCCAAGGCCCCCAAATCTTTACGAATTTTCACAGATGGGAAGAGTCCCAATAAAGGAGGAATAACTTAAAAGGATATGATAATGATAAGGTACGAAGTGACCCCACTAGAGCTCATTCAAGAGAGAGGCTCAATAATGGCTCAAGGCTTTAAAGAAGCAAAATCGCTCTCAAAGAAAAGCCCTAGAAAACAATGCTCAAGACCTAGGGTTTTAGGTTTTCAATGATCATAGGTATTCACATGGTTGAGGCCCAAGGTAAAAGGTTTCCTGCAATGATTTTCCAGCTAATGCAAGGCTCATGAAACCCTCAATAAAGTCCTCAAGTTGAGGGAAAAGAAACTAGGGTTTCCCTCTTAGAGCAACACCTAGGGCAATAGTTTTTATGGATGAAATTTGAGTTGATTCCCACCAAATTGATAGGTCATGTAGTCAGGACCTACCTTTTGGTGTTTAGGCTCTCAAACCACCAAAAGGCCTCTTTCCTAAAATTTTGCTCCAATCCCTAGTTTTTCTCTCTAGCCTTAAAAGGACTAAAATTGAGAGGAGAAAATTGTGGAGAAAGTAAAGGTTGATCGCCAAAGACTTGGACTAGTGCCTTGTTCTTTGGGCATATGGAGTCAAGGATGCTCTAGATAAACCTAATTTGTTGCTAAGGAGGCTGAAATTTGATGCCCTTGGTATCAAGATTCTAGCATTTACCCACTCAATGATAAATGGAGTTTGATGGAGAGTTATAAGAATTACTCCTAGAGGAACATTCATTACATGTAATACAATGAGTAACATATGCAATTCTCAACTAGATAGCCTTTAAAATAATAATTTTCAATAAGTTAGGACACAAATTAGCATAATCTAGAAGTAACAATTCCATACATTAGACAATTTCAAAATGAAAATCTTCAACAATAGGCACTTACAAAATAACATGTAGTGTATCCATCTAGTCATCAAAGAAGTAGCTCCAGAGACAATCCTAAATAACTTCCACACATTGAAATGCATCCAAGATACACCAACAGCCATGAAAGAAACAAGTGGGAATTCTCTTAGAGGTCTGAATTCTCCAAGTGATGATGATGAGAGAGATCAAATGAGATCTCTCTAATTTATACATGTTCAATGATCTCTAATTTTAGCATGAAAGCCCCTCAAGTCATAAAATAATGGGTGGATACTAAGTGAGGTAACAAGTCAACCTCATAGACAATGTAAAAAACATAACAATTAACCCACAAAGAAGCCAAAATGTTGATGTCATGCATGCATAGGACCTTCTAGGGCATGCATTGGGCTCTTCCAGTTCCAAAGCGAGTGTAGAGGGCTCCATATGTCATGATCTAGGGGTTGGTCCCTAAATCTCCATGCAAATCATCCTATGGACCCTAGTTTTGTGTTTGGGGCACAAAATGGGTCTCATGGGTCTCCTAGTGATAGAATATCTTGATTTTTCTCCAATGTTGAGGGTTGTGAGGATGGTGCTAGCCCTCCGATGTCTCAAGGGGTGAGACAAACCTCATTTGTGCCTCAGATAAGCTGCTAAACCACATGATCACTGCTAAGCCAGCAGGGGCATGTTGGTCCAAGTGCATCATCTCATGAACAATGTGGGGCAAAGTGCAAATTGTTAGGGGTGTTATAGGTGACCATGGAGTGAAATGATGTTCTGCAAGTAATAGGAGACCCATGGCTCTCAATGCTTCACATGTAGGGTGTCAGGTGCTCCTCTGGTGGACTTGGGCCTTAATTAAGTTGCCCAACCCGTGATGAAACTACCTACCAATCACACACAATGTCTAGTGATTTATCTTCGCCAGCAGGTACAATAATCATTAGTGCATTTAAGTGAACCAAGCTTGTTATTCAAGGGAAAATTAACACTTCATAAGGGGCTCCCCTTCCAAATTTGGGGCTTTGATCACATAATAGTGTTACCTCCCTAGGTAGGAGTGGCTAATAGACGATCCTATTAGATATTCCTAACCGCTAAGGGGAAATACAGGTCCCTAGTACATCCTTTAATCAATATGTGGCATGTGAATAATGATGGAACAAAAGGGGGTTAAAGGGGTCTCAGAGCCATATGCTATTGTCAAAGGGGTATCAATGATGAGGAAATCTGCACTTTGGGCATACAAATGTGAGGAGGGAGAAATCGTGGATGCATGAGTTACCTTGAACTTTGTTTTTCCACCCCTCTTATTACCTTTTTCCTTTTCTTTATTTTTCTTTGTACTACTACTCAAAGCTCTAGGAAATGAAAGCATGTTGTGAATGATGTATAACAGTGGATTACCCCCTTAAAGGTGGGGTAGTTCATCTCCCACAGGGGGTTGGGACATGCAAGGGTTCCTTTTAATAATGTATTAGGGCAACATTGGCCCCGGGAATCGGGTGATATCCATAATGATAAGGGTAGAGCTCATGCTTGGCTTTCGCCCACGTGCTAATATTCATGTCCCAACCATATTTTTCATTTTTATGATTTTCTTTCTTTTATTTCTTATTTGTGGCCATGATATGCTTTTTACTTTTATTTTAGCTGCATCATGCCATCAACCTCTGGGGCAATGTTTCCAGGCCTGACTCAGATATGTGGACAAGGGGAGGGGGCATGCTAGCACCCTGTGGACCCAATGATCATGTGGACCTAGAGAGGGGAGATGGTGTATAGGGCTTGTAATGTATGGAGGGAAGTGATAAATATGGAATGGGAGAACGAGACCATGTTATCGAAATCGGGGTTTCGCAAGTAGTTCCCTTCCTAAATCCATGGGCCAATAGAGGAGGTCCCACTGAACTAGGATTGAAGATTAACCCCGCATTTAAGGTGAGGGAACAAAACCATAGTCAAAACCCTTCCTTCTTCCAAGTCAGACAATAACCCATGCCAAATGAAAAAATGAAAAACAAGCATAAGCCCCTGATTGCACAATGAATAACATGCCTTTTGGATTGGATTTCCCACCTTCTAACATGTGATATTGACAAATAGGCGAGGAAACATATGACAGGATGCAGGTGGTGGAGATAAAGTGGCACATCACATTGGATACAAGGTGGTTGTCAGAGGCTGCTAGTTACCGAATGGAAGAAGATGATTAGGAGAAAAATTATTCTAGGGGTACCCACTTTTGGTGGGTAACAGGCTCTATATGTCAAATGGGTGATCAAGGTCATGCAAGGTCAAGTGAATCGGAAAGTGCTCTTGCATGATTGCATTTTGAGAGGGGACTCATCATGGATAAAGAAATAGAGTAATGTCAATTTCCAAGCCTTTTTGTTGATTCTATCCAAATCTAAATTCAAGGAATCTTTGTGGCTAAAACTGTTTGGAAGGCTGGGGAAGCTATTAAGTATTACTTGGTTTGGGAGATTCTTCTTTGCGTACAAGCCTTTCTTTCAATGATCAGTCTATTCGTTGGTATCCCTTGGTATAGTACGAAGGCAAGCCATTGGCACAATCTTCTTGGTTCTTTGCTAAAAATTGTTCAGGAAAGGCATTACTTGGGTACAGGTTCTCTTTGATGGTTGCATGCACAAATAGAATACATGGGCTACTTTAAAAGAAAAATTTTGGTTTTCAAGTTGGACAAGCTTATAACAAAATAGGTTCAAGTTTTGGTCACCAATGACCTATTCCTTAAGTTGGATTCCTAGTCTAATGGCTTAGTGGAGAGATTGGAATTGGAACTATTCCAAAGGTTTCATGAAATATAGAACTGTTGATGGATATTGGTGGCTCAATTACAAACCCACCCTAGATGCCAAAGCAATGAGCATTGGAGAATGGTTTCTAAGAAACTACTTTGTTGGTTTGGTTCTGTTCAATGTAACAATCATTTAATAAGCCTAAAAAGTATGTATATGTCTAGTTCCTTCTTTGGGTGAATTTCCTCTTGGCTAGCCATTGAAGTAGTCGGGAACGCCATAGCCCAAGTGTCCTTTCTATCACAAAGATGAAATTATCAAATGCGTATTCTAGTTTTCTCATTAACCTAAGTCAGTGTGGAATGGGCCACAAACTTGTGTGGTTAGCTTCTCCTTGGGTCCATTACCCAAAAGTTTTCTCTCCTCTCTTGTACATAGTGGAGTTCCAAATAGAATAGCATGTATTCAAAATAGAGCTCCTAGATTTCATATGGAAAAAGAGAAATGATGGTATTTTTAAGTACACTTCTTTTGATAGATTCACCTTGTTTGATGGAGCTTTGATATGTGCCAACTTGCACTTGTAGATACAAGATCGAATTGGAAAGGTGGAGGTGGAGTTGGAGTTGGCACATCTTGGATAATTTATGGAAAATCAGGGAATGGCCTCATGCATGATGAGTTCAATTTTCTCAATTATTCGTTCTCCTCTTGGCTCAATGCAGTCACACTAATCTGGTAGAAGGCCACAACATCGAGTAGGATGCCTCATTTGAGAATGCAAATGAATTTTAAAGCCTATGCTAAGAGCAACACAGTTGCTCGCCTCCTCAACCGGAGAGCAAGTTCCCAAAGTTGTACGTAGTGGAGTTCCAAATAGAATAGCATGTCTTTAAAATAGAGCTCCTAGATTTCATATGGAAAAAGAGAAATGACGATATTTTTAAGAACACTCCTTTTGATAGATTCACCTTGTTTGATGGAGCTTTGATATGTGCCAACTTTCACTTGTAGATATAAGATCGAGTTGGAAAGTTGGAGGTGGAGTTGGAGTTGGCGTATCTTGGATAACTTATAGAAAATCAGGGAATGGCCTCATGCATGATGAGTTCAATTTTCTCAAATATTCGTTCTCCTCTTGGCTCAATGCAGTCACACTAATCTGGTAGAAGGCCACAACATAGAGTAGGATGCCTCATTTGAGAATGTAAATGAATATTAAAGCCTATGCTAAGAGAAACATAGTTGCTCGCCTTCTCAACCGGAGAACAAGTTCCCCAAGTTGGACTTGGTTCTCTCATTTAGAGAAGAGCCATGACAAACAAGGAGAAGATGTTGATAAGCCACCATTCATTCGATGGGGTGCGAACCTAGATGATCATAACCCTCCTCCATATTTGGGATCTATTGTTGTTGCTTATTTTTTGTCTAGCTTTGTTGTGGTTAGTTGGCACCTTTTTTGGTGTTAGTCCTTTCCTTTCTAATCATGGCCACTGTAATATTCCCAATTAGCGATAGCTAATTGGAAATATTAATTTTGACCAATTTTGCCTTATTATAGTTGGAGCATGAATGAAGTGAGTGAAATATTAAATAACTCACTTAGGATAAAGTATTTCCCTAAAGTCCACATCGTATTTGAGGAAGTGGGGCCTAGTGACCAAGTGGACAACGCAGGGAGAGGAGGACGTAGACCACGTGGGCAGCGTGGGGCCTACCTCACGCAGTTGAGAGGGGCAGCGTGGGCCAAGGGGCACGTAGGAGATGGTGGGGCCTAGGGTTGAGAGAGGCCCATCGTGATAAAAGGGAGGAGAGCCTCTTCATTTGATCATTCATGTTTATGCATCTTGAGCTTGTCATTTCGACTTGGAGCACGCTGGCTGTTTAGCTTGTCTGTAGTGCTGTTTAGTACATCGGGTGTCTCCGTGCTGAGATCCCACCCTCAGCCCCAGAAGACTTTGAGTGCTTGCTCGGGTGAGGTATTCTACCATCCTTTTTGTAGGAGGATTTGTGGTTGCATTCGTTGTGGCGCTGAGCATCTAGGGACTGCGCAGTCTTGAGAGGGAGAACGCAATTCATCTTGGGAGAGTTCCGGATTGGTGCCATTTCGGAGGATTCGGGCCGGAGAATTGAGCAAGGGGCCAGCCCTTGCCTATTGGAGATATTTGGGAGAGAGGGAGTCCCTATTTTGGAGGTTGTCATTCAGCACCAGCGTGGCCCTTGGGGAGGATAGCGTAGATCCTCAAGAGAGGCATTTTCAGAGGTCGAGCATTTCAGAAATGCTCTTTGGGCTTTTCTGGGTATTGTGAGTAGAGGCTGATTCCAGAGTTTCAGCATTTTTCGAGTAGGGGAACAACCCCAAATACTCATTTTGGTTCCAGCAGTTGCAGCAGCATGACAGTTTTTCAGCAGTTGGAGTTAGAGCAGAGAGCAGCCATTTCCCTTGACATTCTGAGAGTATTCCTACACTTGCTTGGTGCAAGTCGAGGTGCCATCACTCTGATCACCTCTTATACTTCTTTATATTTCTCAGTATAATAAAATGGCTTAGCATTCTCTATTTTCATGTGTATCTACTTCATGGTTTGTTTCTAGCACTCTATGGTCTTGTTGTATGCTTTATATTATTGTCTATTTCCCTTCGGGATATTACAGTGGTATCAGAGCTCATAGACCTGGCTCAGGCTATGGAGCAAGTTGTCTATGACACCGGAAGAGAAGCCGTATATTTGCTACAGGGGTAGGAAGTACCATGACCGTGAGCGTAGGTTGCAAATCACCAACGGAGAGAGTGACTGCACTCCAGTAGTGGACGCAGAGCAGGAAGAATCAATGGCAGATGATAGTGCCGCGAAGGAGGGAAATGCTCCTTAAGTCAGTATAGTACCTGGCAAGGCAGGTTGAGGTGATGGGACAGAGATTCACTACTGCAGAGGCTAGGCAGCGTGAAACCCCAAGGGGTTTCCAGATTGGTGGGGATCAGGCACATTCCACCATTTGCAGGAGCACGATGCCACTCAGCACATGGCATCTCATGCACCCACACGTTCCACTATGCCCACTTTTCTGGCTGCAGACACAGGGGCAGGAGCACAGCAGGAGCAGGAACCTGGCCACATGGGTGATTACTTTGCTGAGTACTAGGCATACGGGCAGGAGTTCAGGGATGCCCATTCATTTCGTGATTTTGTCTAGCGCAAGCGGGACAGCAGACCCCGTGACCATCATAGGGGACACCGGCATTATCACGATGAAGACACTCAGCGTACGATGAGCAGGTTCCATTTGCCTATGTTTGATGGTTCATCAAACAGTTCGGCAAAGGCTTGGGTGGAGAAGCTGGACATATACTTCCAGCTCAACCAGATGGCGGAGATGGAGGCCATCAAGGTGGCAGTGCTGCATGTAGATGGCGAGGCCCAAGATTGGTGGTTCCACGGGATGGTTACACTCGGGCATTCGACAGTGACAACCTATGTCGAGTTCACCCGGAGGTTGATAGAGAGGTTTGATCGGAGGGATCCGGAGGAGCACTTTGTTGAGCTGACGAAGCTCAAGTAGACCGGGAGTTCGGAATCCGGATACATACATCTCAGATCTCCTGAGACTCTCAGTGATGGTACCAAATCTATCCGTGGCACGGATGATCTACATGTTCATTGATGGGCTAGCAGAGCCGCTTCGGGGATTGGTCAAATCCACTAGACCGACCACACTCCATGACGCAGTTGGCAGGACACGGGACTTGCAAGATGCCTTACCCCGGACCAGGACGCCTTACCCCCAGAGACAGGCTTTCCAGCCTAAGGGGAAAGATGTGAGGATTCCACCTCCAAAGGGGAATTAGGGTAAAGGACAGTTGGATGACGATGCCAGGAGGGAGTTGAGGAGGAAGAGATTGTGTTTCACCTGTCAGGAGTCGTGGGCACCAGGACACAGATGTGCTGCTGGAAAAGCACATTATATCGAGGTCTTCTCCGAGAGTAGCGGGGAAGAAGATGAGTATGATGACGTGGGGGCAGGAGGCAGCCATACAACGCAGGATCATTTGCCACCTCCACCACCAGGAGAAGGAGGTGCAGCCTTTGCACCTACCGAAGGGACCCTTGCAGCATTGCGAGGAGTTCCCAAGTATCTGACGCTGCGCGTCCGAGGCACAGTGCGGGGGTAGCGAGTATCAGTATTGGTAGACAGTGGGGCAACCCACAACTTCATCGATGCATAGATGGTAGAGCGGAGAGGAATACAGACAGAGAGCTTCGATGGGTTTTCAGTGTTGGCCCTAGGAGATCAGACTATGCAGTGTGCTAGTTATGTCCCAACGCTGGCAGTGACGATGGGCACTTACACAGTGACTGACCACTTTTTCGTGGTTAACATACCGGATACCAATGTGGTATTAGGAGTATAGTGGCTGATCACTCTAGGGAAGGTCACCACAGATTGGGAGGCCTTGGAGATGGAGTAGGATGACAAGAAGACCGGGAAGCACGAGAAGATACGGGGCATGCACACTTACCCACCTCATACAGTTTCAGCTCACCGGATGGAGGCAGACTTCTGGAAGGGAGACATAGAGTGGGTAGTAGAGTTGCGTGCATCAAAGGCAGGGACTACTGGGCAGACAGTTCATCCAGAGGTACAGACCATCCTTGACAGGTATGCCACGGTGTTTGGGAGATATTACCAGGACAACCACCGGATCGGGGATTTGAGCATACGATTGAGCTAGAGCAAGGCATACAGGCCATCATTACCACACCCTATAGGCACCCCAAGGCCTATCGGGACGAGATTAAGCGGGCTATCCACAAGCTGTTAGCTCTTGGACACATTTGGCCTAGCACCAATTCTTTCGCTTCTTCGGTAGTGTTGGTGAAGAAGAAGGACAACACATTGAGGATGTGCATTGATTATAGGGCCCTGAATAAAAATACCATGAAGAACAGGTACCCTATTCCACGGATTGACGAGCTGATGGATGAATTGAGAGGGGCACAGTTCTTCTCAAAGATTGATTTGAGATCCGGGTACCATCAGATTCGCGTGAGGGAATAGGACATTCCCAAGACCGCTTTCAGGTGCCACTATGGCCATTTTGAGTTCTTGGTGATGCCTTTCGGGCTAACCAATGCACCGGGCACCTTCCAGTCATGTATGAACCACATTTTTCGCAGCCACCTAAGGAAGTGTGTGTTGGTCTTCTTTGATGACATATTGATATATAGCATGACATGGGAGGAGCATCTCCAGCACATAGAGGCAGTGTTGCGTATTTTGGAGGAGCAGCAGTTTTATGCTAAGCTCTCCAAGTGCGAGTTTGGGTTGACGGAGATGCTATACTTGGGACACATCATAGGGGTGGACGGAGTGAGGGTCCACGAGGAGAAGACCAGGGCCATCAGGGATTGGCCAGAGCCGAGAAACGTGACGGAACTTCGGGGGTTTGTAGGTATCTGCACCTACTACAGGAAGTTCGTCAAGAGTTTCTCTAAGCTTGCTACACCCCTTACGGATCTGATGAAGAAGGGGGCATTTAGTTGGACAGACACAGCGCAACGAGCCTTTGACAGGCTCAAGGAGGTGATGAGCAGCTGTCTTGTGCTAGCATTACCAGACTTCACGCAGCCATTCGTTCTGGAGTGTGATGCATCAGGAGAGGGGATAGGCGTTGTGTTGATGCAGGGAGGCCACCCTATAGCTTTTGAGAGCCGGAAGCTCCTACCACATGAGCGGTTGTATGCCATATACGACAAGGAGATGCTGGCCATCATGCATGCATTGGCCAAATTCCGGCAGTACCTGGTAGGTAATAGGTTTAGGGTGAGGACTAACCACAATAGCCTAAAGTTTTTCTTAGAGCAGAAACAGCTACAGGAGAGGTAGCAGAAGTGGGTCAGCAAGATCCAAGCCTACGACTTTGACATCGAGTATGTCAAAGGGAAGAACAACGTGGTGGCTGATGCACTTTCACGCAGACCAGCTACGTTGTATTTGATGAGTTTGGACGCAGATTGGAGGGCTCGACTATTGGTGGAGTACTCCAAGGATAGGTTTGCTTGTGAGGTTTTGGATGGGCAGGTGACAGATGACAGATATAGGGTGATGGATGAGATCATCTACTACAGGGACAGGATCTTCTTGACTGAGGGTTCTCAGCTCAAGAAGAAGATATTGTAGGCTTCTCACGATTCACCATTGTCTGGCCATCAGGGGTTTACCAAAACCTACAGGGCCATCAGAGAGAGGTTCTCATGGAAGGGCCTCAAGGAGGACGTACTCCAGCATGTCAGGGAGTGCGAGGTTTGTCAGTGCAACAAGGGGGAGATGAACCATCCGGCAGGTTTGTTGCAGCCTCTTCCCACTCTAGAGGGGAAATGGAAAAGTATCTCGATGGATTTCATCATAGGGTTGCCCATGGTGCAGGGCAAGGACTGTATATTCGTCGTCGTTGATCGACTGACAAAATATGCGCATTTTTTCGCCATATCCACACATTATACAGCAGCACAGGTGGCGAAGCTATTCTTCAGGGACATCTTCAGGTTACATGGTCTTCCCAAGACCATTGTCAGTGATAGGGACAGCCGCTTCATGGGCAGGTTTTGGCAGGAGCTTTTTCGTTTGGTGGGGACAGAGTTGACACCAAGCACTAGCTACCACCCACAGACAGATGGGCAGACATAGATAGTTAACAAGTGGCTGGAGGGCTACTTGCGTAACTATGTCAGTGGGCAGCAGAGAGCATGGCTTAAGTGGCTGCACCTAGGAGAATACTACTACAACAACACACATCACATGACCATCGGTATGTCTCTGTTTTACGCATTATATGGTTATCATGCTTTATCTTTTGTTGATGTGATGTTTGGTGCCAGCAAGGCTCTAAGAGCCAAGGACTGGATCCAAGAGAGTCAGGACATCCTCTGAGGCTCTCAAGGATAACATGGCTACAATGCAGAACCAACAGAAGCTGTATGCCGACAGGGGTTGGGTGGAGAGACATTTTGAGGTAGGGGACTTGGTCTACCTACGTTTGCAGCCATACCGACAGTCCACTCTGAAGCAGAAGGGAGCTGAGAAGCTCAAGCCCCATTTTTATGGGCCTTACAGGGTGATACGCAAAGTTGGGCAGGTTGCTTATGAGTTGGAGCTACCCCAGGGCAGCAAGATTCATAACATCTTTCACATATCGTGCCTGAAGAAGGCATTAGGAGAGCAGGTGACAGTGACAGGGAGCTTCTGCCTACGGATGATGAGGGGCACTTGGTGCTATAGCCGGAGGCTATTATTGATACCCGGGAGAGACAGTTGCGGAGCAGGACAATCCGGGAATTCTTAGTGAGGTGGAAGAATTTGTCGGATGAGGATGCCACTTGGGAGAGAGAAGATTTTGCAGCATCCATCACTACAGTTGCTTGAGGTCAAGCAACATTTTGTTGGGGGAGAGTGTAATATTCCCAATTAGCGATAGCTAATTGGAAATATTAATTTTGACCAATTTTGCCTTATTATAGTTGGAGCATGAATAAAGTGAGTGAAATATTAAATAACTCACTTAGGATAAAGTATTTCCCTAAAGTCCACATCGTATTTGAGGAAGTGGGGCCTAGTGACCGGGTGGACAGCGCAGGGAGAGGAGGACGTAGACCACATGGGCAGCGTGGGGCCTACCTCACGCAGTTGAGAGGGGCAGCGTGGGCCAAGGGGCACGTAGGAGATGGTGGGGCCTAGGGTTGAGAGAGGCCCATCGTGATAAAAGGGAGGAGAGCCTCTTCATTTGATCATTCATGTTTATGCATCTTGAGCTTTTCATTTCGACTTGGAGCATGCTGGCTATTTAGCTTGTCTGCAGTACTGTTTAGTACATCGGGTGTCTCCGTGCGGAGATCCCACCCTCAGCCCCGAGAGACTTCGAGTGCTTGCTCGGGTGAGGTATTCTACCATCCTTTTTGCAGGAGGATTTGTGGTTGCATTCGTTGTGGAACTGAGCATCTAGGGACTGCGCAGTCTTGAGAGGGAGGACGCAGTTCATCTTGGGAGAGTTCCGGATTGGTGCCATTTTGGAGGATTCGGGCCGGAGAATTGAGCAAGGGGCCAGCCCTTGCCTATTGGAGATATTTGGGAGAGAGGGAGTCCCTATTTTGGAGGTTGTCATTCAGCACCAGCGTGGCCCTTGGGGGGGATAGCGTAGATCCTCAAGAGAGGCATTTTCGGAGGTCGAGCATTTCAGAAACGCTCTCTGGGCTTTTCTGGGTATTGTGAGTAGAGGCCGATTCCAGAGTTTCAGCATTTTCCGAGTAAGGGAACAACCCCAAATACTCATTTTGGTTCCAGCAGTTGTAGCAGCACGATAGTATTTCAGCAGTTGGAGTTAGAGCAGAGAGCAGCCATTTCCCTTGACATTTTGAGAGTATTCCTAAACTTGCTTAGTGCAAGTCGAGGTGCCATCACTCTGATCACCTCTTGTACTTCTTTATATTTCTCAGTATAATAAAATGGCTTAGCATTCTCTATTTTCATGTGTATCTGCTTCATGGTTTGTTCCTAGCACTATATGGTCTTGTTGTATGCTTTATATTACTGTCTATTTCCCTTCAGGATATTACAGCCACATCCCTATTTTAATTTTGGACTTGTAAAGCACTTGGGGATTGGACCCTCACTTTGTTTTATAGCCCTATGGGTACTTGGTAGTGGTATTTTCTTCACAATCCATCTTTTTGTATAAAATATTGCACACACAGTCACACATACACACATATCATTGATTATTAAAGTTAATAGGAAGGATTGTATACATGTATGAATGTATATGCCTGTCAGAGGTTTGCGTAGTTATATTGAAGACAAGTTTATTAATGTCCAACAAATAACCACAAAAGTAAGTCAACGGAACTAAAAGAGTACATTAGTCAAAAGATAGCATGTGGCAGTGTTGCCTCAAAATCAAGTATGCCTTGTGAGAGGCCTCACAAGGCAAAGACCAAACCTTTTTGCAACAATGAGGGAGATTGTCACTGTCACCTCAACAGTCTTCCTCCTCTTTAGTGGAATTGCACCACAAGGGAGGCCTCCTACTGATCACCTAAAGGGTATTCTAGATTATATGGCTCACGACGAAGTAAATATGGGATAGATAAAGATATTGTTCAATGGACAAAGACAATTCTTTTTGTATAGGAACAATGTACCATATACCAGGCCCTAAAAGAAGCACGGAGGACCTGACATTTCAAGTTATATATCAACAAAGGAATTTCTAGCGATACAAGCACCAAGAAATGGTTTTTAAATATTATAATCAACAAAGGAGAAAGCAAACCCTCAAATTAAGCCCTAAGTTGAAGCCATATCTAGGGTTAGGGTTATTTTAGGGTACAATTTAGTTAAAGAGGATGGCGTCTGCCCTTCTAGGGGAAATTTAACCTTGTAAAATGTTAGACTTTGAGTGAAATGGCTCAACAAAGTTAAATTCAAGCCTCTTGAGCTCCAATGTTCACCTAGAAATGATCTAATTGAATTCGACCAACAAAATAGCTGTAGCAGCTTGCCTTGAAGGACTTGGAAAAATAGAAAGAAGAAAATATTAAAGTTTTTGTAGTTTTTGACCAGCACCGAGGATATCAGTGCATATCCTTCCTTCGGTGGTGGAGTCTTTAAGGATAAATTTAAGAGAAAGTGAATTAATTCTTAGAGTAAGGGGGAAAACCTAGTTTTCACTTGTACAAACCCTAAGAATCATTTTTGTGAGGAGAGAAATTAAATAGGTGAAGATCTCTAGGATTTCCCCTATGGATTTCAAGGAAGATAAATTTAACATGTAATAATCAACCAAGATATTCCATAAACAATATGTATTTAGACATGGCACAAGAAAAACGCTATTATTAATTAATCATATGAAAAACAATAAAAATATACAATTAAACTTACAATTCTTCCATGAAATAGCTTTTTTTCAATCCCAAAAAGACATCTCCAAGGAAAAACTAAATCTCCAATAGCAATAGCTCCATAAAGATCACATCTCCACAAGTAGCGAGTTTACACAAGGCTAAGTTGAACTCTATAAAGGAGGTCGAAATCCACGAGTGGTGATGAAAAATAAGAATGGAGTGATCCTCTATTAATATGAGGTAAATCACTCTCAATAATTAGCCTAAAAACCCTATGACAAGTTTAATTTTGAGTGTATATGAAGAAAATGGGTTACAAGCCAACCCAATAGCTCAATACAATAAAATAAGCCACTAAAAGTCCACACATCTGGGTCAAAACTCCTCTCTAGCATGACACCATGCCCTTTTAGGGCAAATAAAGCTCCAAAAATGCATGGAATAGGCCAGATGCATCTTCAATCATCATAATCAACTCAATGATTGAGGGGAAACCCACAAGTCATGCCTCAAATTGTCTCCATGTGTTAAATGCCTACTCTGGGTGCCCCGTGTCATCTCCAACGGAGCAATAAAGGCAATGTGGTGACATTTGTATCTAGTGTTGGGGCTCCAAGGGGTAGTACAAGCCATCCCTTGTCATCTAGGAGATGACCATCATTGTCTAGACTTTGGATCAACCTATGCTTATCAAACAATGTCAAGGCTAGCCTGAGAGCATGATGGGTACATTATCAAGGATCTCCAACACTAAGCAACGTGAGCTCAACATTTCAGCATCTAGAACTCAAGAGTGCTCTGAGGCATCAATCAACTATTTTTATCATCAAAATGCCCAACGCTCTGCTATGGAGGGGTAGCGCTACATCTGCAAGGTCATCACTGCTCTCTGGAAGTGTAGTACGACCTAGGAATCACGTGGAGTGAAGGAACGGAATGTGTTCTCTCAAGGCCTCTACTGATCTATGAAGGACTTGTTACCCAACACTAGTGGGTGATCCCATAGGAGAAATCCCCTCCTTGATTTGTCTTAAGCCAAAAACTAGAAGCCCCTGACAACCACCAGTGTAACCAATATATCATGCCATTTGATCTCCGCTCCCTGAGCCAGTAATATGTCCCCTTTCCCATCTGTCGAGAGGATATGTTTGAAGGTGGGACATCCAATCCTAAAGGTATGTTTTTCATTATGCAATCGAGTGCTTATGCTTGTTTTTCCTAGGGCATATTGAGTATGGATTATTGGGTGACTTAAAAGGAGGTAGGGTTTTGACCAATGTTCCACCGAGTTTCTGGGACATGGAAATGCCGAAACGGGGATACACACAAGGGGGGGCGTATATAAGCAACCCCAAAATTTAGGGAAAATTCGGGGAAACGGGGGGATGTCAGTCATAAAAATTATAAAATTATTAAAAAAATAATATATAAAATAAAAAATAAAATCCCAACAATATGTCAATAACTAAATTAGTAAATAGTAAATTTTAATAATTATGAAATGTACATCTAAACATTATCATCGTTTCGTATTAGACTATTATGAATCAGAATTATCATTTGACATTTATGCAATCATCAATGTAAAATTGTAAATCTAAAAGTAAATTACTAAATTGAATCCATTATTTGACATTATGCAATGTTCCATCTAAATTCATCATTTGACAATGGGCATTAATATTATGCAAGGTACATGTAAATTAAATTAATCATTTGACAATTGAAATTACACAATGCACATCGAAAGTAAATTCATCATATGGCAATTACATTATGCTGAAGTCTAAAATAGCCATAGAATACTAAACTAAAAGTAAACATACAAAGCAGTGAAAATACTAGTAAATTTCTCAAAATGTATTAAGTAATAAATTGCAACTCCAATCCGGTGGCTCCAAGTCACAAAATGCAAATCGCAACTCCAATCCAGTAGCTCCAAGTCACAAAATGAAAATCGTAGCTCCAAATGTTTCAGGCCCCTGAACGGCAGTAATCTGAATCATAGCAAATTGCAAATGGAAAATTTCGAGCGACGACAATAGGAAAATCTTGGGCGACAGGCTAAAAAGTTGAGCCACAACAAAAGGAAAATGTTGGGTGACAAGGAAAAATCATAGGGTTAATGAGAAATGAATGAGAAATGTGGATGCTTATATTTTAAAGTTTTAATTTATCCTTTAGTTTTTATTTTCGTTTTTTTTTAATTATATTAAAATTTGTAACTTTTTATGTTTTTAATTGTTATTAGGAAAAAAAAATTGGGGGGGCGTTTTTCATCACTAGAAAAAAGTCCCCCTGGAGTTTCCCTGAGTTTCCCCAAAAAAGCGGACATGGGGAAAATTTTCCCCAAGAGTTTCCCCATCTCGGGAGCATGGGGGAGCAAGGAAGCGCATTCCCCACCCTGGGGGTGTGTCACCGTGGAACACTGGTTATGACTGTAGTTTTGTTCCCTCGCCTTAAATGGGGGGTTAATCCTCAGTCCTAGTCCCATGGGATCTCCCCTATTGGCTTATAGCTTTAAGAAGGGCACTACTTGAGAAACCCCAATTTTGGTAGCACAGTCCTGTTTCACATTTTTCACCTCGCTTCACACATTTCAAGCCCTATTTCTTCATCTTCTCTCTCAGGGTCCACATGACCACTGGGTCCACAAGGCTCTGGTATTGATTTCTGGTAGCATTGGATGTGCTCTAAGCCTCAAAATTTGCAGGTAGTCTAGGACACATGCATCCTCCAAGACCCATAAATCGTTTTGGGAAATTCCACCCGAAGACAACTTTATTAAAATAATTAATTATTTTTAATGGATGCCTAAGCCTAAACTTAGGAAATTAAAATAATTAAAGGGTATTAATGAAATTGGGTGTGAATCTTCTAGAAAAAGATGGAGATCGACTCAAGATGATATGAGCAATTGATTAGGAATTAATCTGGGTTGTTGAATATTCAACGAGAAGATTATAAGAAGAGGCTCGATGGGCACTTGGAAGACACATCAAATTAGAGATCAGAGATTGATTTCTCAAGTGAGTAGCGTCGCAGTTGCTGGAGAAGTGATCGAGAAATTTCTTGCAATGAGGGGCAAAGATAGTTTTTCGGTGGACGTATTTTTGATCCGCGAAGACATTGTAGATAAGGCAGAGAGAGGTGCAAAAGAGCCAATGCTAAGCTATGTTGGGCAGCGTAGAGCCACGCAGAGGCAACGTAGAGCTTCAGAGAGAGTTCGAAGTTTTTGCTGAGGAGTAGTTGAGATCCAGTATCGGAAGTTGGGGTGTGAGATCGAGAGGTCAAAGGATCGAGTTTCCAGCCAGCAAAAGATCGGCTTGGAGGTGTGACGTAGTCCTTGCAGCAGTGACACAGTAATTGCGTAGGTGTGACGCAGAGTTGCACAGAGACCACACAGAGGGCTCATCTTCAGTCAGATCAGTACCGGATATTCCCATACTAGTGTGTGGTTATCTCGCTAACTTTCTGCCAGTGATTTTCTTTGTATCGGATAACCAGTAAGGAATCCAAAGATTGTATTCAGAAACTACTGCATAATAATACAAACCCTCAGTTGTTGCACCGGTTTTCCCACATTGGGTTTTCTTGGGGACATCGTCCAAAAATAACGGTGTCGAATGTGTGTGTTATTTCTTTCCTGCATTGTATTTTGTTTCCACAACATTTTTGTATTTGTGTAGGTTGCAGTGTGATGTATTGAATGTTTGCTGTAGAAAACTGCAAATAAATTGTTAAGTTAAAATTAACAATTAGGTGAATAGTTTCTAGTTGCTGCAATAGGATTCCAGATTTAGGAATTTTCACATGGTATCAGAGCATAGGTGAAGCAGTGAAGAGATTAAGAAGGAGCTCAAAGAGTTGCTTAGGCAGTAGATTGAATCCTCTGAAGGCTTACGCGATCCAGTGCCAGGAGGGCAAGATTCTCAAGGAGAAATATCTCTTTGAGTGAGTTGACAGAGAGGAAGATTTTCCAAATTGAGATTTGTCAGTAGCAGAGGGAGCAACGCAGAGCAGTCTTCAGCTGGGACACATATTTTTTGCAGCAGTTGCTAGTGCAGAAAAGCGTCAAAATGGAAGAAGAGCACACTGAGGGAATTCTGACCTCAGAGGATTTCTTGCCCAAAAATTCTAATTTCCCATGCAGAAGTAGCAGTAGCCGAACAAAGTTTTTCTCACTCCAGTAGGGAGTGCGTAGAACCAGTCAGCAGCTGCGCATAGGGTTAGAGGCAAATTTCCACATTTGTTGGGCGTGATGGCAGCATCCGAGCTGAGAGATCAGGATCGTTTGGAGGGTGCCTCCAACTATGTGATCTAGAAGGCAAGGATATCCTTCCTTTTGGATGAGC
Source organism: Pinus albicaulis (assembly GCA_034641835.2). Classification (NCBI taxonomy): domain Eukaryota; kingdom Viridiplantae; phylum Streptophyta; class Pinopsida; order Pinales; family Pinaceae; genus Pinus; species Pinus albicaulis. The sequence goes on along the minus strand of CM076575.1, from coordinate 1,508,156,863 downwards.
ACGATCTCAAGGCCTTTAACAACAATATGGTAGCTTTCCCCGTAGATCCGGATCCATTAAAGGCCTACAAGAAGGATATGGCAAAAGCCAAGAGGCTGATCCTCGACGGAGTAAGGGATCACATTGTTTCCCACATATCTATGAAAGGGACAACCAAAGAGATGTGGGATGCCTTGGCTACGCTGTATGAGGGATCTTCCGAGTAGCGGAAGATGTTTTTGCAGGAGAAGATGAGATCCACAAGGATGCAGAAGGGGGAGCGGATAGATCCGTTATTTTCAAAGCTTCAGGAAGTTTGAGATTCGCTGGCACCTATAGGGTCAGCGCCTCAGGCTACGGAGAAGATTGACCCTGAATTCCGTCTCAGAAGAATGGAAAGTATTCATCTAGAGTATCTTGGGCAAAGAAAGATTGTTGGATTGGGAAGGGATGTGGGCTGCTCTTCAACATGAAGGGATGAGGCGTGACTTTGTGAAGTGAAAACTTGATGGCAGCAGCAGTAGTGGGACGAAGCCCAAGGAGGAGGAGAACAATGCAGCCCTTGCATCAAAGGGATAGTACGAGTAGTGGAGGCGGAAGAATGACGTCTCGAAGATCAAATGTTTCAGGTGTGGTGAGCTTGGTCACTATGCTATGCAGTGTCCTCTTAAAAAGAAGGACAAGGAAGAGAAACATGATCAGCAGGTTGTAACCGCAGGGATCGAGGAGGAGGATTTTTCCATGATTTCCCACACACCTCTAGGAGAGAGGTGGGGTGATCTAGTACTGTAGTTCGAGAGAGTTGCAGATGGGCAGGATCCTTGAGGAGTCCACCTCTTGGATTAATACCTTGCTATGGGAGCCCATATCAGAAGTTGTAAGATGGACCAGTGTTAGTTGGTGCAGAGGAGTGCCGGAGTGACAGTTGCAGTAGCTAGGAGCGCCAGAGGCTAAGCAACGTAGAGAAGAGTTGGTAGAAGTGCAGTTGGCATAGTGCAGATTCAACAACAGTGCATAGGCTTCAGAGGGTCAGCACAGAGATTAGCAGTAGTCAAATCTCTAGTGACAGATGCATCATATTGAATGTTGTTGGTTTAGTATTTTGGATGTTTTTCTGTTGCAATAGCAACAAAGTTGCAGTGCAGATGCAGTTAGCAACAACATGCAGAGTCAACAGCAACACAGATGCAGCATTTGCGCAGTATTTGGTGGATAGTGATGTCAGACATCCGCAGCGCAAAGGGAGATGATAGAGAGTCAGGGTGATGCATCAACAGGCTGCATTACTAGAGCACATTCCTCGCTAAGAGGGAGTGTTTATTTCTATTAGCATCGGATGTGCTCTAAGACTCAAAATTTGCAAGGAGGCTATGACACATGCATCCTCCAAGACCCAAAAATCGTTTTGGGAAATTCCACCCGGAGACAGTTTTATTAAAATAACTAATTATTTTGAATGGATGCTAAGTCTAAACTTAGGAAATTAAAATAATTAAAGGGTATTAATAAAAATGGGTGTGAATATTCTAGAAAAATACGAAGATCGAGTCAAGATGATCTGAGCCATTGATTAGGAATTAATTTGGGTCGTTGAATGTTCAACGAGAAAATTATAATAGGTTCAATGGGCACTTGGAAGATACATAGAATTGGAGATCAGAGATCAATTTCTTAAGTGAGCAACGCAGTAGTTACCAGAGAAGTGATCGAGAGATTTCTTGCAGTGAGGGGCAGAGATAGTTTTCTGGTGGAAGTATTCCTAATTTGGCGAATGCATTGCAGATAATGCAGAGAGAGGTGCAGAAGATGCATCGCTGAGCTACGTTGGGCAGTGTAGAACCACGTAGAGGCAACGTAGACTCCAAAGCTTCAGAGGGAGTTCGAAGTTTTTGCTGAGGAGCAATTGAGATCTAGTACCGGAAGCCGGGGTGTGACATCGGGAGGTCAAAGGATCGAGTTTCCAGCCAGCAAAAGATTAGCTTGGAGGTGTGATGCAATCCTTGCAGCAGTGACGCAGTAACTGCATAGGTGTGACGTAGAGGTGCGCAGAGACCACGTAGAGGGCTCATCTTCAGTCAAATCAATACCTGATCTTCCTGTACTAGTGTGAGGTTATCTCACTAACTTTGTACCAGTGATTTTCTCTGTATCAGATACCCAGTAATGAATCCAAAGATTGTATTCAGAAATTATTGCATAATAATACAAACCCTCAGCTACTGAGCCAGTTTTACCGCATTGGGTTTTTCCGGGGACATTGTCCAAAAATAACAGTGTCGATTGTGTGTTATTTATTTCTTGCACTGTATTTTGTTTCTGCAACATTTTTGTATTTGTGTAGGTTGCAATGTGATGTATTCAGTGTTTGTCGTAGAAAACTGCAAATAAATTGTTAAGTTAAAATTAACAGTTAGGTGAATATTTTCCATTTGTTGCAATAGGATTCCAGATTTAGGAATTTTCACATCTGGTACACTCCCTCCCCTTGTCCACATGTTTGGGTCAGGCCCAAAAATGTTGCCCCAGAGTTTGATGCAACTAAGAAAAAAGGTTAAAAGCATATCATGGTCACATACGAAAGAAAATAATATCACAAAATGTAAACGATGGTCAAGACATTATATTAGCGTGTGGGAAAATCCAAAAATGATCTCTACCCTTTCACTATGGTGGCTGGTCATCACCCTGGTTCCTAGAGCTCCATGAGTGCCCCCTGCATCATTATGGAACCCATGCATGTCCCAACCCTTGGTGTGCAATGAACCGGCCCACCTTAAGGGGTTAATCACTGCTTATATCATACACAACATGATCTCATCTCTTGGAGCCCTAAGCAGTGTAATAAAGAAAAATCAAGAAAAGGAAAAAGAAAAATGAAGAAGGATGGAAAAGAAAAGGTCTGGTTAAATCATGTACAATGATTTCTCCCTCCTACATCTATACACCCAAGTATGTGGACATCCCTCATCATTACCACCCTTGGATCCATGACATTTGGCCTTGAGAACTCTGTGTCCCTATCCACCTCATCATCATTCACATGACCCATATCACTTGAAGGATGTAACTTAGACTTTTCCTTCACCTTAGCGGCTGGGAACACTCAATAGGGTTGTTTATTAGCCACTACTACCTAGGGAGGTAACACTATTACATGCTCAAAGCCCCAAATTTGGAAGGGAATCCCATTATGAAGTCCCATTTGTGCCCTGGATTAACAAGCTTGGTTCACTTAGATGCACTAATGAATTATTGTACCTGATGGTGAGATGCATTGGATCTTATATGCAATTGGAAGGTGGTTTCATCATGGGCTGGGAAACTTAATTGGGGCCCAAGCTCACCAGAGGATCACATTGACATTTGTAGGGGACGCGTTGAGACTTGAGAGCCATGTGACTCCATCATGTGTGTTGGCATAATTCCATGCCATGGGCACCCTTAGCACCTTCAGCAATTTGTTCATTGCCCCACATTATTCTCGAGATGATGCAATTGGAACAACATGACCTAGTTCTCTTAGCATGATCGGGGCAGTTGATCCAAGGCACAGAGGAGGTTTGTCTCATCCTTGAGTCATGGGAGGGAAGTCATCATCATCAAAGCCCTCATTTGGATCATAATACAGGCTTATCTTTCATTTGGAGACCCATGAGACCAGCAAATGTGCCCCAAGCCCATTTGGGGACCCACATGATGACTTCTATAGAGATTAAGGGTCCATCCCCTTGTCCATCATTCATGGAGCCCTCTCTCTCATTTTGGCACTTAGGGGACTCAATGAGGCCATCCAACGTCCCTCCTTCATCATAACATCATCATTTCGGCTCACTTATGGATGGATTTTTCATAAATTGTATTAGCTACTTGGTGGGCTTGTCACCAAGACTTGTATCTAACACATTATTTTATAATTTTTGGGGCTAAGTAGGCTAAATCGAATTAGGAGAAATGAGTCTCATTTGTGAGAACACATCATCACCACTTGGATCTTTCTCTTGTAAAAAGACTTCGCACGGATTTTTCATAAATTGTATTAGCTACTTGGTGGGCTTGTCACCAAGACTTGTATCTAACACATTATTTTATAATTTTTGGGGCTAAGTAGGCTAAATAGAATTAGGAGAAATGAGTCTCATTTGTGAGAACACATCATCACCACTTGGATCTTTCTCTTGTAAAAAGACTTCGCACTTTTTCTTGGACACTAGTGGAGACTTTTGATGCATTCGATATCTTTGGAAGCTAAAAGTTTCATTCTTCTTGGAGCTACTACATGATTTTTGAATGGATATATCAATTTGTCATCTTGTAAGTGCTTTTTGTTGAGTATTTTCTTGGAATAATGTCTAATGTAAGGAACTTTTGCAACTAGTAAATGTGCCCTAATTTGTTGAAAATTATTTTGCAAACCTATTTGGTTGGAAATTGCATATGTTACTCATTGCATGACAATTGATGAATGTCCTGGTGGATGAGATTTTACTTTTCTTCCATGAAACTTCATAAATCTTTGGTGGGTAAATGTTAAATATTGGTTGCTAGGGCATCATTCTTTAACCTCCTTGAAGACGGTTTTGGCAAATTTTGAATGATATTAAAGTGCATAGCCCTGGGAACTAGGCACTACTCCGAGAGGTTGGTGATCATTCCTTCTTTTCTCTCCAAATTTCGGCACCTCTTTCCTTGGACATCTATCTAGGGAATCCAACGAAATTGTTTAGAGGAGGATTTTCAAATTCCATTTGGAAAAAACTTTTCCTTTGAGTCTCCTCTATAGGATCTCAAATTTGAGTAAAATTCCCATGGTTATTTCTCCATAAATTTGTGTGCCTTAGGAGGGTAACCTAGTTTGTTTCCTTGGATAAGGTGGTCATTCTTGAGGGTCATATGAGCCTTGTATTCGATAGAATAAATCATAATAGATCCTTGCCTCTCTTGTATTTGACCTAGAGAATACCTTGGAGGAATTTCTTCCCATGTTTATCCTAAAAACCCTAGGTCTAGCATAAGCCTTTAGTAGGTCTCTCAAGAAGAGCGAAGAGCCTATTTCAAGTATCAAACCATATCACAAGCTTCATGAGAGGTCCTGTTAGGGTCCCGTGATTTGGCTGATTGGCAAGCCAAATGACAGTGTAACATCAAACCAAGCTTTGGAGCTCAAGGACCTAGCCTTCCTGGACTCAAAGAGGGCTCTCTCTATATGTATAAGGGATATCTGTGTATTTACTTATTATGTTCTGATTTTAGGCTAGTTATGAAGTAAGTTTTTTGGTTTTGGTTTTTTAAGTTGTGAGAGATGAAACTGATCAAAGATATAAAATAGGTAACAAGATGTTAGATTAACTGGGCTATGGGGTCAAAAGGTCAAGAAAGCTATAAGACGGTGATACAAGGCTGTTGAAGAGCCGATTTGATGCAAGGTAGAAAGGATCTTTGGGCAAAATGAAGTAAATGGACATCAAGTTTGTGAACAACAAAGAGTTTCAAGCATAACTAGTTTAATAGCAGACATAAACATGGTAGGGCAAACCATTAATCATGCAAAATGTAACTACAAGCTAATCCATACATAGAAATAAACATTCAAGCCATGCATAGAAGTAGAAAACCCTATAACTTTGGGAAATGGCTATCAGACTTTGGGGAAAACACTTAAGAAAGACAAACCACTTAACTTACTATGCCGGAACGCCTAAACACAGTACTTTAAGTTATTGGACACTTTAAACAACAAGATTTGCATGGTTTTTAGGCAAATGGCTAGATCGAAACTAGGCCTCCTTGGTTCAAACAAAATGATAATCTAATCAGTCAAAGAGAAATTTCATGGATAGAACTATAGCTAGCCATAGGTAAGCAGGGCGTACCGTAAGTCATACTTAGCATGTATAAAACCATGAATGAAACAAGCAACAATATCCTAAATATTAAAGAGCAGTCAAGAATTCTTTAAGGTTACTTAGGAAGAAGAAAACAAAGAAGCTATGAAGAAACAGGAAATTTGAGGTGCCTCCATGGGCATATCTCAAATTTGTTCTCTACTGATCTATAGCAAGCAAGAAACATGTATTCATGAATGAAAACTAGAAGACAACAACAAAGCAAGAGACACCATACCATTCTACCAAGTCATGGAATCCAACAACAATCCTTCTTCATTCATCCAAGAGCATCCAAGAGGCAATCCAAAAGCATAAGACAAGTATTTCTTCCAAAGCTTATATGACCATATATTGTTTCTCTTCTCAAGTTCAGCCTTGTTTTACAATGAAAACCTTTGGAATATATAGGCTCAAGTGAGGAAAACCTCATGGTTCAACTTGCATCCTCATTGGCCTAAACAAAATATCTAAACTTGTCCTTGAGGCTTTGCAAAGCCCAAGGCACAAAATATCCCATAAAATATCTAAAAAATGCTAAAAAAGAGAATTAAATTGACTTTGCATCATTTTTCATATGCAAAAATAGCTAAATGCACATTTGGAAAAAGCAGATTTTAGAGGTTAAAAAATTACAAAAATATTTCAAATTTACATCAGCAAGAGGTCCCCTGACTTGCCGGAAACTTTGGCAGCCTTCCTGGTGTCTAAACGAGGCTCATGATAGCTCGTTGGAAAGCTCTGAATGTCTACTTTCCAGAACAACTGAAATTTTCCCAATCTGATGCCTGGAAGTCCTCCAAAACTGCACCTGTGTGTAAAAAACCAAAAAATTACAGTCTGCTGATAGACCGGGCAGAGTGTGCAAAAAGCGAGCCTTTTTCGCCATTTCGGGGAAGCAAATGATTTCCAAATGTTCTGAAAATCGCTGAGGGTGTACTCCTGAATTTATGGCATCCAATGATACCATTCTCCTCCTTTGACGAATCCCCAAAATGAAATGGTGAATTTCATGAATTTTGACAAAAAACTCAAAAATGCCAAAAAACCAAAATATGTCAAAATGCGCCCAAAATCGGTGAGCATGACCCTCAAGGGTCCTTAGCAACATGCTTTGAAGCAGAAGCCAAAATATGAAGTCCTGATATGTCTCTCTTCACTTTCCGTGCCGGGCGCTTCCCTTTTGCCTCCCTTAGCTTCTCTTGGGCAGCCTTCAACTTGCGTCGGGCAAACTGATTTAGCTTTTGGTAATGCTTTGTCATCCTCCTTTGCAGCTCTAAATCTCTGTTTTCCTTTTCAAGCTTCCTCTCCAAATGTTCATTGGTTCTTTCAAGCCATGCCTCCTTATTGTTTTCAATCTCTTGCTCAAGTAGTGCAGTGAGGGGAGTGGATTGAAGAAAGGCCTGCTCTTCTTCCTTTTGCTTTTCAAGGGCTCTTTTAAGCCCTATGGTTCTAGGCCTTTTTCGCCTAGGTTGGTCTTCTTCTTCACTTTCATCAAAATGACCTATGAGCTCATCTATCCTTGCTTGGGCTTTGGAGGCCTCTTCCTTGTACTTAGTTGCCCTTGTCTCATGGATAGCCATATGGATACTCATTTGCCTATTTTGGATCTGCAAGAATTGATTGAAGTTCCTTGCCCGATGAAGATCATTCTCCAATGCATCAATTTGGCTCTCTCTATGGATTAGAAGGTTTTGTAAAATCCGGGCCTCGTTATCACTGTCGTCACTTTGGATTGGGATGACACCCAATGCACCTCCATGCTCATGTCCTTCTCCTACCTTGCCTTTTCCTTTGCCTTTGAAGGCTAGTCTTGCGCTCTTCCTCCTAGGCAAGTCAGTGATAGGCTTCTTTGGTAACTTTCTTTTGCCATGGAGAGTTCTTGTCACAATTGGAGTGACAACCTTGGGCACCTGCTTTCTTGCTGTCTTGGGCTTGGCCTTTTCAGGAGAGGAAGGCATGATTCCTCTGCCTTTATCATCTTGCTTTTCAGCTTCTTGAATTTGTTTTTCTTCTTGAGGTTGTGGTGCATCATGAAGAGGCTGCTGAGTGTCATGAAGAGGCTGCTGTGTATCTTCTTCAGTCTGCCCCTTCTCCTCAATGTCAAGCTGTTCAAACTGCTGCTCCTGACCCTCAATATCAAGCTGCTCAAACTGCTGCCCTTGATCCTCAATATCTAGCTGCTGCTGTGCTTCAATTTCTTGTTCATTTTGTGGTTCAACCTGCTGGCCTTGATCATCAAGATCATGCTGCTGCCCTTCCTCTTGTTCCTGCTGTTTATCATCAGTGAGTCGCTGCTATTCAACACTCTTTTCTTCTTGCTCCTGCTGCTGACCTTCAACACTGTCATGCTGCTGCTCCTCATCTTTAGTTTGCTGCTCTTCATCCCTTTCTTCATGCTCATGCCCTTCCTCTTCTTGCTGTCCATCTCCCTCTCCTCCTCCATGCTCTTTTGACTGTTCTGTGGTGAATCTGAGCCTTCTAGGAATAGGTCTACTAGAGGAAGGCGAGGGGCGATGAGTAGGTGATGTGGGGGATGTATGGACTGGAGGGACAGTGGAGAAATCCGGGTGACTGATGAAAACATCCCAAGAAACCTCTTTCTTCTCTAGCTGGTGAAGTATGATGATTTTAATAAGAGAATGATGGAATAGAGAAACTATTTGTTGTGATGGAGGCTTCTTCTGGACTGAGGAGGCCATTTTCTCAATGCTTTTGCACAAGAAGAAAGGAAGGTTGAGCTGCTTGGTTCTTGTGAAGTGCATCAACAGTCGGATGTGGTATGCATAAACTTGGGAAAATCTCCCTTCACAAGTGAAATACTTCATTATGATCTTCATAAGAGGAGCATAGCTGGCTAGAAGATGAGAGAAAGGGAAAATAACAGTGCATGCTTCTCTGTGCTTGGGCTTGAGGAAGGGTTTGTAGTCATCCAAGTCTAAATAGGCTTGCTTGAACCATTTCTCACCAATGTATGGGATTTTAGTCGCCTTGGATATGGATCTCGGGGAGAACTTGAAATCAAGGCCTGCCACTTGAAAATGTTTGTCTTTGAACCTTAAGGCGCACAAATGTGTTAAGGGCGAGAAACTTTTGACTTCTTGTACCCTTTGGCAGAAATCCAAACAACCCACCTCTAGAAAATTGAAAAGGATAGATGGGTGTGCATTGACTTCCTCGGTAGAAATTGGCTCATACCTCTTGTGCAACCCACTTCTGCTATCTTGCCTAGGAGGCATATTGACTTGGATGCGCTCCTGCAACAACAAAATGCTTCAAAGTTTTTGAAATGCCTTCTTCAAACCAAACTCTGTCTCAGCCTGTCAACTCACTGTTTGATTGAGCAACAATGTTCCCAAATGTATTGTGAAAAGCCCTCTTTCAATATGAGACCCCTGTTCTTTCAAAATGTTGTCTTTCTTCTGGTTATACAACTCAACAAATAAACTTGAAAAACAAAAAGACAGTCAATCAGGATACACAGTCAATAGTGATCTTTTTCTGTGTTTTGTGGTAAGGGTACCTTGCTCTTTGATGTTTTGAGGATATATGACACCCTTGCTTTTTAGAGGAATGCAAAACACAGTCTTTTAGTTCAAGACCTTCTTTTTCCTTGTAGGCAATTTACCAGCAGATCCAACAACATGAAGACAGTCAACCAAAAAAATGTATCTTACACAGTCAAAAGTTACTGTGTGAATGAGATAAAGTGGCAGAGTTTGAAATGTTTATAATGTGGTAACAAAGGCCTGTAGCACTCAACAATATAAACTCCCTTTCAAACAAAAAACTACCCTCTCTTTGCTTCACTGTTTCTCACACTAGTTTGACCCACACACCCTCCAACTATAAATGGTAGCCTTCTTACTGATTCCGCCTTATGGGACTGAAAGGCACAACACTGCTTTTTGTCCCTTTAATACACAGAGGACATTTTTGGAAGGTCACAAGTGTTTATCTAATGATCATTTAGACAAGTGACCCACTGTCCTCACCCTAAAGCACCTTATCTTTCTTTTCTGTTTTCAAGAATGCACATAGCTTGACAGATTTTGACTTTGTTTCATCACAGTTTTGAGGGTATTTGCAATGGCTATTCATACTAATGCAAATTCCACCTTTTGATGTTTTACTTCTAGCCTTATTATCAAAGCAAAATCTCGTTTTTACATATAATTCAAACAATGGTTTTCGACCCTTTCACATCACCTAGAAATTTTGAAAAACCGAGGGAGGCCTATAGAAATACCTCTAAAACTCGATGAAAGGCTTCTTGAGGAGCTTGAGCAGTTTTCACACGTGGTTTGGAGGCGTTAGAAACATTACAATTGTGCGCGACACTTTTACTGAGGAGAACGCCGCGCAGAATGGGCCATTGGTCACTGTCGGGCCTTTTGTGACCAAAGTCACAGGCGCGTCGTGCGCACCTACAGGCGCGCCGCGCAGCCTTGTGTCACAGTGCAAATTCACGCCTGAGCGCGCCGCGCAAACTTCGACTCTTGAAAACTCTGTTTTTCGTTCAAACCTTCTTCTCTGGTCTCAAGGGCAGCAAGAGGGATCCTTTGCTCGTTCTTTGAGGAGTTTGCACGTTTATTTTACAACGGTCTTTCGTCCCTTTAAAAACGAAAAAACCACAATACCTTTGATTGTGACTTGCAAGGGTTTTTTAAACTTTTTGCTCGTTGAAACAATCACCTTGTTGGCTTTTGACAACCCATGTTTTTAACTAATTTGGAAAAGAAAATGCATGTATTCAAAAGAGCTTAAATAGGCATTAACCCCTTTTTTCTTATAACATATTCGAAAAGCTACACTTTGCTCACTGTGCTTTCATATTTGAAAGGTATTTATATCTGCTTGTTTTGAAGGGAGACTGGCTCAAAGCCATCTTGCGCCTGTAGCTGTATGTCTTCAACTGCTGTTCCTTTCTGACTGTGGGTGAGACCTAGTCACGTTTGCCTGAGCTTTCACAGTGATTCATTTAAAAGAGAAACTCTGCCACTGTTGATTTTTTTAGTGCCCTTTTCACAATGTAACATTCGCCCAATAACACATTAATGAGTAATGAAGCGCTTTGCCATTTTGCAGGGAAACAGATTTACCCTTTGAACTTTAAACTAATATTGTTTGCTATGGATGCTTCAAAGATGATAAAGCCCTACTGTGAAGATGACTTGACTGCCAGGTGTCTATTAAGCTCATTTCTGACTGTGGATGAAAAGTGCAGTTGCATTTGCTCAGGCCCTTCCACCTTTGTCCATTTGAAAAGAGAATTTTCCTTACCCCTCCTCTCTTTACTCAAAATGTATTGATATGGTACCTCTGGCCCTTTAATAATGAACAGGTCTATATCTGTTTTGAAATCCTCTTCAGAATCTGAAAGTATGCCAAAATTCCTTCTGTACTTTATGAACCTGTTTACTAGCTGCAGTACCTCTTGGGGAAATGAGTTCAGATTTTCTTTGTTAACTTATGAAAGTGATCTGAAAACCATCCTCTTATGAGTAGGGGGGTCAGTGTCCTTTGAAACATAATCACTATTATGTCTTTTCGCTTGTGCAATGACTCATCTTATCACCACTCTTCAAATTTTGTTTTGTTGGAGCTGCAGACTGTCCTTTGACATGAAACTTGCTAAGAGATGAGCTTGACCCATTGGATTGTAGTGGTACCCCTGCTTTCCTTTTGGTATCTTTACCACTCATCTTTGATCAATCATACCTTGAAATCAATTAATGCCCTGGCCCTCTACTTATGAATGAAGGAGGCTCTTTACTTGGCGAAGTGTTTGAAGGTGTTTGATAAGAATGCTTGACAAGGGTTCCTCTTATATATGATGGCAAGAAAACAAACTTTGACAAACACTACTGCTTTTACCTCTGCCTGCAATCATTACTTTTCTCCAGAAAATCCTAGTCAATGTGTTACTTCTTATTAAAAACAAACATGCCTTACAGTCAGTTTGCAACTCTTGAAGTCAGATTTTGGCCATTACCCTCTGCTTATAGATGAAGGAGGTTCTTAGCCATTTCATATCATCAGCCTCTTTACAGTGTTGTTTTTCCTTTAACTGTCCTTTCAGGCTTTGAATGAGGTTGCAAGAATCTTGATGAGAAGCTCTTGCCCTTGTCTTTGTCTAGACTCAGGTCCAGTGGCTTGATTTGTCTTCTCATGTGGAGTCAGAATTGTCTTCTGAGATGCTGATATGTTTCCTATCCTTGAAAGATCCATTAAACACTGTAAAACACCTAAGACCAGCTTGAGATTTTGGTCTATGTATTGCTGAGACTTAAGGGTGTATAAGTGGCGCGACTTAGGGCTGTGATTAACTTTATTAGCAGAGTGGGAGGTTTGTTATGACTGGTATATAGCAGATGGAGTTTTTTTGGCTCTTGGATAGTTTGCCAAGGGTGAAATGTCTTAACACGCCACTTCCTAACTTAGGGGAGGCTGTTTGAACAGATTTGGATTGTCCTTTTAGAGCTGATGGACAGACTAGTATGGCTGAGGCAAGGTAGGAATTTATAATGGGGTTTCATCTCGTCATGGGCGGACTGAAAAGTAGGAGGGAGAAAAAGTTTTATGGGTGTTTTCCCAGCTGGCAAATATGACAAATTTTTGGATCAGCTGCTAGAAAACTTGGCTGTCAGAACTAGTCATCACTAACAAGTGAAAAATAATGATGGCAGCTCCTTTTCAGGAGGTGTCCAGAATTTCAGATCTTTGGCTTATGAAGACCAGTGCCTTACCCATTGGCGCAAAATTTCATTCTTCCTTGATGCTATTTCTAAAAAGTGACAGCATGATTAGCATCAATGATATTTCTACCTACCCCACTATCTTTCCTAACATTTTTTCTTCTTTTTGGCGCATTTGAACTAGCAGCCTTTTGACAATGCATATTTTTTCTTTTTGTAAAATGAACCTATCTATTTCTACACTTATATCCGCGGGAGTTCAGATTAAACTGATGAACTCCTTCATTACTCTACCTACGCTAGATCAACCGTCAAGATTAAGCTGTCTGACAAGAATTTTTCTCTAATCTAAAACATGAAATTTAAAAGATGATCAAATCAGGATTAGACAGTCTGATTTGTCATGTATTTGCGGCATAAGAGGACAAACTGCACACAAATATTATTTTGCAAAAAAGGAAAACTAGAAAAAAGGGGCTAAGATGTACAATGTGTTTTCCGTCCCTCGCTTCTCTCTTTGGTTCTGTTTTAGGCATGCGGAACCAGTATCTTTTCCTAATCTACTCTCTGTGATAAGCCAATCTTACACAATGTTGACCATCTTTTTCACTCACTAACTTATCAATAAATAAATTTAATCATGCTCAGCTATGATTAGGCTAGATAGCTGAACAAGACATTTGAGTACTAGTAGCGGCATTTAGACTTGCGCGCTTTCTGAAGGACTATTTTTTGGAACATGGGGCCTTTTTCTATTTTTCAATGCCCTCTTTTCTATCTTTTACTGTTTTTGACTTTTCTGTTTATCTATTTTTCAAATAGTGATATGTACAATGAATGAAAGTGTTTCAAACTCAGAAATCTTGGAAATGACGAAATTTAAGCATCTTATCCTCGTAAGGATCTCCTCTCACTCTTGGCCCACTCAACTCCTGAAAAGAGAAATTTGGAAAGTTTTCTCTTTCTAACATGACATAAGGATTCATGCAAGAATCCCTGAACTAACCAGTATCTTCCCGTTGTACCTCTTTGTATCTCTGATTCCCACTCATTTCTTTACTGTACATCTTCCTCAAGTAATGCATATATTCTTGGTCATTTTTGAAATAAATAATGACATCATCAAGGTATGCAAAAATGCAAAAATTCAAGACTGGAAACATGACTTTTATGAGCATATTTTTGATATCAGGTGGTTTTGCAATTCTGAGTCTGAAACTAGAACTACCTCCAGCATACTGAAAAAAATCTTTAAGCTGTCTACTTTGCAAGGGAATCTTTTGACTATAACCTGAAACATCATCTTGCAAAAACATATGATTAAAAGCACTTTTTATTGGTATATAATGATCTTGGGTAGAAAGGAAAAAATTTCTGTTATAGGGATGTGTATTAGTTTTTCTAATATCGAAACAGACCCTATGACCAGCCATTTTATCTCTGATTATCACTGATTGATTCAGATTGTTATATTTTCTCTTGTCGAAGTTGTTTTTTGAAGGAGTGGTAATGGCGTAGTGTTTTCCCCTGTTTTCCCTGTATGAAATGGTATTCTGCATGAGATTGCTAATTCTAGCATTTCTAAGTTTTTGGTGAAAAGACAGAATATGAGCCAATTCAAGTAACTCGGGTATGTTTGGACTGCAGCTATCATCTTTGCTCATAAGAAGCTTATCAGGCATTTTTTCCGAAATTTGGGCTGTTATGGCTACAGTCAAAGTTTCATTTGCAGTGGAAGAGTCATGTGATGGTAAATCTTTGAGGTATGGCAGAAACATTAAACTTCCCTGCTCCTGAGTTCCAAACAGGTTCGTGATATGTAGGTCTTCTAAAGCCTTTACCCTAAAGAAGTTTCCGAAGGTTATCGCTGATGTTTGACTGAGGTTCGAGAAATTTGCTTGATAGTACATAAGGGTTTGTGCTTCTTACTCTATTCCTATTTCAGAAGGAACGTACTTATTTTCTTCAAGACATAGTTGTCTATGATCATGGTAGTTTTGAGTGTCTAGTTCATCATAGAGAACTAGGGGCAACTGATGTAGTGAGTCTGAGTTTGTTTCAGTTTCTTCTGACTTTTCCTCCATGTCCTCATCAATATGCAGAATAAAAGAGTTCAGGTCGGAATGCACGGAGTACATTGGAATGTTATCTGGTCTCTCTTGACTACTAATCATGTGTAATATTCTTAATTAGCACCGCTAATTGGAATATTTGATTTTTGTATAGTTTTGTCGACTATAGTTTATTAATAAATAAAAGTGAGAAAAGGGGTCTAACTCACTTAAATAAAATAAAGTGTTTCCCTAGTAGATGCAACGTTGTAACTTAAGGGGGAGCCTTGGGGGTTCACACCACGTATGAGAGGAGGCTCACGTAGCCTCTAGGAGCTTCTGCGCAGTCTTATGAGGAGCATGTGGGAGAGAGAGGGACCACGTTAGGGTTTTTGAGGAGGGCCAGCGTTATAAAAGGTGGGAGAGCCATCTCATTTAGCATTCTTGTTGTTGATGATATTGGAGTTAAACGTTTTGTCTTCTTGAGCACACTCGCTGTTTAGCCTGTCTGCAGCACTATTTAGTGCGTTGAGTGTCTCCGGTCGGAGATCTTGCCCTTAGCCCCGGGGGACTTCGAGTGCCTGCTCGGGCAAGGTTTTTCCTTCAGTCTTTAGCGAGAGGTTTGGTTGGTTGTTTGCTGAGGAGCTGGGCTCTATTTGTGACTGCGCAGTCCCTGGGAGAGAGGACGCAGTGCTAGTTGGAGGTGTTCCGTTGCGGGGATTTTCTGCAGGGGTTTCAGTTGGTATTCAGAGGAGAGGATCAGTATTGCCAGCAGGAGGTTTCTTGAGGAGTTTGTGGCACCGTTTCAGCTTTTATCTTTTGGCATCTACGCTGAGCCTTCCTGAACAGCGTAATTCCTTGAGGAGGGTTTCTGTGGTGATTTTCGGAGGCTGACCATTTTCGATATGGTTTCTGGGTTTTGTCCGGGGTGGTGAGTTTAGGTGGTCTGCAGATTTTCAGCTCATTCCGGCAAGGGGATCAGCCCCTAGTTTCAGTCCATTCTAGCAGCAGCAGTTTTACGGCAGTTTTCCAGCAGCTGGGACGCAGTTTCTTATAGCAGTCATTTCCTGTCTTTCTGAGAGAGTTCTTCACTTGCCTTGGGCAAGAATAGGTGTTATCATTCTAATCATCTATTGTATTTCATTATATTCTCAGATTAATAAAATGGCTTAGCATTCCCAACATTTTTATGAGTATTTGCTTTATGTTCTATTTCTGGCATTTTCTATATTGTTGTATGCTTGTATTGCTGTCTATTTCCCTTTCAGGATATTACATCATGTATTTCATGCGTGACTCTCGATAGAGTATTCTTGTTTGGTCAAACACATGAATGGTGGCGAAAGACATATCCAGTTGAATATTCCCTTGGAGCTTGGCTCCCCAAGATCTAGATAGAAGCATTCCGTACTTGGGGGGAATGTCTGCCACTACTATGTCCATGATTAGATGTTTCGCAGGTATTTGGGCCAGACTGAAACACAGGTCTTTGATCAAACCTAGGCACTTGACTCTACTCGAATCAAATGAATACAAGTCTTTGTATGGTCTTGTGATTTCCAGGCCTAGTCTTTCCATTACAACCTTCGGCATAAGATTATGCGAGGCGCCGGAGTCTAGCATGGCATTGTGAAGGATTTGGTCGTGGATATTTAAACTGATGTAAAAGGGAAGAGTAGCTCCCTCTTGGAATTTCCCTTCTACTTTCGGACCAAACAACACTTCAGGGGTGTCATCAGCTAGATTAAGAGTGTTGGCATCACTTCCCATATTTAGGACTTTCAACACTTGGGACTTGTAAGAGTTTTGGGTGATCAGCTCGGTAAGAGGCATGGTGATCTTGATCTTGGCGATCTCGCCCTCAAAGCTAAAAGGCAGCTGAGGTTTGGACATGTTTGTTTCAGCTTTTTCAGCCACGACCTTCTCTATGTTTTGAGTTTGTTGGCTCTGTTTCGGGATTTTGTTTACCACAGCCACTTCGGGAATCTTTGTGGAAGTACTAGGAGTATCTGAATCAGGGTTAGTTTGGGTAACTCTATCTTTGTTTTGTTCATTTTTCCCAACTATGATTTTGTTGCTGTTGACTGCTTTCTTAAGGATGGTATCAGTGGTTCTAGCAGTGTCCGAGCTACTTTTCTTGGAGTAGTCTTGATTTTTCCTGCTTCTAAGGTCATACTGCCTGTGAGCTTCTATTATGGCATTCTGGAAGTCTATGGCAGGATCGTCGGGATCTTCATAGTTGGTTTCGTCTTGATTTGGAGAGAAGAATGATTGTTCTTCTTCCGTGAGATACACCTCACTCTCATTATCAGACCCTATGAGGTTCAAATGACTTTCATCAATGGGTTCTGTATCCCTATTATCTTCTTCCACATAATTTTCATTAAATGGTGGCCTAATTTGTTGATCATTTTCCCTTGGTCTGTTTTGAGGCTGCTCCCTCCTAAAATTTTGGTTCCGGTTTCTGTTTGGAGGGTTTGGCTGATTGTCCCTAACAGGGGCCTTTTCATTTATCCTTTCCCACATTTTGGCCATGGTCTTGACTAAGTCATCTATTCTAGGATCTAGGGAAGGAGATGAAGTGGAGACCTCATCTCTATATGTGACTTTTCTTTCTGATCTAGTCCTAGCTCTTTTTTTTGCTAAGTTTGCTTCTGCTTTTATGGCTACTTGTTGCATTTCCTTTAGGGTAGGGGGATCTTTGTCTCTTAGATGATATGTCATGTCTGGATCAAAACCCTCGGGGAATTTCGCCAAGGCTAAACTAAGTGGGGGTTTGAAGTGAGGTGGGAGGGCGTTATACACACTGTTGAACCTAGTGCAGTATGCCTGGACACTTTCCCCATTTTCCCGTTTTAGGTTGTTATATTCTGATAGGATTTGAATAGGGTTCTTTCGGACTTCCCACCTATTTTTGAAGACTTGACATAGTTCTGGGATGTTGTGGATGTTGTTTGGAGGCAAGCTTTTGAACCATGTTTTGGGTTCTCCACCCAGGCTTTGGGCGAATATTCTCATTCTGACGGTCTCGTCTTGTACTTCCAGGTATTCAAAAGCATCGCTAATCCTACTTACATGCTGTTGAGCTGTGGCAGTGTCTTCTCCGGTAAAGTGTGGGATTTTGTCTTGATATTTATCTGGGAGAGGAGCCAAAGGTAGTGGCAACACCAAAGGTGCGTACTAGGCTGCCATGACGGGAGCTAATGGATGATGTACAAGATGAGGGCTTGTGGGATGGGCTGAGGTGGTTTGGATAGGTGTGGCGGATGTACTTGGACTAGTGATCTGGTTTTGAGCAGATCTGGGATGGTAAGAGCCAAAGTGATGGAGAAGCTGAAAGTCAGGAGGTGTGGTAGGTGAGGCTTCTCTACTAGGACTCTGTGGTGGATCTGAGGGTTCAAGATCGTCAAATTTTATCTTACTATGTGACTTGTTTCTAAAAAGAGTCTTTGCTGACTCTAAATCGGAAGAGGAATCTGGTAAGGTAGTAAGATGATCAGGTACCGATCTTGTTTTACGGATGGATCTATCAGTAGCTAGATTGTCAGTTTCGGAAGCTTGCCACAGAATCTTCTCTGGGTCATCTACTATGATAGGGGGATTTGGGTCTGGATGGGATCTGGTGTTGATTCTTCGTGAAGCCAGATTTCAGATCTAGAGTTTAGAGAGGTTGATATTGGTGAATGTTTTGGATGGATGGTCTCTCTAAAGTTCTACTAAGGTGAAGGATTGTCAAAATAAAAGGGATGGACTAGTGGAGTCGCCAGGTGGAACTTGGTTGTTTTTGTGAGGATATAGCTATGGTCCACCACCAGTAACTAATCTGGAAATGTTTTGGGTTTTTTCTGAGTTTTTTGTGTAGCCTATGATTTGTTTAAAGTATTCTAAACTTGTTTCGACACTTTGCTAGGGTGGTGATAACAAAAAGAGTTTACTCTAAATGATCTTATGGACTACTTGCTTGTTTAAGTATCTAAAGGACTAAAGAGTCTATAAGAGTTTGCTAGACTGTCATCTACTCAGTGTCCCACCATCTCCCGCTACGTTAGTGAGCGATGGGATAGGTTGATCGGATAGTAACCTAGAGTTCGGTAAAATAGTAAGGCCTACTGGAGGCTAGTGGAGTCGCTAGGTGGATTTTTAGTTGTTTTGCGGTATATGTGTATGGTCCACCACCAATACTGTCAAAAACCAATCTAAGGGAGTTTTTTGTTGTTTTCTAAGTTTTATGTAGTCCTGAGGTTTGGAAGAGTTTTCCTATAACTGACTCATCATTTTGCTAAGATGGTGAAGGAGCTATTTTCTACTCTTCGGACCACACTTAAGTTTTCTAAGTTTGAATGAGATTTCGGGAGTTACTAAGGAGTACTTAGATTGTCACTAACTCGGAAAGTCCCACCGTGATCGCCATTATGTTAGGGTCCCGTGATTTGGCTGATTGGCAAGCCAAATGACAGTGTAACATCAAACCAAGCTTTGGAGCCCAAGGACCTAGCCTTCCTGGACTCAGAGAGAGCTCTCTCTATATGTACAAGGGATATCTGTGTGTTTACTTATTATGTTCTGATTTTAGGCTAGTTATGAAGTAAGTTTTTTGGTTTGGTTTTTTAAGTTGTGAGGGATGAAACTGATCAAAGATATAAAATAGGTAACAAGATGTTAGATTAACTGGGCTATGGGGTCAAAAGGTCAAGAAAGCTATAAGACGGTGATAAAAAGCTGTTGAAGGGCCGATTTGATTCAAGGTAGAAAGGATCTTTGGGCAAAATGGAGTAAATGGACATCAAGTTTGTGAACAACAAAGAGTTTCAAGCATAACTAGTTTAATAGCAGACATAAACATGGTAGGACAAACCATTAATCATACAAAATGTAACTACAAGCTAATCTATACATAGAAATAAATATTCAAGCCATGCATAGAAGTATAAGACCCTCTAACTTTGGGAAATGGCTATCAGACTTTGGGGAAAACATTTAAGAAAGACAAACAACTTAACTTACTATGCCGGAACGCCTAAACACAGTACTTTAAGTTATTGGGCACTTTAAACAACAAGATTTGCATGGTTTTTAGGCAAAGGGCTAGATCGAAACTAGGCCTCCTTGGTTCAAACAAAATGATAATCTAATCAGTCAAAGAGAAATTTCATGGATAGAACTATAGCTAGCCATAGGTAAGCAGGGCGTCTTAGTAAGGTCATACTTAACATGTATCGACAGACAGAACAAGCAATATCACAAATATTAAAACCGGTCAAAGAATTCTTTAAGGTTACTTAGGAAGAAGAAAACAAAGAAGCTATGAAGAAACAGGAAATTTGAGGTGCCTCCATGGGCATGTCTCAAATTTGTTCTCTACTGATCTATAGCAAGCAAGAAACATGTATTCATGAATGAAAACTAGAAGACAACAACAAAGCAAAAGACACTATACCATTCTACCAAGTCATGGAATCCAACAACAATCCTTCTTCATTCATCCAAGAGCATCCAAGAGGCAATCCAAAAGCATAAGACAAGTATTTCTTCCAAAGCTTATATGACCATATATTGCTTCTCTTCTCAAGTTCAGCGTTGTTTTACAATGAAAACCTTTGGAATATATAGGCTCAAGTGAGGAAAACCTCATGGTTCAACTTGCATCCTCATTGGCCTAAACAAAATATCTAAACCCATAAAATATCTAAAAAATGCTAAAAAAAAGAATTAAATTGACTTTGCATCATTTTTTATGTGCAAAAATAGCTAAACGCACATTTGGAAAAAGCAGATTTTAGAGGTTCAAAAATTACAAAAATATTTCAAATTTACATCAGCAACATGTCCCCTGACTTGCCGGAAACATTTGATAGCCTTCCTAGTGTCGAAACTAGGCTCATGATAGCTCGTTGGAAAGCTCTGAATGTCTACTTTCCAGAACATATGAAATTTTCCCAATCTGATGCCTGGAAGTCCTCCAAAACTGCACATGTGTGTAAAAAACCAAAAAATTACAGTCTGCTGATAGACCGGGCAGAGTGTGCAAAAAGCGAGCCTTTTTCGCCATTTCGGGGAAGCAAATGATCTCCAAATGTTCTGAAAATCGCTGAGGGTGTGCTCCTGAATTTATGGCATCCAATGATACCATTCTCCTCCTTTGATGAATCCCCAAAATGAAATGGCGAATTTCATGATTTTTGACAAAAAACTCAAAAATGCCAAAAAACCAAAATATATCAAAATGCGCCCAAAATCGGTGAGCATGACCCTCAAGGGTCCTTAGCAACATGCTCTGAAGCAGAAGCCAAAATATGAAGTCCTAATATGTCTCTCTTCACTTTCCGTGCCGGGCGCTTCCCTTTTGCCTCCCTTAGCTTCTCTTGGGCAGCCTTCAACTTGCGCCGGGCAAACTGATTTAGCTTTTGGTAATGCTTTGTCATCCTCCTTTGCAGCTCTAAATCTCTGTTTGCCTTTTCAAGCTTCCTCTCCAAATGTTCATTGGCTCTTTCAAGCCATGCCTCCTTATTGTTTTCAATCTCTTGCTCAAGTAGTGCAGTGAGGGGAGTGGATTGAAGAAAGGCTTGCTCTTCTTCCTTTTGCTTTTTAAGGGCTCTTTTAAGCCCTATGGTTCTAGGCCTTTTTCGCCTAGGTTGGTCTTCTTCACTTTCATCAAAATCACCTATGAGCTCATCTATCCTTGCTTGGGCTTTAGAGGCCTCTTCCTTGTACTTAGTTGCCCTTGTCTCATGGATAGCCATATGGATACTCATTTGCCTATTTTGGATCTGCAAGAATTGATTGAAGTTCCTTGCCCAATGAAGATCATTCTCTAATGCATCAATTTGGCTCTCTCTATGGATTAGAAGGTTTTCTAAAATCCAGGCCTCGTTATCACTGTCGTCACTTTGGATTGGGATGACACCCAATGCACCTCCATGCTCATGTCCTTCTCCTACCTTTCCTTTTCCTTTGCCTTTGAAGGCTAGTCTTGCGCTCTTCCTCCTAAGCAAGTTAGTGATAGGCTTCTTTGGTAACTTTCTTTTGCCATGGAGAGTTCTTGTCACAATTGGAGTGACAACCTTGGGCACCTGCTTTCTTGCTGTCTTGGGCTTGGCATTTTCAGGAGAGGAAGGCATGATTCCTTTGCCTTTATCATCTTGCTTTTCACCTTCTTGAATTTGTTTTTCTTCTTGAGGCTGTGGTGCATCATGAAGAGGCTGCTGTGTATCTTCTTCAGTCTGCCCTTGCTCCTCAATGTCAAGCTGTTCAAACTGCTGCTCCTGACACTCAATATCAAGCTGCTCAAACTGCTACCCTTGATCCTCAATATCTAGCTGCTGCTGTGCTTCAATTTCTTGTTCATTTTGTGGTTCAACCTGCTAGCCTTCATCATCAAGACCATGCTGCTACCCTTCTTCTTGTTCCTGCTATTTATCATCAGTGAGTCACTGCTGTTCAACACTCTTTTCTTCTTGCTCCTGCTGCTGACCTTCAACACTGTCATGCTGCTGCTCCTCATCTTTAGTTTGCTGCTCTTCATCCCTTTCTTCATGCTCATGCCCTTCCTCTTCTTGCTGTCCATCTCCCTCTCCTCCTCCATGCTCTTTTGACTGTTCTGTGGTGAATCTGAGCCTTCTAGGAATAGGTCTACTAGAGGAAGGCGAGGGGCGATGAGTAGGCGATGTGGGGGATGTATGGACTAAAGGGACAGTGGAGAAATCCGCGTGACTGATGAAAACATCCCAAGAAACCTCTTTCTTCTCTAGCTGGTGAAGGATGATGATTTTAATAAGAGAATGATGGAATAGAGAAACTATTTGTTGTGATGGAGGCTTCTTCTGGACTGAGGAGGCCGTTTTCTCAATGCTTTTGTACAAGAAGAAAGGAAGGTTGAGCTGCTTGGTTCTTGTGAAGTGCATCAACAGTCGGATGTGGTATGCATAAACTCAGGAAAATCTTCCTTCACAAGTGAAATACTTCATTATGATCTTCATAAGAGGAGCATAGCTGGCTAGAAGATGAGAGAAAGGGAAAATAGCAGTGCATGCTTCTCTGTGCTCGGGCTTGAGGAAGGGTTTGTAGTCATCCAAGTCTAAATAGGCTTGCTTGAACCATTTCTTGCCAATGTATGGGATTTTAGTCGCCTTGGATATGGATCTCGTGGAGAACTTGAAATCAAGGCCTGCCACTTGAAAATCTTTGTCTTTGAACCTTAAGGTGCACAAATGTGTTAAGGGCGAGAAACTTTTGACTTCTTGTACCCTTTGGCAGAAATCCAAACAACCCACCTCATGAAAATTGAAAAGGATAGATGGGTATGCATTGACTTCCTCGGTAGAAATTGGCTCATACCTCTTGTGCAACCCACTTCTGCTATCTTGCCTAGGAGGCATATTGACTTGGATGCGCTCCCGCAACAAAAAAATGCTTCAAAGTTTTTGAAATGCCTTCTTCAAACCAAACTCTGTCTCAGCCTGTCAACTCACTGTTTGATTGAACAACAATGTTGCCAAATGTATTGTGAAAAGCCCTCTTTCAATATGAGACCCATGTTCTTTCAAAATGCTGTCTTTCTTCTGGTTATACAACTCAACAAATAAACTTGAAAAACAAAAAGACAGTCAATCAGGATACACAGTCAATAGTGATCTTTTTCTGTGTTTTGTGGTAAGGGTACCCTGCTCTTTGATGTTTTGAGGATATAAGACACCCTTGCTTTTTAGAGGAATGCAAAACACAGTCTTTTAGTTCAAGACCTTCTTTTTCCTTGTAGGCACTTTACCAGCAGATCCAACAACATGAAGACAGTCAACCAAAAAAATGTATCTTACACAGTCAAAAGTTACTGTGTGAATGAGATAAAGTGGCAGAGTTTGAAATGTTTATAATGTGGTAACAAAGGCCTGTAGCACTCAACAATGTAAACTTCCTTTCAACAAAACACCACCCTCTCTTTGCTTAGCTACTTCTCACACTAGTTTGACCCACACACCCTCCAATTTTAAATAATAGCCTTCTTACTAATTTTGCCTTGTGGGACCGAAAGGCACAACACTGTTTTTGGTCCTTTTAATACACAGAGGACATTTTTGGAAGGTCACAAGTGTTTATCTAATGATCATTTAGACAAGTGACCCACTGTCCTCACCCTAAAGCACCTTATCTTTCTTTTCTGTTTTCAAGAATTCACATAGCTTGACAGATTTTGACTTTGTTTCATCACAGTTTTGAGGGTATTTGCAATGGCTATTCATACTAATGCAAATTCCACCTTTTGATGTTTTACTTCTAGCCTTATTATCAAAGCAAAATCTCGTTTTTACATATAATTCAAACGGTGGTTTTCGACCCTTTCACATCACCTAGCAATTTTGAAAAATCGAGGGAGGCCTATAGAAATACCTCTAAAACTCGATGAAAGGCTTCTTGAGGAGCTTGAGCAGTTTTCACACGTGGTTTGGAGGCGTTAGAAACATTACAATTGTGCGCGGCACTTTTACTGAGGAGAACGCCGCGCAGAATGGGCCATTGGTCACTGTCGGGCCTTTTGTGACCAAAGTCACAGGCGCGCCGCGCAGCCTTGTGTCACAGTGCAAAATTCACGCCTGAGCGCGCCGCGCATACTTACAAGCGCATCACGCAAACTCCGACTCTTGAAAACTCTGTTTTTCGTTCAAACCTTCTTCTTTGGTCTCAAGGGCAGCAAGAGGGATCCTTTGCTCGTTCTTTGAGGAGTTTGCACGTTTATTTTACAACGGTCTTTCGTCCCTTTAAAAACAAAAAAACCACAATACCTTTGATTGTGACTTGCAAGGGTTTTTTAAACTTTTTTCTCGTTGAAACAATCACCTTGTTGGCTTTTGACAACCCATGTTTTTAACTAATTTGGCAAAGAAAATGCATGTATTCAAAAGAGCTTAAATAGGCATTAACCCCTTTTTTTCTTATAACATATTCGAAAAGCTACACTTTGCTCACTGTGCTTTCATATTTGAAAGGTATTTATATCTGCTTGTTTTGAAGGGAGACTGGCTCAAAGCCATCTTGCGCCTGTAGCTGTATGTCTTCAACTGCTGCTCCTTTCTGACTGTGGGTGAGACCTAGTCACGTTTGCTTGAGCTTTCACAGTGATTCATTTAAAAGAGAAACTCTGCCACTGTTGATTTTTTTAGTGCCCTTTTCACAATGTAACATTCGCCCAATAACACATTAATGAGTAATGAAGCGCTTTGCCATTTTGCAGGGAAACAGATTTACCCTTTGAACTTTAAACTAATATTGTCTGCTATGGATGCTTCAAAGATGATAAAGCCCTACTGTGAAGATGACTTGACTGCCAGGTGTCTATTAAGCTCATTTCTGACTGTGGATGAAAAGTGCAGTTGCATTTGCTCAGGCCCTTCCACCTTTGTCCATTTGAAAAGAGAATTTTCCTTACCCCTCCTCTCTTTACTCAAAATGTATTGATATGGTACCTCTGGCCCTTTAATAATGAATAGGTCTATATCTGTTTTGAAATCCTCTTCAGAATCTAAAAGTACGCCAAAAGTCCTTTTGTACTTTATGAACCTGTTTACTAGCTGTAGTACCTCTTGGGGAAATGAGCTCAGATTTTCTTTGTTAACTTATGAAAGTGATCTGAAAACCATCCTCTTACGAGTAGGGGGGTTAGTGTCCTTTGAAACATAATCACTATTATGTCTTTTCGCTTGTGCAATGACTCATCTTATCACCACTCTTCAAATTTTGTTTTGTTGGAGCTGCAGACTGTCCTTTGACATGAACCTTGCTAAGAGATGAGCTTGACCCATTGGATTGCAGTGGTACCCCTGCTTTCCTTTTGGTCTCTTTACCACTCATCTTTGATCAATCAGACCTTGAAATCAATTAATGCCCTGGCCCTCTGCTTATGAATGAAGGAGGCTCTTTACTTTGCGAAATGTCTGAAGGTGTTTGATAAGCATGCTTGACAAAGGTTCCTCTTATATATGATGGCAAGCAAACAAACTTTGACAAACACTACTGCTTTTACCTCTGCCTGCAATCATTACTTTGCTCCAGAAAACCCTAGTCAATGTGTTATTGCTTATTAAAAACAAACATGCCTTACAGTTAGTTTGCAACTCTTGAAGTCAGATTTTGGCCATCGCCCTCTGCTTATAGATGAAGGAGGCGCTTTCAAACCCTCTGCTTATAGATGAAGGAGGTTCTTAGCCATTTCATATCATCAGCCTCTTGACAGTGTTGTTTTTCCTTTAACTGTCCTTTCAGGCTTTGAATGAGGTCGCAAGAATCTTGATGAGAAGTTCTTGGCTCTGTGCTGCATCTCAGGCTCAAGATCACATTGAGAAGCAGCTGTCTTCTCATGTGGAGTCAAGAATTGTCTTCTGAGATGCTGATATGTTTCCTGTCCTTGAAAGATCCATTAAACACTGTAAAACACCTAAGACCAGCTTGAGATTTTGGTCTATGTATTGCTGAGACTTAAGGGTGTATAAGTGGCGCGACTTAGGGCTGTGACAAACTTTATTAGCAGAGTGGGAGGTTTGTTATGACTGGTATATAGCAGATGGAGGTTTTTTGGCTCTTGGATAGTTTGCCAAGGGTGAAATGTCTTAACACGCCACTTCCTAACTTAGGGGAGGCTGTTTGAACAAATTTGGATTGTCCTTTTAGAGCTGATGGACAGACTAGTATGGCTAAGGCAAGGTAGGAATTTATAATGGGGTTTCATCTCGTCATGGGTGGACTGAAAAGTAGGAGGGCGAAAAAGTTTTATGGGTGTTTTCCCAGCTGGCAAATATGACAAATTTTTGGATCAGCTGCTAGAAAACTTGGCTGTCAGAACTAGTCATCACTAACAAGTGAAAAATAATGATGACTAACAGGTCCTATCTCATCTTCGGTGTCTTGACTTTAGGCCTACCTATCATCATTGTAAATCTTGAGCCCTAAGTCTTGATTTCCATCTTAGGTCTTTCTTGGAGAGCCTTTAGCTTCATTGAACCATTGAACCATCATTGTGCCTCTTTGAATGGGCCTTTGGAATCACTTCACAACTTGTCATTGACATTACCATTACAAGTGATTTCCTTCCTACCGGGACTCCTCCCATCGGTGAAAGTCCGTAAAGAGTTGGGGACATTGACTGAGGTGATAGTGGGTCTTTGTCCCATTATTGTCACTTGGTCTGGTAGTTGTCCCATAGGTTCCCCTCCTAGGGCCCTGCTAGATTGTGTGGCAACGAGAACACCTAGCAAAACCATCTCAAAGTCAATTGAAAGTTATCATTCATTAGAGACAATGACCATAGATGCATCATAGTGAACCATACTTAATTGTTAAGGGCATAATAAAACTCCAACTTGGGATCACCTTCAAATATCTAACTAGACCAAGTCCAATAAAGTGTTACCTACCTTGTTATAGGTGGGTAGATGGTCAACCCTATTAGGTGCTTCCAGCGCTAAGGGGAGGTGACATGTACAAAGTCAAACCTTTAATTCATAGGTGTTCGCGATAGTGGTAGCAACGAAGGGGAAATGCTTCATGGATAGGTGCCATGGTCATGGGACCAACTAATGGAGGTTCATCATCCCAAGTGTATAGATGTATGGAAAGAGAAATCGTGGAGGCAATAATTACCCCTTCCCTCGACCTGTTGTTTTCACCTCTATGGTGCACCTTTTACTTCTTTTTGATAATGCTTTGATAAGGAGGATAACTTAGGTGTCCAAGTTCTCTTTTAATGACATAGCATTGATTTAGCCCTTAATGATGAGTTTACTTCTCACTCATCAGGGTTGGGACATGAAAGAGTTCCTTTATTATGTGATGGAGCATCCAGTGCTCAGGAACTTGGTGATGGCTAATGAGAGGGGTAGAGCTCATGCTAGGCTTTTTCCCACGCAGTAATTAATGTTATGACCATTTTTTGCTTTTTAATTTTTCTTTTTCTTTTATTGTGGCCATCTTATAGTTTTACCCTTCTTTTAGTTGCATCAACCTCCATAGCAAAGTTTTCCGACCCTGACTCAAGGATGTGGATATGAGGGTGTCAAATCAAAATGAACCATTGATAGCCAATATGAAGGATGGATGCAAAATCAAGGGAATGGTGAAGAGTGGTAAGTATGGAATGGTCATGGATATGCTACTTCAGTGCAAGTTTCCCAAGTAGTGCCCCTCCTATAACCTTAAGGCCTCAGAGGAGGTCCCACTGGACTATGGCCAAAGACTAACCCCATTGGTAAGGTGAGAGAACAAGTTTACAATCAATATCAATCAATCATCCAGATCACCCCTTTATCCATTTTAGAATTCCCAAAACATTAAGTAAAGGCAATTGATTTGCAAAATGGTTAAAGTGCTAGTTGAGTGGCAACCTATCTTCCTTCAAGAGGAATGTTGGATGGTGAGAGGTCTATGATTGATGCAAATGGCAAAGGAATGTGGTATATCATCATATATTGATCAATGTATAGGGTTGCGAGCTAGCTAGTTGTCCAAGATAGGAGAAAAAATTCTCCTATGAAATTGCCCACTTTTGGTGGGTAACATTTGGGCCCTGGCTCAAACTCGAGAACACGTGCTTACCGTAGAGCGCATGATCCGTATGCTTGAACGAGAGTTCATGAGAACCCCAACAATCCTTGGGCTTATAGATCTATTACTTGTACACTCAAATCATTTTGTTTTCTAGCACATGTATGGGGTGTTGATCATCACCCGTGATTTTATATGATGTATAAAACCATACTAAAAAGAAAAAGGTTAGCTAAATGCAATCTAATCTAGAATGCAACACATGATCATGACTAATGAAAGAGTAGGATGCTCACACATTAATGTAACACACAAATGCAATGCAACTACCTAGTCTAACTTACGCTCACATACAATACATTGACTAAGTATAGTCATATAACCAATGTAGCCAACACATCATTAGATCAAGGTCATACCTTTTACCCCTAGAATTAATCATGAGATAAAATAAGGAAACATTACAATCAACCATATCACCACACTCAAATGCTAGATCCAAGTCATAAGGGTGGGATTTGGGGAAATAAAAGACCCATAGATCAATTTGCTACCATGAGAAGGGACATAGGATGAAAATGGAGAAACCAAATTTATCCTACACTCGTGAATCCTTTCTTGCAGCATGGATATGGAGTAATCAATGATCAATTTCAGGAACTCTTGTCTAATAGCTATCTCAGGCATGCAACCCTCATTGATGTCACTAGGGACATGCTACGAGTGGTATGAGGATGGAGATGGCTAGAGGAAAATATCTCAACGACTCAACCCCTCATCACAATAATCAAATTCATAAGGATTAACCAAAGTTAGCTCATCATGTTTAGAATTTATGGGACTCGGATGTGACTAAGCAGTGACATCAAGAGGAAGAGAAGATGTCTCAAACAAATCAATAATCATATCTTGTTGATCATCATATGGAGTGCAAGTTATAATAAATTCATCTTTGGCATCATCATTAGTGTCATAATCCAGATCCTTATCAAAATTATGGCCATTCATATCCCACTTCCCCTTTTCCACATGTAAAAACTCATTAATGCTAATCTCCATGGAACAAAAGGGATCACCCTTTTCAAGGTGTTCACAAGTGTATCATCAAACTTAATATCCATGAAAAGGGTGGAGTTGGCCTCAACTTCACCTGTCAAAGCATCATTTTTAGTAGGATTCTCTTTATTAACACCGTGCTCCTCTCCTAAAGCATCTTCAAGATCACTTTCAATATATTCATCTTGATGATCCAAAAGGGACTTGCTCATGGTATTCTTCTTCATCCCAACCCTGATTGTCTTCATCAATAGAATGATTAGGATTTTCTCCAATATAATCTACTTCATAATTAGGGGTGGTCTTCTCTTTTAGATGACAATGATCTTCTTCCTCAATTTCTACATCTACAGAGGGATGAAGAAGGCATTCCCTTTGGATGTTTATGGCCAAATTTAAAGGGTATCTCCATAACTTTGAAACATTACCCCCCAATACTAAAACAAATTCAATAAACATCTTAATAAAGGGAATGCTTTTAGATCCAAAAGAATATTTAACTCATTCACGTTGATTATTCCTGAGACAGTTAATGAATAACCTCATGAGAGCATTCTCATGAACCATATCAACCTCTAAAGCATATTTGATGAATTTTGCCACCTAATCAATTGATGAAGAATCACCACTAAATTTCAAAAGATTTATCATAGTATTTGTATCACAATGATTTGGATATCCAAGAATATCCTTAATATCCAAAGTAGGGTACATCTCATGCAGATCCCAAGGAACCATTTCCTTGATCTTGCATGACAACCAAATGGAGAGTTGTCAGGGTGATTTCAAAATTCCTTAAGAGAAGCTTGCTTCACCCTACAAGCATTGAATCTTTGAAGCTCAGTGAAGAACTAGGGTTTCATTCTTCCAATGGAGTCATTAGATGAACAAATTTATCCTTGTTTATGGGATAAGCTCAATTAAGGAAATGAAGCGTAGACTTCGGATTACGAGGAGGTTGACTCAACTCCTCCCCGGTAATGGTGCCAAAAATGTTGCCTCAAAATCTAGTAGGCCTTGTGAGAGGCCTCACAAGGAAAAGTCCAGAACTTGTTGCAACAATAAAGGAGATCGCCACTATCACCTCAGCAATCTTCATCTTGCTCTTTAATGGAATTGCACCACAAAGGATATTCTAAAGGCTTCCTAGTGATCACCTAAAGGGTATTCTAGATTATATGGCTCATAGTGATGTAAATATAGGGCAGGTAAATATACTCAAAATTGGACAAAGACAATTATTTTTGCATAGGAGAAACATATCATATACCAAGCCCTAAAAGAGGCATGTGTGACCTGGCGTTTCAAGTTATATATCAACAAAGAAATTTTTAGGCATACAAGCACCAAGAAAGGGTTTGCAAATGATATAATCAACAAAGGAGAAAGAAACCCTCAAATTAAGCCCTAGCTAGGGTTAGGGTCTTTTTAGGGCACAAATTACTTAGAGAGGATGACGACAACCCTTCTAGCACAAATTTAACCATGTAAAATGCCATACTTTGAGTGAGATGACTCAACAAAGATAATTCCAAGCCTCTTTAGCTCCAACATTCACCTAGAAATGCCCTAATTGAATTAAGTCCTACAAAATAGCCCTGTCAGCTTGCCTTGAAGGACTTAGAAAAGTAAAAAGAAGGAAAATATTGAAGTTTCTTTAGTTTTTGACCAACGCCAAGGATATCAGTTCCTATACTTGCTTGGGTGATGGAGTCTTTAGAGATAAATTTAAGAGAAAGTGAATTAATGCTTGGAGTAAGGGGGACAACCTAGTTTTCACTTATACAAACCCTAACTATATTTTTTGTGAGTGGGGGAATTAAATAGGGGAAGCTCTCTAGGAGGTCCCCTATGGATTTCAAGGAAGATAAAGTAAACATGTAATAATCAACCAATATTTTCCATAAATAATATGGAAAAAACCCTAGCATTAATTATTCACATGAAAAAAATTTAAAAATAAAAATCTGCAATTAAACTTACAATTCATCCATGAAATAGCCTTCTTTCAATCCCAAAAAGACATTTCCAATGAAAATCAATCTCCAATAGCAATAGTTCAAAAAATATCACATATCCATAAGTAGCGAGTTTACACAAGGCTAAGTTGAGCTCTCTAAAGGAGGCCGAAATCCATGAGTGGTGATCAAAAACAAGGATGGAGTGGTCCTCTATTAATATGAGGTAAATCACTCTCAATAATTAGCCTAAAATCCTTATGACATTTGATTTTGAGTGTACATGAAGAAAATGGGTTACAAACCAACCTAATAGCTCAATACAATAAAATAAGCTACTAAAAACCCACACATGTAGGTTAAAACTCCTCTCTAGCATGATTTCATGCGCTTTTAGGGCAAATAAAACTCCAAAAATACATGGAATAGGCAAGATGCATCTCCAATCATCATAATCAACACAATGATTGAGGGGAAACCCACAAGTCATGCCTCAAAATGTCTCAATGTGTCAAAAGCATGCTCTAGGTGCCTTGCATCACCTCAAAGGGGGCTATAAAGACAATGTGGTGCAATCTCTCTCTAGCATTGGGGCTCCAAGTGGTAGTACAAACCATCCCTTGTCATCTTGGGGACGACCGTCATTGTCTGGACTTTGGATCAAGCTATGCTCATCAAACAATGTCAAGGCTAGCCTAGGGTCATCTTGGGTACATCATCAAGGATCTCCAACACTAAGCAAAGTGAGCTCAACATTTCAACATCTAGGAGTGCTCTGAGGTGTCAATCAACTATTGTTATCATTAAAATTCCCAACGCTCTACTATGGAGGGGCAACGTTGTATCTGCAAGGTCATCACTACTCTCCAAAAGTGTAGTATGGATTGAGCATCATGTGGAGTGAAGGCATGGAATGTGTGCCCTCAAGGCCTCTACTAATTTATGAAGCACGATCTAGAAAAGGCATAAAAAACTGAAGTGAAATTTACCATTCATTAAAGACAATGACTATAGATACATCATAGTGGACCATACTTTATTTTTAAGGGCATAATAGGACTTCAAGTAGGGATAACCTTCAAATATCTAACTAGACCAAGTCCTATAAAAGTGTTCCCTACCTTGTTAGAGGTGGCCAGATGGTCAACCCTCTTAGGTGCTTCTAGCCCCTAAGGGGAGGTGACATGTCCAAGGTCAACCATTCAATTCATAGGTGTTTGCAATAGTGGTGGCAACGAAGGGGAAATGCTTCATGGCTAGGTGTCATGGTCATGGGAATTGATGAGCCCTAATATTGCAACAAGAATGCAGCAACTCCCAAGGCTATCAACTTAAATTGTCATCTTGAGGTTCATACAAAATTAAGAGGTGTCGGCACTATATGTGCAGCGCACAATGTGCCCTTCTTTCATTGATCTAATGTAATGGAGTGAATGTCATGAAATCAAAGCCTAAACTAATTGGAGAAATGGAAATGTTACATTGAAAATAAATTAATCCTAGGCAGGAACAACAATTTGTAATTGAAATCCTAAGAGCATGAATTCAAATAAATAATCCTAATCTACTTTGTAAAATGGCATGTTCTAAGTGGTGTTTAGTCTTCCTTAATCATGGATTTAGAGCCTAGGGTTCATGATTCTGTTGATTTGTGGTAACATTGGATGTGCTCTAAGTCTCAAACTTTGTGGAGAGGCTTAGACACATGTATTCCCGATAACCAAGAAATCGTTTGGGGAAATTCCACCTATAGACGGTTTTATTTAATGAAACCCTAAGTCTAAACTTAGGAAATTAAAATAATTAATGGGTATTAATCTAAACTGTGGGTGTAATTTCTCGAAAAAAAACAGATCAAGTCAAAATGTAATCTTAGCTGTTGATTGGATATCTAATCTCGGCCATTGAAGTCTCAACGAGAAGACTATACAGAAGATTTTAGGGTCATTTGGAAAAACACACCGAGAGATCAAGAGATCGAATTTTCTGAAGTGAGAAATGCTCACCGAGAGATCAAGAGATCGAATTTTCTGAAGTGAGAAATGCTCAAAGGAACACTTTGATCGAGAGATTCTCATGCAGAGAGGGGTTGAAGTAGTTTTGGTCGAAGGATCTTCTCCGGGGCCAATAATACTCAGCGAAGAGGCAGAGAAAGATGCAGAGGAGGCATCGCAGTGCCCAGAGCGTGTGACGCAGCACCCAAAGAGGGTGACGCAGGGCCATGAAGGCCACATGCAGAGGCAGTGCAATATTCCGAACAGAAGTCTGAGATTCAACTGGAGATCGAGATTCTAAGCTCGGAGGGTTGGAATCAAGTTTCTTGAGAGCATATCGATCCAGCAGAGGAGGTGACGCAGTCCTTCGGAGGTCCCCACGCATGCCTACCCAATTACTGTGTAGAGGTAGCGCAGAGGATGTTGGGGTTTCGTCAGTTCAACTACCTGATTAGCCGGGACTTGCAAAGTGAGGTAATCTCACAATTTTTCTTCTGCCGAGTGATATTATCTGTATTGGATTGCCAGTAAGGCATCCATAGATTGTATTCATAATGTTGCTTAATAATAAAACCCTCAGGTCTATTGCACCAGTTTTCCCGCATTGGGTTTTTCCAGGGATGTTTGTCCAAAAACAACAGTGTCCTGTGTGATGTTTCTCTTTCTGCTCAGTGTCTTGTTTTGCCATATTAATTTAATTAAGTGAAGGTTGCTTCAATAACTGCTTCAGTGTTTATAGAAGAAATCCGTAAATAACTTGTTAATGTAATTTACAAGTAGGTGAAGTAAATTCAGTTGGTTGTAGTAGGATTCCGGACTTGGAATTTTCACAGATTCAAGCCTAAGAGACAAAAACCAAGCTTTTGGAGAAAATCTGGTCAAGTTTACACGTGCTACAGGAGTGCCACAGACGAAACAAAATTGCTACAGGAGGAGATAACTCATTGAATGACCAAGTAAATCAAATGCAAATGGGATGAGACAAATTTTGTTATTAAGTAGGATGTCTTAGGACTCCATTCCAAGTCGAATCACTACAAAATACCCCTGTTAACACGTGCTAAAAAATAAAATAAAATTTCCAAGTCTAAAAACTAGAAATTCAAGAACTTGTGAGCTAGTTAACCTATCAAATACCTAACCTAATCAAGTGCAAATGCAATGGGGTAAATTTTGTTGTTAACTTCAACCTTTTTATGACCCAATACAAGTGGAATCAACTCAATTGAAGCTCATTAACATGTTCTAAAAAATAGCAGAAAATTACTACTTTTTGCTACAAGGGACTTCCAAAAATTCTAGATTTGTGAGCTAGTAAACCAATCCAAGTAGCTCAATGATGAATACGACTTTTAATAGCTATTCTAAGGTTGCATCATGCTTGTGAATTTGTAAATAACCTGCAAAACAACTCACTTGAATCATTTAACCCAATCCTACATCAAAAGAAGCATCAACATTAAATGTAGAAATAGAAAAAACAAGAATAAGAGATGAATGTGAATAAGAAGTCAAAAGAAGAAATACAAATTGTACAAAAGGGCTCTGAGGCTCCTAGGATGGCCAAGCCCAAGGATACTCAGAGTCCTATGAAGGAGACCAAGCTTTAGAAGCTAAGAATGACACCAAACTTCATTATTTGAATCAATTCAAGTACATCCCTGCTAGAAATGAAAGTAGACCTGCAAAAATACAAGTTTTCTCCACAAGAAGACTAAGAAATACATGCCCCTAGAGGAAAATTTGAATTGGTACTTGTACAAATTGATGGGGAAGCATTCTCCTTGAAAAGATGAAGCTTTCTCCTCCAAAATCCCTCAAATGGCGGATCTAGTTCCCAACATTAGTGACTTGTATTAAATGACAAGGAACACATTTCTAGATTTTCTCAATCACTTGAGCTCCAAAATTTTTGCAATAATTTAATAATATCCTGTTGATTTTTTATCCAATCTTGATCCTCCTATAGCAGGGAGCAAGTCCCTAAATTATCTCATCCTCCAAATCTTCACAATCAGCCCAATATTCTCACAATATTCTACAAAAATAAATAATATTAGGCACATCATAAGCAAGGATAAACCAAATTCCTAAGGACCCATTAATACTACGAATTAACTCTATGATGTGCAAGTAAGGGGGTCAAATAAATGTTTTAAGTGTTTATAAATAATCAGATGGGCCTAATAAAATAGACAATTATGGGGCCCCATCAGGACTAGTTGATGGAGGTCCATCATTCTGAGTGTGTAATATTCCAAATTAGCAGTCAGCTAATTGGAATATTAATTTTTGACAATTTTTCCCTTTTCTATAGTTAGCAGGAAAATAAAGTGGGTAGAGGTGACCCACAAATAAATCAGAGATTAAAACACTTTCCTAAAGTCACTAAGGCAAAGATTAAAGTCAAAGTGGGACCCATGGGGGCCAACATCATGCAGTAGGGAGCAACCTAGTGATAGTGCAGGAGAGGGGGAAACAGAGGCAGCGCAGGGACAACGCAGAGACAACACGGGGACAACAGTTGCGCAGTGGCAGCGCAGGGATTGGCAGACAGAGGTGGCAGCGCAGTCTAGTGAGGCCCAAGGGGAACGTTGGGGGCTCAACTACGTAATAGAGGATGACAGCAGCTCATTCCTCATTCATTCGATCATCAACTAATTTTCTGTCTGGTAAGCACGCTTGAGATGTTTAGTCAAGTATGCAAGTGCTGTTTAACACAGAGATTTCCAAGTGGAAATCTCAACCTCATCCTTGGGGGACTTCGAGTGCCTGCTCAGGAGAGGAGTTCAGTTCAGTTTTGGAGGAGATTCACACAGGTTCATTCCGAAGATACGCAGCCCCTTCCAGGGTAGCGCAGTCAGCCAAAGAAACATGCAGTCCAATAGTGGAGGAACTCCGGAGAGGGAGAAAGGCCAAGAGATTTCAATTGAGAGTCTTGTGAGGGGATCAACCCTTCCATAGCAGAGTTTTTGGGTAGTTTCCAACAACTATTTCCAGCAGATCAGTTCAGAGCCCAGTCTACCCAGCAGATTTGTGTAGCCAGCTCAAGAGGGTGGTTTTTCGAGGTCAACATTTCGGAAAACCCTTCGTGGCTTTTTCTGTGTTTGTTGTGGAGAGTCCGGTGTCCAAATCCCAGAATTTTTTGTGCAGTAGAACAACCCATTACGCAGTCCATTTCCAGCCAACAACAACATCTTCCAGACTGAGCAACATAGAGGAGGAGCCACGCAGAGCAGCTAACAACTCGAGTATCTAAGCAGGGATTGAGGATTATTTCAGCCTGCCTTGTGCAAGCCAAGGTGCCATCTTCCTAGCACCATTTGTATCTGATGCAGGAGCATTAGGCTCAAGAAAATTCCTTGTATTTTAATAGACTTAGGGGTTTTGTGTTTTCAAGGGAGTTGGTTTCTTATATGATGTTTTGAGTGATTTTAATGAAAATTAATTAAATATTGTGAGGAATGTAAATGTTCCTGAATGTTGGAGAACATGAGAGAATTAGGCTAGTTGAGAGTGTATAGGGATTGAGAGATTTAGGAATTAATGGTAAATCCTAAATTAGAATTGGTTTCATGATTTTGTGATGAAAGAGGATCCTTAGGGGTTAGTTGAGGCAAATGAGGAGTTAGAGGATGTTCAGGGTTTTGTTGAGAGAATGAAGGATCTGAAACCAAAAATAGTTTCAGAACCTTTTGTATAAAAATGATAAGCCTCAAGACAATAAAACACAGAGGTAGAAATAGAGTAGGATTGAGAAAAATAAGGGTTTGGACTGGAAGCCTATGGGCTGTAAGAAGAAAAGGCCATTGATACAGAAGATCAGGCCAGAGGAAGAATTTCCTATGTAATTACTGTGTGTTAATACAAAGAACTCAATTTTCTGAGTTCGTATTTCATTTCTGAGTTATATGGTGTGCAGGTGAAATTGATAGAATCAAAGGAAGTCCGTCAATTTTATATTGGGTTACAGGAGTGTTGATTGTATGAGTTTGTGTTTAATATTGAATTGTGATTGTGAAATTGTGTGTATTGATCACAAAATGGATCGATGAGACGGAAGAGGAAATGATTTCTCAAGTCGATATCTTGAGTATATCGTTTAAGAACCAGCAATCAGAATAGGAATCATATGTTCCAGATGTGTATCGATCTTATCCCCTTAAATGGCGTTTCTGTGGTTACTAAATAAACAGTGATGATATTTGGATGACGGGTGTTACTGAGGAAAGGAGTTGAATTCAATCGAATTCAGTTTTGAGGGTTCTATGCAAAATAACCGAATAGAATGAAATCCATTCTATGAAATACCACTGATCTAAACATGTGTTTGAAACTGTGAATTAAAGGTGCAATGGGATGGAGATGTTGGATCGGTCAAAGGAGTGGAACTTCGAAGGTGCAGAGGAAGCGTGGTGAAACTATGCGATTGGAACTGTGAAGTGGTTTCATAAAACAACAGATGGTTTTCGCGTAGGTTGAGAATGGTAAGTGGTAAATCATTGATCGAACGCGATAGCATTCAGGTGGCGACAAGTAGCAGTGGAATACCACCGATTTTGCGTTGCTTTGGAGCAATAAAGTGCTGGAGTAAATTGAACGCGATAGCCGTCTGATCATCGACATTGGAGATCCGACGGTGTTCGCACCTGAAGTTGCGCAGAGGTTAACAAAGGTGTGGACCCGACAATGAAACAGGTACGTTAAATGTCATGCATCTTGAAATGCGATATCCATTGGATGTACGCATAGAACGATTGTGAAGTGCAATAACCGTGGATTGATGGGTATTAAGATCGACAGTGTAAAGATCGAGGAGTTAAAGATCTACGATTGAAATCAAAGGTATAAAGCTATTCGGCGGAAAGCGGAAAGGTGAGCTGGTAAGTGTGGGACCCGGATATAATATCATTTTGGTGCTTTGGGTTTTTAACCAAAGTCGAATGTTGATGCGGTATTCATAAAGTGAATTTTATTATGGTTTTAACCATAGGTTTTAAGAAAAGAAGCAAAGCTTCCGTGTGAAAGGTCACCATATATGATGGTTGAAAATTGGGTATTTAACCAAGGTTAAATATATTCATTCGAATTTCATGAAATGGGTTTCGGTATATGGTTTTATCCATCGATTGAAAAGGTAAGCTTCCGCTTATGAGATTACCTTGTCTGAGATTTATTGGGGTTTTAATTTGAAAAGCATTTTATATGCAGATTGTGGGTTTTTGCTGCTGTGGCTGCGTCATTTTGGTATCAAAGCAGGAAAAGCTCTTTTGAAAATTAAAGATTTTTTTTAAAATGCATGTGTGATGGAAAAAATAAGAGGAGATCAGATATTAAATCTGGTAGATAGCAAATACACAGAATTGAAGTGAACAGACATTTACAGAAATGAATGAAGACAGTCCAATCAAAGTACAAGTGAATGAAGAGAACAAGGACATGCAGAGATCTTGAAGGTGAGATAATTTTAATGTGGTTTGAAAATTGTGATTGCAGAATTATGGTTGCAGACAAGATGAAGACAAAGATTTTGATGATGATGGCAGTGAACCTAATATTCCAGCTAAAGGTTGGATAGGGAGAACAGCTGAAGTGTTCTCAAGAGAAGGTGAGTTGAGGATATAAACCTAGAGAGAGCAGAAGGGAGTGCTCAAGAGGTTCTAGAGATAGAGAACCAGTGATTGCCAAAAGACCAAGTCCAGAGAGGGGATTGGTGAGGTAAGTGGCAGCAGGGAGAATTTGCTGTTGCAGAGGCTTAATGCAACTCATAGTGAGTGAGGAGCTCATGAAGAAGATGATCATGGAGGATCAGAGAAGAGGTTCTAAAGAATGCCACAGAGATAAGATGAATGATGAGGATAGAAAAAGAGATATTGCAGTGATGAAAGTACAACTGGAGGTACTAAAGGGATGGCTACAAGAAGAGGAAAACCAGAGAGGAGGATGGATCTTTCCACTAAAGGGAAAAAAGGTAATTTGGCAACCATTACAAATGAAGTGGAGGCAGAAAGAGATTGCCTTATGGAAAGAAAAACTCAAATTTTTTGAGTCAAAGATAGAATTTGAGGATTCCACATGCAAATCTGTTCAAGGAGAAATGCTTGAAGAAGCAAACGAGACTGAAAGGTCTTGTGTTTTTAAAACTAATGAGTTGTGTATGATTGCAAGTACATCACAGGATGATGAACAAACTTTGAAGTTTGTTAAGGAGAAGAAGTTGAATCTAAATTTTGTTCAGATTAATGTTGAGATAGCAAGATCTCAGAAATAAATATAGACAAAACGGTCTCATGGGAATAAATAGCAGAGTATTGAAGCAGAGGAAGAAGGACCATCTGATGATTGGTCAGCAACAAATGGAGGTATGGAAAGTTGTGTAAAGTTTCCTAATTCTACCCCAATTGAAATTGTTGAGTTACATAGAAAGTTAGATCTTCAAAGAAGAGAGTTGGAAAAGCAGAGGATCTATACACAGGATAAATTGTTGAAGAAGCAAGGCAGGAAAATTTTCATAAATGACAGTCAGGAAACAGAGGATAAGGATGTAAGAATGATTCAGCAAATTGAAGAAGTTCATTATTGTGAACCAAAGCAGAGAGACATTCTTGAAACAGATGATAAGAAGGAAAGACTAGCTAACAGTCTCATGGAGAATTTAAATCAGCATACTGATGTGCTGACAAAGGAATTAAACAAAAACTCAAAGCAGCATACTGAAATGTTGCTAGAGGAGGAAGAGACATTGAAACCTTGTATTTTTAATACTAATAATTCATGTGCTAGTTATGCAGGCAAAGAAAGACAACAAATGAAAAATGTCAGAGAATTTAATGAAAAGGAAACTATGTTAGCTGAAAACATAGTGAAGGATCATCATTCTATCATGGTGATTGGCACAATGGAGATAACTCTGGAAGCTGGGAAGAAAGACAGTGAAGATTTTCTAAGTCCTGAAAGAGACTTGGAACTGCAAAAAGAAGATTTGGTGACTGGATCATCAAATGAGACCATTGGGTCTTGTAATTTTGAAATTGATAATTTGACTATGTTTACAGGTGTTGCAGAAGACAATCCATCTCTTGGAGTTGTCTTGAATGAAGATGAACTGTTGCAGAAGAAGGAACTCATAAATTCCAAGGAAGGTGAGACAATCATGTCTCATATGAAGGAATTTGTTACTGTTGATGACAAGGAGGAGTTGGCTTGTCTGATTAGCCAAGAGAAGATTGTAGGACAGACTTTCAGAACTGTCATAGTGGTGAAGAATCAGAATTATATTCTGATAAAAGATAAAGATACAGTGTTTGAGGAATTTGAATTGATTGACAGAATCAATCAAGGAGGTGAAGGACAATCACTGAAGGTTATCAAGGAAGAAGAAGAAGGTTATGCTGAAACTAAATTGCAGCATATTGATGATGTGAAATAAGTTCAAAAGAAATGGCTGAAATGCTTGCTGGAAACAATTATGCCAGAGAAAGAAATTGCAGACATTAGAGTGAAAATGCTTGAAGTTGTGAAAGAAGCAAGAGCAAATACTAGTTTGCCAAAATTAATTATGATTACTAGTATACAAAGAAGAATGAATGAGTATGTTACTGCAGTTAGAGAATCAAATGATAATTCATTTTTTAAAAGTGAATTTGCAGGTAGTGAGCAGAAGAAGAATGTTGTAGAGGGAGATATCTTCAAAGATATTCAGGAAGCTTGGGAGGCAGCAACATCTATAGCAACAAAAGCAACAAAAGAAACATCTATAGCAACAAAGGCAACATATGCAGCAACATCTACAGCAATGTCAAGAGAAATATTTACAGCAGAAATTGAAAGCAACAACAAAAGGCAGAGTAATTTCCAAACAGAAGATAAACTGGACATAGAGATTGAAAGTATAAGGAGATTGATGATGAAGGTGTTTCAGAAAAAGACAGTAGCAAGAAAACAAAGAAATTTCAGCCAGGAGAAGACAAGAACAGACTGTGAAAGCATAGCTAGTGGAAAGATGCAGAATAAAATATGGAAACCTGGAAAAGTACGACAGAAGAATGATACAGCTTATGGACAACAGCAAAACAAAGTATGGGATCCAAGAGGCAAAAGATTGGAAGGACATGATCAGGAGATCATGATAAATTTCTACTTTGGGAGTCTGATGCAAGAGCATTAGGCTCAAGAAAATTCCTTGTATTTTAATAGACTTAGGGGTTTTGTGTTTTCAAGGGAGTTGGTTTCTTATATGATGTTTTGAGTGATTTTAATGAAAACTAATTAAATATTGTGAGGAATTTTGTAAATGTTCTCGAATGTTGGAGAACATGAGAGAATTAGGCTAGGTGAGAGTGTGTAGGGATTGAGATATTTAGGAATTAATGGTAAATCCTAAATTAGAATTGGTTTCATGATTTTGTGATGAAAGAGGATCCTTAGGGGTTAGTTGAGGCAAATGAGGAGTTAGAAGATATTTAGGGTTTTGTTGAGAGGATGAAGGATCTGAAACCAAAAATAGTTTCAAAACCTTTTGTATAAAAATGATAAGCCTCAAGACAATAAAACATAGAGGTAGAAATAGAGTAGGATTGAGAAAAATAAGGGTTTGGACTGGAAGCCTACGGGTTGTAGGAAGAAAAGGCCACTGATACAGAAGATCAGGCCAGAGGAAGAATTTCCTATGTAATTACTGTGTGTTAATACAAAGAACTCAATTTTCTGAGTTCATATTTCATTTCTGAGTTATATGGTGTGCAGGTGAAATTGATAGAATCAAAGGAAGTTCGTCAATTTTATATTGGGTTACAGGATTGTTGATTGTATGAGTTTGTGTTTAATATTGAATTGTGATTGTGAAATTGTGTGTATTGATCACAGAATGGATCGATGAGATAGAAGAGGAAATGATTTCTCAAGTCGATATCTTGAGTATATTGTTTAAGAACCAACAATCGGAATAGGAATCATATGTTCCAGATGTGTATCGATCTTATCCCCTTAAATGGCGTTTCTGTGGTTACTAAATAAACAGTGATGATATTTGGATGACGGATGTTATTGAGGAAAGGAGTTGAATTCAATTGAATTCAGTTTTGAGGGTTCTATGCAAAATAACCGAATAGAATGAAATCCATTCTATGAAATACCACTGATCTAAACATGTGTTCGAAACTGTGAATTGAAGGCGCAGTAGGATGGAGATGTTGGATCGGTCAAAGGAGTGGAACTTCGAAGGTGCAGAGGAAGCGTGGCGAAACTATGCGATTAGAACCGTGAAGTGGTTTCAGAAAACAACAGATGGTTTTCACGTAGGTTGAGAATGGTAAGTGGTAAATCATTGATCGAACGCGATAGCATTCAGGTGGCGACACGTAGCAGTGGAATACCACCGCTTTCGCGTTGCTTTGGAGCAATAAAGTGCTGGAGTAAATTGAACACGATAGTCGTCCGATCATAGACATCGGAGATCCGACGGTGTTCGCACCCGAAGTTGCGCAGAGGTTAACAAAGGTGTGGACCTGACAATGAAACAGGTACGTTAAATGTCATGCATCTTGAAATGCGATATCCGTTGGATGTACGCATAGAACGATTGTGAAGTGCGATAGCCGTGGATTGATGGGTATTAAGATCGACGGTGTAAAGATCGAGGAGTTAAAGATCTACGGTTGAAATCAAAGGTATAAAGCTATTCGGCGGAAAGCGGAAAGGTGAGCTGGTAAGTGTGGGACCTGGATATAATATCATTTTGGTGCTTTGGGTTTTTAACCAAAGTCGAATGTTGATGTGGTATTCATAAAGTGAATTTTATTATGGTTTTAACCATAGGTTTTAAGAAAAGAAGCAAAGCTTCCGCGTGAAAGGTCACCATATATGATGGTTGAAAATTGGGTATTTAACCAAGGTTAAATATATTCATTCGAATTTCATGAAATGGGTTTCGGTATATGGTTTTATCCATCGATTGAAAAGGTAAGCTTCCGCTTATGAGATTACCTTGTCTGAGATTTATTGGGGTTTTAATTTGAAAAGCATTTTATATGCAGATTGTGGGTTTTTGCTACTGTGGCAGCGTCAGTATCTTTCCCCCATTCTAAAATATTAATAAAATGCCTCAACAGTTTGGCTCTATTTCATGGTGTTTTGATGTATTTTCCTGTTTGCCGTAGATTTAGTCTTTGTTTGCTTTGTATTACTATTTGTTCCCAATTTGGTATATTACAGTGGCATCAAAGCTCATAGACTTGGCTCAGCCTGTGGAGCATATGGTCTATGACACCGCAAGATAGAGAATACATTACATACCGAAAGCAGCGGTATAGAAGCAGAGAGTGTAGGCTCGAAATAACACCTGATCAAGAAGACAACGTTTCGGTGGAGGAAGGCAAGGGGAAGGCACCAATGGCAGAAGAACGAGATGAGGGGAAGGAGTTTGGTAACCTCCTCCTAAAATCAATGCGGGAGCTCTCCAAGAAGATAGAGGAGATGAGACAGAAGATTGCTGGGGAGAACAGATAGTGGGAGATTCCAAGGGAATTTCACAATGGAGAAGAATACGGTACTTCTCACCATATACTGGAGCATAACGTTGCGCAGCAGGCAGTGCCACGCACTCCACCATGCTCTACCATGCCCACATTCCTGACTTTAGGAGCAGGAACGGGAGGACCCCAGGAGTCGGAGGTGGGTCACTACGGGGAATATTTTGCAGAATATTAGTCGTATGGCCCAGAATTCGGAGATGCCCTCACCTTCAATGAATTCTGCCAGCTGAAAAACAATAGCAGACCATGCAGCCAGAATAGAAGAGGGTACACGCAGGGTATTGACCTGCAACCTAAGTCACCATGTTCATGATCGTGTTCGAGTTCGATGACCTTGAAATTCGAATAAAGTTTAGCACCTAAAATTTTGTCGATAAAGTTTGGCATAAAATTCGACATATAGAAATTTGAAAAAAAATATGTATGTATATTTTAAAAAATCAATTTTAAGCAGGCTGAAAAATAAATATGATGGACATAAATATATAAGCATGTCAATTTTCAAAGTAACCAAATAACGTAACCCAAAGTTCGAACCGAACCAAACCTATTCTATTTTTAACCAA
Source organism: Pinus albicaulis (assembly GCA_034641835.2). Taxonomy (NCBI): domain Eukaryota; kingdom Viridiplantae; phylum Streptophyta; class Pinopsida; order Pinales; family Pinaceae; genus Pinus; species Pinus albicaulis. The sequence continues at coordinate 1,508,112,620 of CM076575.1, read as the reverse complement.
TTTTTAAAAAAAATTCGTTGGAGCTCACCTTTAAGTTCAGCAAAAAAATCTTATTTGAGTTCGGCATTAAATTCGGCGAATTTAATTGAAATTGTTTCAGGTTCGGTGAATTTTGAACCCCAAGGATATAATTCGCCGAACCAGGTGACTTAGCCTGCAACGTACCTTGGGCAGATTTTTCTTGCCTACCTACGATGGGTAATCAAAGTGTTCGACAAAGGCTTGGGTGGAGAAGTTGGACATTTACTTTCAGCTGAACCAAATGGCAGAGGTGGAGGCCATCAAGGAGGCAACGCTGCACCTTGAGGGAGAAGCCCATGACTAGTGGTTCCATGGGATGTCTACGCTAGGTCATGCAGGAGTGACAGCGTATGCGGAGTTCACTCGGAGGTTGGTTGAGAGATTTGATCAGAAGGACCCAGAGGAACATTTTGTTGAGCTGACCAAGCTCAAACAAACGAGGAACCCAGAAACTTACATTTTCGAGTTCTTGAAGCTCTCAGTGATGGTCCCCAATCTGTCTGTGCCCAGGAGAGTGTATATGTTTATTGACAGACTGGCGGAACCTTTGCGTGGGCTAGTCAGATCCACTAGGCCTACTATGCTGCAGGATTTAGTAATGAGGACTAGGAACTTATAGGATGCCATGCCGAGGGCAAGGGCTCATTTTCCCCACAGACCAACATTCCAGCAGAAGGGGAAAGACATGTGAGCTCCACCCCCGAGAGGGAACCAGGGCCAAGGGCCTTTGGATGATGATACCCGGAGAGACTTGAGATGGAGGATGCTTTGCTTCACTTTCCAGGAGCCATGGGCACCGGGTCATCGTTGTGCCAGAGGCAAGGCACATTACATTGAGGTCTTCTCTGATAGTGAGGGAGAAGAAGATGCATATGAGGATTTGGAGGGAGATGCCAACACCGGTGCACCAGGAGGAGATCATCCACCACCACCTCCCCCAGCAGCAGCAGGAGCAACGTTTGTACATATCGGAGGAATCCTTGCATCCTTGCCGGGAGTTCCCATGTACTTAACGCTGAGAGTCCGAGCCATAGTCCAGGGGCAACATGTCTTAGTGCTGGTGGACAGCGGAGCCACACACAACTTTATCGATGCCCAACTAGTGCAGAGGAGGGGCATACAAACAAAGAGCTTTGATGGTTTCTCTGTGTTGGTTCTAGGTGCCAGGACCATGCAGTGCATGTGGTATGTTCCGACATTAGCAATGACCATGGGGACATACACAGTGACCAATCATTTTTTTGTGGTCGATATTCCAAATACCAACGTGGTGTTGGGTGTACAATGGCTTATCACACTTGGGAAAGTCACTACAGATTGGGAGACTCTAGAGATGAAGTGGATGGACAAGAAGAGCGGGAAGCATGTGATGATCAGAGGCATGCACACATATCCTCCCTAGACAGTCTCGGCACACCGGATGGAGACAATTTTCGGAAGGAAGACATAGAGTGCGCAGTGGAGTTGTGTATTTCAGAGGCAGGTGTCTCAGGTCAGCGGTGCATCCCGATGTGTAGACTATCCTAGACCGTTACTCCACGGTTTTCGAGGACATACCACCGGAGCAGCCACCAGACTGAGGGATTGAGCACACCATTGAGCTGGAGCAGGGCATCCAGGCAATTGTCACCACTCCCTACAGGCACCCCAAGGCCTATAGGGATGAGATTGAGAGAGCAATATATGAGCTCTTAGCAGTGGGACACATCAGACCCAGCACTAGCCCCTTTGCGTCTTCAATGATTCTAGTAAAGAAGGACAACACACTACGAATGTGCATGTATTACAGGGCGCAGAACAAGAAGATCATGAAGAACCGCTACCCCATCCCCAGGATTGATGAGCTGATGGATGAGTTGAGGGGAGCCAAGTTCTTCTCCAAGATCGATCTGAGGTCGGGGTACCATCAGATCAAGGTGAGGGACCAGGATGTTCCTAAGACTGCATTTCGCTGCCATTACAACCATTTTGAGTTTTTGGTTATGTCCTTTGGGCTGACCAGCGCTCCAACCACTTTTCAGTCGTGCATGAACCACATCTTCCATGGTCAGTTGAGGAAGTTCATGCTGGTATTTTTTGATGACATTCTCATCTACAGCTACACGTGGGAAGTGTTGAGATTTTGTGTATTTGGGGTAGCATCAATTGTGCTCTGGGTCCCAAATTTTGAGGAAGGACTAGAGTTCACCTGATCTACAAGACCCAGAAATGGATTTGGCAAATTTCATCTGGTTTAGGAGATATTAAATTAATTAATTATTTTAATGTATTTCCTAAGTTAAAACTTAGGAAAATAAAATAATTGAAGTTAATTTAATTAAACATGTGATGAAATTGTCTTAAGTCACACGGATCAAGCTTTCTTTTAATCTTAACCATTGATTAAAGATTTAATCTTGGCCGTTGATTTGTCAACAAGAAAAGTATAAAGGAAAGGCTTGGAGTCATTCGTAAGACAAACAGAGGCAAACCACTGAAGCTAAGCTGAGATTCTAGGGCGGGGTTGCTAAGAATTCTCAAGTGTTTCAGTTGCAGAGAGGGGAATTTAGAACAAGGGGATAATCTGATCTCGGGGTCTAGAATACACAAGAAGTAGAGAAGAGATCAGGAAAGACAACACAGAGGAAGGCAGCAGCAGCAGCAAGGACAGCGTGATTTTCAAGAAACCCTTCAGGGGTTATGCAGAGACCCTTAGGGGCAGTGTAGTGACTGCGTCACCTAGTCTAGGGTATCCCTTCCAGTGACAGTGCTAAGCATTTGGAGGCCTTCAGAGGCTAACACAGTGTCTTTCAGGGGCAGATCTGCGGTTTCTAGGCCTAGATCTGGCTGAGTTTTGTAAATCCCGTTTGAGGGTGTGGATCAGTCAGTATTGTTGGTCTTAGATCAGCCAGGTGCTGCAAATCTAGAGTTTTCTCTGTAGGGTTTTCTAGATCTGGAACCCAAAGTTGTGTATTCAGAAATATTCTTAATAATAGAGCCCTCTAGCAGCCAGAGACCGGTTTTCCCACATTGGGTTTTTTCGGGGACAGTTTGTCCAGAAATAACTGTCACTTTGTCTATGTGTGCATGTGCTTATTCTAGATCTGAATTGGTAGAGATCTATTATGTGTTTTGCTTTGATGTTAACTTGAATTTATTCAGTTGATAACTTGTATAAGTAGGAGAAGCTTAATCGGATTAACATAAATAATTTCTGCATAAGAATTAAGATTCAAAAATTTCTACATGGTATCAGAGCAATTGCAGATCTAGAAGGGTCACCAGCTGAAGAATTTGAAGGATCTAGCTGCAGAAAGTAGTTGGAAAGGCAGCGAAAAAGAAGATTTGAAGGGACAATGCAGTTTTTAGGAGGAAATTCACGCAAAGGGAGTGGTGACGTTGTCCAGCGCTGTGTCCTAGCAAGCCCACACAATTACTGTGTAGAGGCAGTTCAAAAACAACGCTGGTTGGGTCTGAAGACAACTAGTGTGATTCAGATCTGAATCTGTCAGATCCATAAAATGTCTGCAGAAAAGTTGTAGAAATTCAGAAGAGCTGGTGGGGTTAAACTTCTAAAGTTTTCATATTTTCAACCTTAGCACAAGTGACAAAGTTTGGGAAGAGATCAGCTTCTCAGAGAGTTTCTTGCCAAAGGAAACTTGCAGTTTGGTCAGAGGATCAAAGAAAAAGCTGAATCATAGTTGATTTCGTAGATTTCCAAGGAGGGAAATCAAGTGTCAGAGGGAGCAGAGGGTTCCCAGTTTGAAAAGGACCCTAGATCCAAGATCTCTAGCATAGAGAAGAGGAGCTCCGACACATTCTGAGCAGATGGCTCCTCATGGACTGCGTGATCAGGATAGGCTAGAGGGCCTCTCAAACTTTTCGGTGTGGAAAGCAAGGATCCTAATTGTCCTTGAGGCATATGGTTCAAAAGATCAAGTGCAAGAGGCAGACCCCATCACGCTCACAGATGCGGATCTCTCCTAGGAAGCATAAGGAAGTTGTTGGGCATGCCAAGCGGCTGATAATGGATAGTATCAAGGATCATATTGTGCCACACATAGCTGAGAAGAGGACAGCTAATGAGATGTGGAAGGCCTTGACTTCCCTATATGAGGGAAAATCAGTCCAAAGAAAGATGTTGTTGGAGGCCCAAATGAGGTCATTCATGATGACCAAGGGAGAAGACATCGAGCACTTTCTCTTCAGATTGCAGTTAATCAGGGATCAGCTGACTACAACAGGTGCAACCGTAGATGATGCAGTGATAGTCAGGACTCCCCTCAATACAGTCACGGATGAGTGGGAAACCTTTGTCCAAAGTATCTTGGGCAGAGCGTACCTCCCAGATATCGACAGCTTGTGGTCGATCCTGCGATAAGAAGAACTACGAAGGTTCACCAAGAAGCAGCACAACCCTGCATTGAGCAAGGTTAAAAAGGAAGAGGAGCAAGATGTAGCCTTGGCATCGAAGAAACAACCAAAGAAGAAGAAGAATCTTTCTAAGATCAAGTGCTTCCAGTGTGGTGAAATGGGACATTTTGCTAGCCATTGTCCAGAAAAGAAGAAGGATAAGGAAGCATCTTCTTCCAAAGCAGCGGTGCCAGATGATGGGTCAGGAGATGATGTAGCCATGAGTGCTCATGAACCATGGAGGTGGGGTGACATGGACATGTAGAGGAGCTACATGGAAGTAAGACAAGATCCTTGAGCAACTCATCTCTTGGATCACAAGCGAACTACGATAGCCTTAAGACAGTAGCGGGACTAGTGGAGAAGTGGGTGCATAGATCATAGATGAGGCATAAGCAGAGGCAGATCTGGAGGCTGGGAGGAGCAACGCAGGGCATAGTAGCAGCAGCGTAGAAGCAGTAGTAGCGTAGAGGCTGATGTGACTTCAGCAGCGCAGTGCAGTACTGTTTACGCAGTGCAGAGCTGCAACAACGAAGAGAGATTCAGAGGGACAACGTAGTGCAGCAACAATGTGATAGATTTCAGCATAAGGAGCTGATGTGACTTCAGTAGTGCAGAGGGAGTCTGATTAGGTAGGCAGAGCTGTAGCTGTGCATCGTTCTTTAGATGCCAGAACAGATTTGTAGCCCATGGAGCTTTAGTGATAAGGATGCAGCCCATCTGACTTGTCTATCAAAGATTGGGCAGGAGATTCAGTTGTTTCTCTCAACAACTGAAGTTGCAGTGCAACAGATCAGTAGTGGAAGTACTATGAGCAACACAGATGCAACATATTGAGAGGGAGCTGTAGTACGGTGGTTGCAGTGGCAGTGGAAGAGTCATGGGTAGCAGTACAGAATGGCAACAACAGTGCAGAGTTGAGTGGCAGGAGGCCAAGCTTCAGCAGCACAAAACCAGTCACCAAAATCATGTAATGCATAAGTATGATGTATTGCTAGAGCACACCCTTGATGCTAAGAGGGAGTGTTGAGATTTTGTGTATTTGTGGTAGCATCAGTTGTGCTCTAGGTCCTAAATTTTGAGGAAGGACTAGAGTTCACTTGATCTACAAGACCCAAAAATGGATTTGGGAAATTTCATCTAGTTTAGGAGATATTAAATTAATTAATTATTTTAATGTATTTCCTAAGTTAAAACTTAGGAAAATAAAATAATTATAGTGAATTTAATTAAACATGTGATGAAATTGTCTTAAGTCACACGGATCAAGCTTTCTTTTAATCTTAGCCATTGATTAAAGATTTAATCTTGGGCATTGATTTGTCAACGAGAAAAGTATAAAGGAAAGGCTTGGGGTTATTTGTAAGATACACAGAGGCAGAGCACTGAAGCTAAGTTGAGATTCTAGGGCGGGGTTGCTAAGAATTCTCAAGTGTTTCAGTTGCAGAGAGGGGAATTTAGACCAAGGGAATGATCTGATCCCGGGATCTAGAATACACAAGAAGCAAAGAAGAGATCAGGAAAGACAGTGCAGAGGAAAGCAGCAGCAGCAGCAGCAAGGACAACGTGATTTTCAAGAAACCCTTCATGGGTTACGCAAAGACCCTTAGGGGCAGCGTAGTGACTGTGTCACCCAGTCTGGGGTAACGCAGACCCATTCCAGTGACAACGCTGAGCATTTGGAGGCCTTCAGAGGCTGATGCAGTGTCTTTCGGGGGCAGATCTGGGGTTTCTAGGCCTAGATCTGGCTGAGTTCTGTAAATCCCATTTGACGGTGTGGATCAGTCAGTAATGTTGGTCTTAGATCAGCCAGGTGCTGCAGATCTAGAGTTTTCTCTATAGGGTTTTCCAGATCCGGAACCCAGAGTTGTGTATTCAGAAATATTCTTAATAATAGAGCCCAGCAGCCATAGACCGGTTTTCCCACATTGGGTTTTTCTGGGGACAGTTTGTCCATAAATAACTGTCACTTTGTCTATGTGTGCATGTGCTTATTCTAGATGTGAATTGGTAGAGATCTGTTATGTGTTTTGCTTTGATGTTAACTTGAATTTATTCAGTTGATAACTTGTATAAGTAGGAGAAGCTTAATCGGATTAACAAAAATAATTTCTGCATAAGAATTAAGATTCAGAAATTTCTACAAGAAGAACATTTGCAGCACATTGAAGCTGTGTTGCGTATCTTGGAGGAGCAACATTTCTATGCCAAGTTGTCCAAGTGCGAGTTTGGGATTACAAAGATGCTCCATTTGGGGCATATTATCGGAGTGGACGGAGTGAGAGTCCATGAGGAGAAGATTTGAGCCATCCGGAATTGGCCGGAGCTGAAGAAGGTGACTGAACTTCAGGGGTTTGTAGGCATCTACACCTACTACAGGAAGTTCGTCAAAGGATTTTCACAACTTGCAGCATCCCTCACAGATCTCACCAATAAGGGGGCTTTCTGTTCGACAGATGCTGCGCAGAGGGCCTTTGACAGGCTCAAGGAGGTGATGAGCAGTTGCCAGGTGTTGGCATTGCCTGACTTCACACAACCCTTTGTGCTGGAGTGTGATGCTCCAGGAGAAGGAGTGGGCGCAGTATTGATGCAGGGGGGCATCCTATAGTTTCGAGAGTCAGAAGTTGCTGCTGCATGAGAGATTGTACCCCATATACGACAAGGAGATGCTGGCCATCATGCATGCGTTGGTCAAGATGTAGCAGTACCTAGTGGGTAACATATTTCGGGTGAGCACTGACCACGACAGTCTCTGGTTCTTCCTTGAGCAGAAGCAATTGCAAGAGAGACAACAGAAATGGGTCAGCAAGATCCAGGCCTATGAATTTGACATCGAGCATGTTAAGGGGAAGAACAATGTGGTGGTTGATGCTCCATCACGAAGACCGGCAACGCTGTCCTTGATGAGTCTTGACGCAGATTGGAGAGCCCAGCTTTTGGTGGAATACTCCAAGAACTGTTTTACATGTGAGGTGTTAGATGGGCAGGTGAGAGATGACTGGTACCGGGTGATGGAAGAGGTCATCTATTATCGGGATAGGATATTCTTGACAGGCAACTTCCAACTCAGGGAGAAGATTTTGCATGCAACCCATGATTCACCACTTTCAGGCCATCAGGGGTTCACTAAGACATACAGGGCCATCAGGGAGAGGTTCTCTTGGAAGGGCCTCAAGGACGACGTACTCTGGCATGTCAAGGAGTGCATGGTTTGCCAAAGGAATAAGGGAGAGCAGAGCCATCCTGCAGGTTTGCTACAGCCACTTCCCAATCCAGAGGGGAAATGGGAAAGCATATCCATGGATTTCATCACTAGATTACCCACAGTGCAGGGAAAGGATTGCATTTTTGTAGTTGTTGATTGACTGACGAAGTATGCGCATTTCTTCGCCATCTCAACTCGGTACACAGCTTCATAGGTGGTTGAGTTATTTTTCCGGGATCTTTTCAGACTCCATGGTCTCCCAAAGACCATAGTCAGTGACAGAGATAGCCGGTTCATGGGCGGCTTTTGGCAGGAATTATTCCATTTAGTGTGTACAGAGTAGACACCTAGCACCAACTATCACCCACACACAGACGCACGTACTGAGATAGTGAACAAGTGGTTGGAAGGCTGCTTGAGAAACTATGTCACGGGGCAGCAAAAGGCTTGGTTGCGTTGGCTTCACTTGGGGGAGTACTGCTATAACACGACATTCCACATGTCGATTGGTATGCCTCCATTTTACACTTTGTATGGTTATAATGCTCTAACTTTTGTTGATGTGATGTTTGGAGCTAGCAAGCCCCCTAGAACCAAAGACTAGATCCAAGAGAGCCAAGACATACTCCAGGCTCTCAAGGACAACATAGCTTCAGCGTAGAACCAGCAGAAACTTTACGCAGACAAAGGCCGCGTGGAGAGGCAGTTTGAGGTAGATGATTTGGTTTACCTCCATCTTCAGCCATACAAGCAGTCCACGCTAAAGAAAAAGGGAGCTGAGAAGCTCAAGCCCTGCTTCTACAGACCATACAGGGTTATTAGGCATGTTGGGGAGGTAGCATATGAGCTGGAGTTGCCAACTGGGAGTAGGATCCACAATATTTTTCATGTCTCATGCCTGAAAAAGGCCTTGGGACAACAGGTGACAGTCACTATGGAGCTTCTGCCCGGTGATGATGAGGGGCATTTGGTGCTACAGCCGGAGGCCATCTTGGACACCCGAGAGAGATAGTTGAGGAGAAGGACTGTGAAGGAATATCTGATCTGATGGAGGAACCTTCCAGATGAGGATGCCACTTGGGAGGGGGAGAAAATCTTGCAGCATCCATCCTTGCAGTTGCTTGAGGACAAGCAACGTTTTGGCGGGGAGGACTGTAATATTCCAAATTAGTAGTCAGCTAATTGGAATATTAATTTTTGACAAGTTTTCCTTTTTCTATAGTTAGCAGGAAAATAAAGTGGGTAGAGGTGACCCACAAATAAATCAGAGATTAAAACACTTTCCTAAAGTCACTAAGGCAAAGATTAAAGTCGAAGTGGGATCCATGGGGGCCAGCATCTCGCAGTAGGGGGGAGCAGCCTAGTGGCAGCACAGGAAAGGGGGCAGTAGAGGCAGCGCAGCGTCAGTGCAGAGGCAACGTGGGGACAACAGTTGCACAGTGTTAGCGCAGGGATTGGCAGGCAGAGGTGGCAACACAGTCCAGTGGGGCCCAAGGGGAACGTTGAGGGCTCAACGAGGTAATAGAGGATGAGAGCAGCTCATTCCTCATTCATTCGATCATCAACTAATTTTCTGGCTAGTAAACCAGAAGCACACTTGAGCTATTTAGTCGAGTTTGCAAGTGTTGTTTAGCACAGATATTTCCAAGCGGGAATCTCAACCTCATCCTCGGGAGACTTCGAGTTTCTGCTCAGGAGAGGAGTTCAATTCAGTTTTGGAGGAGATTCACACAAGTTCATTCTAGAGATATGCAGCCCCTTCCAGGGCAACGTAGTCAGCCAGAGAAACACGTAGTCCAGCAGTGGAGCAGCTCTGGAGAGGGAGAAAGGCCAAGGGATTTTAGCCGTGAATCTTGTGAGGGGATCAACCCTTCCATAGCACAGTTTTTGGGCAGTTTCCAGCAGATCAATTCAGAGCCCAATTTACCCAACAGATTTGCGTACCCAGCTCAAGAGGGTGATTTTTTGGGGTCAGCATTTCGAAAAACCCTTCGTGGGTTTTTCTGGGTTTGTTGTGGAGAGTCCGAACAAACCCCATTACACATTCCATTTCCAGCCAGTAGTAGCATCTTCTAGACTGGGCAGCGTAGAGGAGGAGCCACGCAGAGCAACCAACAACCAAAGTTTTTGGGCAGGGATTGAGGAGTATTTCAGCCAGCCTTGTGCAGGCCAAGGTGCCATCTTCCTAGCACCATTTGTATCTTTCCCCCATTCATAAATATTAATAAAATGGCTCAGCAGTTTGGCTCTATTTCATGGTGTTTTGATGTATTTTCCTGTTTTTTTGTAGATTTAGTCTTTGTTTGCTTTGTATTACCGTTTGTTCCCAATTTGGGATATTACAGAGTGTATAGATATATGGAGTGAGAAATCGTGGAGGCATGAGTTACCCCTTTCCTCGACTTGCTTTTTCCACCCCTCTGGTGTGCCTTTCAATTATTTTTGATAATTATTTGATAAGGAGCATAAATCAGGTGTCCAAGCTTTCTTTTAATGATGTAGCATTAATTTACCCCTTAATGATGAGTCTGGTTCTCGCTCATTAGGGTTGGGACATGCAAAGGTTCTTTTATTATGTGATGGAGCATCTAGTGCTCAGGAACTAGGTGATGGCTAATGAGGGGGGTAGAGCTCATTCTAGGCTTTTTCCCACACACTAATTAATGTTCCAGCCATCATTTGCATTTTAATTTTTCTTTTTCTTTTACTGGGGCCATCGTATGCTTTTACCTTTATTTTAGTTGCACCAACCTCCAGAGCAATGTTTTCCGACCCCAACTCAAGGATGTAGATATGAGGATGCCAAATCCCAATGAACCAATGATAGCCAACCTAAAGGATGGATGTGAAATCAAGGGAATGGTGAAGAGTGGTAAGTATGGAATGTACATGGACATGCTACTTCAATCTATGTTACCCAAGTAGTGCCCCTCCTATAACCCTAAGGCCTCAGAGGATGTCCCACCGGACTAGGGCCAAAGATTAATTCCCCTCGTAAGGTCAGAGAACAAGTTTACAGACAAGATCGGTCAATCATCCTAATCACCTCTTTATCCATGTCAGAATGCCCAAAAGTTAAAACTTTAAGTAAAAGCACTTGATTTGCAAAATGGTTCAATTATATGCGAAGGGGCAACCCACCTTCCTTCAAGAGGAATGTTGGATGATGGCTGGTGCAAATGGTGGAGGAATGGCATATCATCATATACTGACCAATGTATTGGGCTACTGGCTAGCTTGTTGTTCAATATAGGACAAAAATTGTCCTACATGGTTTCCCACTTTTGGTGGGTAACAAGGAGTGCCAAAGTATCTCTTGTACTAGCAAGAAGCATGGCTAAACTCTCTAAGGTAGAATGTGAAGTAAACTGCAGTGCAACCCAATAAGGTACAATAAGGTACAGGAGACAGTTTGAAGTCAAGGATGTTGATGATGCCTGCAGCAAAGTATTGTACACTCAGCTGAAGGCGAAGGGCCAACAAAGAGCTCTGGAAATACATCTCAGAAAGAAAGCTTTGTCAAAACTCAGAATTAAAACAGGCAAGGGAAAGAAGTAATTTTTTTGCAGAAATAGAATGATTCTACCAAAATGATTCATTGCAATATTGAGAGACACAGACACAAAATGCTGGACACTGCACCCTGAGTCTCAACCCCAAAACAGAAAACATCATTAGAAGAAAAAACATGACTGCAACTGTGGAGGGTCATAAAATTGAATGCAATTCAAACCCAGATGATAGGCTGGCTTGGACCATAAAGCAGAACATAGCAATAGTGGTGGAAAAAAACAAGCTGGAGAAGAACCTGAAAAGCTCTTCCACATTAAATTCAAATCTGAAAGACAAAAATCGGAGCTTTGTTCGATTCAGGGAATCAAAAGAATTTAATCTTAGAAACTTGAGTTGAGAGGTTGGGATTGAAGACCTATAACCATCCAAAGCCTTATCCATTGGGTTGGCTACATAAAGACACTAAAATGCAAAACGTAGGATAAATTTGCGATGAATGAGAGCTCCATGGATGAGGTGGAATGTGATGTTGTTCCATAAAAATGTCCTGTTTTGGCGGCCCCTACTTGTAGGACAATGATGCCATTTTCCTCATAAGATTTCATAAATATAGATTGGTCGAGAATTGAAGACCATTCTCATCAATGCCTGCAAGGGAAAGCAAACGATCTCTCTTGTAACAACTGACCAAGTGAAGAGATTGACTAATGTCAGTAGAAAGTTTGTGATGTTGGTGTTGAAACCCAATGCTGATGGGATGGGTTTAGAAGCAGAGACTTTAGATGCAAGCTGTACTAAGAGGCAGAGGAAGCAGTGGGACAATTTAATAAATCAGTTCAAGGAAATCCTCCAATAGCCCAAAAGGTTACCTCAAAAATGTGGGTTGGGGCATGAGATTAAATGATTGTCAAATTCCCCATTGCCAAATATTGGTTTTTACGTACAGTCTTTGTTGGAATTAGAGGAAGTCAAGAGACAAATCCAAGAATTACTTGACCAAGGGGCTAAAACCAAGTGCTTCCCGATGTAGAGCACCAGTTGTTTGGGTTCCCAAGAAAGATGGGACTTGGCATAGCATTGACTACTGGGCACTTTACCATATAACAAGCATGAATCATTATATACTTTTGAGGATTGATGACCTGCTTGAACAGCCACAAAATGGAAAATATTTCACTAAACCGGATCTTAGGTCTGAATACCATCAAGTGTGGAAGAAAGAGGAAGATATATAGAAAGCCACATTTAGAACCAAGGAAGGAATATATGAATGGCTGGTTTTACTCTTTGGACTTTGCAATGCTCTGAAAACATTTATGAGACTCATGAATGAAATCCTCCATCCATTTATAGATTCTTTTGTGATAATATATTTCAATGGTATCCTTCTTTTCAGCTAGACATGGGAAGAGCATACTCAGCACCTAAAGCTAGTATTTGAAATGCTGTGAAACAGTGGTTGCTTCTAAAGTTGAAGAAGTGTGAATTTTCTCAGCAGCATTTTAGATTTGATCTTGCTAAGATCAAGACTTTACAGAGTGGCCTAGACCCAATATATCACATAGGTTCAGGGGCAGCAGATGCGGGGGAGTGGGGGGGTTCTTCTTGTCCCCAAAGGGAAAATTGAGATGGAATACTCATTGAGCCTAGGCACAGCCTCTAATAATCAGGCTGAAATGTATGCTCTCTTTCATGGCATTACTTTGGGACAATCCTTACTAATCAGATCTCTAACTATAATATGCGACTCTAACAACTCCATTCATCATCGTGCTTGGGAACCTTCCCTTTGCACTCCATTCTTCGTCATCTATATCTAAGAATCATGAGATCACTCGCCTCGATCCTCATATCCAAGCTAAACATGTCTTAAGAGGCCTGAACAAGACAGTACATAAGTTGGCAAATCAAGCTCTAACACTACCTCCTGGAACTGTGAGGCTCAATGGATCCCTGCAGGAAACAATGTTACCGTAGACCATTGATGATGAATATAATCATAAAAAATCTTATTACAACCCACCATGCATGCCAAGTATGTGGCATTCAAATGTTGAATCAAGTGCATGTGAATGTGGTTAAGGTGAGCCATTGAAGTGAGAAGGGAGGGTACCATGGTAGCCAAACCAGCATCATGGGAATCAGAGGAGAGTGTAAGTCAATCATTTGGAGGAAAGACATGGCTTTTCACTGGATTTGTTCCATGCAAGCAACGGGTGAAAGATAGGATCGGACTGCTCTTCAAGGCAGACCCTGCATGCGATTTGAATACTGGCAACCTTTCCTTAGACAAAGAATGGATCACAGATTGTAGGGTGGTAGTTTATTAATACTGGCATTCTTTTGATGCTCCAGCAAAGTTAACAGTCGGTGATCTGTGCGCAGATCAAGAACAAGTGCAAGAGTGATATATGTCTTTGCTTTGCAGGGACTGCGAAGGATTTCACTTGTGGATAGGGAAAAATGGGAAATTGACATCGGCAGGAAGAATAAAGTGCTCAACTTCCCAGTGAACGATTATCAAACTCTGCATTTCACTGTGATGGAGGACAAAAGGGGAAAAAGGAGAGGAGCAGACAGAGCTGAGAGGGATGTTGATGATGATGTTAGGATGGAAATAGCAGTGCTAGGTTGGAAAATGGATCACTTCTCGATACAGGTGAAAACACTAACCAATATCCTCTCTTCATAATGTCAACAAATGTAGAATCTGAATGCAGACATGCAACGTCTCTAATCTGAAGTGTAGTAGCTTCAGGCGTTACAGCAGGGAGATGCCCAAGGAACTGAGCACAAAAGATCTTATGCAAATTCAGCCCAATCTGCCTCAGCTGGACTGCCTGACCCCAAACGAGTAGCAGCTACTGGAAACTCGATAATTTTATATGATTATGATATATGATGCCAGCCAGATGTTATTGTATTCATGGAATTTTCTATCGACTGTATCCATATGGATTCTTTTGGAGTCTAGTAGTAGGATTGAGGTGCAGTCAATCTGGCTAAACTAGTATGGTTTTAAAACCTTCTACAATATTTTGTCTCAGGATACTGTGGATGTGTCTCTTCTCTGCTTTGGCACTTTTTTTGCTAATATAATCTAGTCGGTTACTCTTAAGGAAAAAACAATGTCACGGAGGTTCAGAGTTTTACTGGAGCTACTCAATATTTATGAAAATTTTATAGCTGCTTCTTCAAAAGTGATACATGTCTCGATTCCGTGATATCTGGCAATGAGCCTTTTCCTTTGAGGAGTTGCAGAGGAAAATTAGCAGAGTTCCAGTATTAGCATTTCCCAACATCCAATTACTTTTTCAAATCTAAACCGATGACTCAGGGTATACCTTGGGGAGCAGTACTTATGCAAGGAGAAAGACTAGCATGCTAGCATTCTCAGTTATTTTCTGGGGTGCTACTGAACTATCGGACTTATGATGAGGTAGAAATGGAAGCATATTATTTCAAACTACAAAAAAATGGAAGCTCTACCTATTGGAAAAGAGACAGTGAGCTATATGGATCATCAACCATGGCAGCACTTTCAAACTCAAAGCAAAAGAAAGCAGTCTTGCTATTTCAAGAGGATGGGATTTCTGCAACGATTTGACTTTCTAATGAATACAAGAAGGGGATAACAAATAAAACTGCTGGCATGTTGTCCAGACTCCAGACCACCAGCCACCAATGTAGCGGCAGAAAGTACAGTCTTGCAATTGGAACCATTTACCCATGAAGATTACAAAGAATTATATGTTGAGGATGCTGAATTCAAGGTGGTTTACCAAGAGTGGGCACTGTGAACAGGGAGGGACAGAATGGACTGTTACATCAAATGGGTAGATTGTGAAGCCCACAACTTAAAGGTAGCTAGTCATTTTGGTGTAAGCCAAACAATCTCTAATTTGCAAGGGTATGTATGTCATCCCAAATTGCAGAATGATGTTGCAAAGTGCATCAGAGATTGCAAACTGTGTTGCACCAGCAAACCAACTGTAAGCTAGGACTTTACATTCCCTTGCTAGTGCCTAGACAGCCTTGGGAAAGTATGCCCATGGATTTCACAGGTGGTTTATTAAAAAATAACCAAGAACAAGAACATGATTATTCATTTTTGGTAGTGGGCAGATTTAGCAAAATCTGTGTTCTACTCCCATGCAAGACTATATCAGGTGAAGAAGTCATGCAAATTCTTTACTCATCTGTGTAGGTTTACTCTGGTTTATCAAAATCAATTGTGTCAGACAGAGATACTCAGTTTTTGAGTAATTTATGAACCACGTGATGGGAATCAGACGGACACTAAGTTGCAGAGGTCAATGGCCTTCAATTCACAAGCCAATGGACAGATTGATGTGGTGAATAGGATTTTGGTGCATTTGTTGTGGGGATACAATTGAAAAATCCTAAGACATGGGATGGAAGTTTAGCATATATTCACCAGTGTTAAAACTGGGCTGTGCATCCATCTACCAACATGTGACCCTTTGAGACATGTATGTGATATCTTCTGCAGGTCCCATTTCATCTTCTACTTGAACAGTGGCAAGAAATCAAGGATTTAGAAGAATCAGGGGTAGATAAGGAAACGAATTTGCAGAGACAATTAGGTAGATCCATCCAAAGGTGCAGGAATAGCTGGCCAAGGCTTAAAAGAAGTTTAAGGCAAGGAATGATCAGCATTGGACAAAGCATCATTTCAAAAGTTGGTGTGGCTGCACTTGAGCAAGTGATTGTTGAGATTTTCTGTATTTGGGGTAGCATCAGTTGTGCTCTAGGTCCCAAATTTTGAGGAAGGACTAGAGTTCACCTGATCTACAAGACCCAGAAATGGATTTGGGAAATTTCATCTGGTTTAGGAGATATTAAATTAATTAATTATTTTAATGTATTTCCTAAGTTAAAACTTAGGAAAATAAAATAATAAAAGTGAATTTAATTAAACATGTGATGAAATTGTCTTAAGTCACACGGATCAAGCTTTCTTTTAATCTTAGCCATTGATTAAAGAT
Organism: Pinus albicaulis; assembly: GCA_034641835.2. Taxonomy (NCBI): domain Eukaryota; kingdom Viridiplantae; phylum Streptophyta; class Pinopsida; order Pinales; family Pinaceae; genus Pinus; species Pinus albicaulis. The sequence goes on along the minus strand of CM076575.1, from coordinate 1,508,096,480 downwards.
TTAATCTTGGCCGTTGATTTGTCAACGAGAAAAGTATGAAGGAAAAGGCTTGGAATGGAAATTTTGTAAGGCACACGGAGGCGAGCTGAAGCTAGGCCGAGATTCTAGGGCGGGGTTGCTAAGAATTCTCAAGTGTTTCGGTTGCAGAGTGGGAATTTAGACCGAGGGGATGATCTGATCCCGAGGTCTAGAATACACCAGAAGCAGAAAAGAGATCAGGAAAAGACGGTGCGGAGGAAGGCGGCAATAGCAATGGCCGGCCCCGGACGGCACGACGACGACGACGCGGCGGCGGCGGCGGCAAGGACGCGGCGTGATTTTCGGGAAACCCTTCGGGGGTTGTAGGAGACCCTTAGGGGCAGCGTAGTGACCGCGTCACCCAGTCTGGGGTAATGCAATCCCTTCCAGTGACAGTGCTGAGCATTTGGAGGCCTTCAGAGGCTGACGTAGTGTCTTTTAAGGGCAGATCTGGGGTTTCTAGGCCTAGATCTGGCTAAGTTCTGTAAATCCCGTTTGAGGGTGTGGATTAGTCAATATTGTTGGTCTTAGATCGGCCAGGTGCTGTAGATCTAGAGTTTTCTCTGTAGGGTTTTCCAGATCTGGAACCCAGAGTTGTGTATTCAAAAATATTCTTAATAATAGAGCCCTCTAGCAGCCAGAGACCGATTTTCCCACATTGGGTTTTTCCGGGGACAGTTTGTCCAGAAATAACTGTCACTTTGTCTATGTGTGCATGTGCTTATTCTAGATCTGAATTGGTAGAGATCTGTTATGTGTTTTGCTTTGATGTTAACTTGAATTTATTCAGTTAATAACCTGTATAAGTAGGAGAAGCTTAACCGGATTAACAGAAATAAGTTCTGCATAAGAATTAAGATTCAAAAATTTCTACATGGTATTAGAGCAATTGCAGATCTAGAAGGGTCATTAGCTGAAGCATCTGAAGGATCTAGCTACAGAAAGCAGCTGGAAAGGTAGCAAAAAAGCAGATTTGAAGGGACAACGCAGTTTTCAGGAGTAGAATCATGCAGAGGGAAGGGTGATGCTGTCCAGCACTGTGTCCTAGCAAGCCCATGCAATTACTGCACAGAGGAAGCTCAGAAACAGTGCTGGTTGGGTCTGAAGCTAGCCAGTGTGATTCAAATCTAAATCTGTCAGATCTAGAAAATGTCTGCAGAAAAGTTGCAGAATTCAGAAGAGCTGGTGTGGTTAAACTTCTGAAGTTTTCAGATTTTTAACCTTACCACAAGTGACAAAGTTTGGGAAGAGATCAGCTTCTCAGAGAGTTTCTTGCCAAAGGAAACTTGCAGTTTGGTGACTGGTCAGAGGATCAAAGAAGAAGCTGAATCATAGTTGATTTGGTAGATTTCCAAGGAGGGAAATCAAGTGTCAGAGGGAGCAGAGGGTTCCTAGTTCGAAAAGGACCCTAGATCCAAGATCTCTAGCATAGAGAAGAGGAGCTCCGACACATTCTGAGCAGATGGCTCCTCATGGACTGCATGATCAGGATAGGCTAGAGGGCCTCTCAAACTTTTCAGTATGGAAAGCTAGGATCCTGATTGTCCTAGAGGCATATGGTCTAAGAGATCATGCAGAGCAGACCCTGGCCACACCGACAGATGCGGATCTCCTACGAAAGCATACGGAAGCTGTTGGGCATGCCAAGCGGCTGGTAATGGATAGTATCAAGGATCATATTGTGCTACACATAGCTGAGAAGAGAATAGCTAATGAGATGTGGAAGGCCTTGACTTCCCTATATGAAGGAAAATCAGTCCAAAGAAAGATATTGTTGGAGGCCCAAATGAGGTCATTCATGATGACCAAGGGAGAAGACATCGAGCATTTCCTCTTCAGATCGCAGTCAATCAGGGATCAGCTTACTGCAACGGGTGCAACCGTAGATGATGCAGTGATAGTCAGGACTTCCCTCAATGCAATCACGGATGAGTGGGAAATCTTTGTTCAAAGTATCTTGGGCAGAGCAGACCTCCCAGATTGGGACAACTTGTGGTCGATCCTGCGGCAAGAAGAACTACGAAGGTTCACCAAGAAGTAGCACAACCCTGCGTTGAGCAAGGTTAAGAAGGAAGAGGAGGAAGATGCAGCCTTGACATCGAAGAAACAACCGAAGAAGAAGAAGGATCTTTCTAAGATCAAGTGCTTCCAGTGTCGCGAAATGGGACATTTTTCCAATCATTGTCCAGAAAAGAAGAAGGACAAGGAAGCATCTTCTTCCAAAGTAGCGATGGCAGATGATGGGTCAGGAGATGATGTAGCCATGAGTGCTCATGAATCACGGAGGTGGGGTGACATGGACATGTAGAGCTACATGGAAGTAAGGTGGGATCCTTAAGCAACTCATCTCTTGGATCACAAGCGAGCTACGACAACGTTAAGATAGTAGCGGGACAAGTGGAGCAGTGGGTGCATAGATCACAGATGAGGCAGAGGTAGAGGCAGATCTGGAGGCTTGGAGGACCAGTGCAGAGCATAGCAGCAGCAGCAGCGTAGAAGCAGTAGCAGTGCAGAGGCTGATGTGACTTCATCAACGCAGAGTAGTGCTGCTTACACAGTGCAGAGCTGCAGCAGCGCAGAGAGCTTCAGAGGGACAGCACAGTGCAGCAGCAGCATGATAGATTTCAGCACAAGGAGCTTATGCGACTTCAGTAGTGCAGAGGGAGTCTGATTACGTATGCAGAGCTATAGCTGTGCATCGTTCTTTAGATGCCAGTATAGATTTGTAGCCTATGGAGTTTCAGTGATGAGGATGCAGCCCATCTGACTTGTTTGTCAAAGATTGGGCAGGAGATTCAGTTGTTTCTTTCAAAAACTGAAGTTGCAGTGCAGCAGATCAACAATGGCAGTGCTATGAGTAGCACAGATGCAACATATTGAGAGGGAGCTGTAGTACAGAGGTTGCAGTGGCAGTGGCAGAGTCATGGGCAGCAGTACAAAATGGCAGCAGCAGTGCAAAGTTGAATGGCAGGAGGCCAAGCTTCAACAACACAGAACCAGTGCCCAAAATCATGTAATGCATAAGTGTGATGTATTGCTAGAGCACACCCTTGATGCTAAGAGGGAGTGTTGAGATTTTGTGTATTTGGAGTAGCATCAGTTGTGCTTTAGGTCCCAAACTTTGAGGAAGGACTAGAGTTCACCTAATCTACAAGACCCAGAAATGGATTTGGAAAATTTCATCTGGTTTAGGAGATATTAAATTAATTAATTATTTTAATGTATTTCCTAAGTTAAAACTTAGGAAAATAAAATAATTAAAGTGAATTTAATTAAACATGTGATGAAATTGTCTTGAGTCACACGGATCAAGCTTTCTTTTAATCTTAGCCATTGATTAAAGATTTAATCTTGGCCATTGATTTGTCAACGAGAAAAGTATAAAGGAAAGGCTTGGGGTCATTTATAAGACACACAGAGGCAGAGCACTGAAGCTAAGCTGAGATTCTAAGCCGAGGTTGTTAAGAATTCTCAAGTGTTTCAGTTGCAGAGAGGGGAATTTAGACCAAGGGGATGATCTGATCCCGAGGTCTAGAATACACAAGACGCAGAGAAGAGATCAGGAAAGGCAGCAACAACAGTAGCAGATGGCAGCAGCAGCAGACGACAGCAGCAGCAGCAGGTGGCAGCAAGGACAACGTGATTTTCAGGAAACTCTTCAGGGGTTACGCAGAGACCCTTAGGGGCAGCGTAGTGACTGCGTCACCCAGTGTGGGGTAACACAGTCCCTTCCAGTGACAACGTTGAGCATTTGGAGGCCTTCAGAGGCTGACGCAGTGTCTTTCAGGGGCAGATCTGAGGTTTCTAGGCCTAGAGTTGGTTGAATTCTGTAAATCCCATTTGAGGGTGTGGATCAGTCAGTATTGTTGGTCTTAGATCAGCCAATTGCTGCAGATCTAGAGTTTTCTCTATAGGGTTTTCCAGATCTGGAACCCAGAGTTGTGTATTCAGAAATATTCTTAATAATAAAGCCCTCTAGCAGCCAGAGACCGGTTTTCCCACATTGGGTTTTTCCGGGGATAGTTTGTCTAGAAATAACTGTATCACTTTGTCTATGTGTGCATGTGCTTATTCTAGATCTGAATTGGTAGAGATCTGTTATGTGTTTTTCTTTGATGTTAACTTGAATTTATTCAGTTGATAACTTGTATAAGTAGGAGAAGCTTAACCGGATTAACAGAAATAATTTCTGCATAAGAATTAAGATTCAGAAATTTTTACAATGATTTGACTGCAATGACGAGTCTCCATTTTTTGTTCAACTACTGCACATTTTGTTAGTCAATATCTAGGATGTTTCAGTGGCTTTGAGCTTGCTGAGATCTAACAAAAAAAATTTCACCAAAAGTTGTACACGAAAGGAATTCAGAAGAAATGATCCCTCGAGGCCAGATATCTCATTTTATGTAGCTATTGATCTAGAAGGGTACACTTTTATTTATTATTCTAATTGCTAAAGAGCTCCAAAGAGGACATGTAGGTCAAGTTCAAGCACAATCTCCTCGAACTACATTAATGACCATTGAAAACAAAAAAATGGTTTCAACCGTAAGTATGGCTTTATAACCGGAATTAATGCAAGCACCTTTTCTGTCTGTGGGAGCTTGGCAAGGAAGTGCATAAGAAGCTGATTATATTCCTCAAATGAGGTGATGTTATCAGCTGTAACAGGACTTGTACCGGCACTCATCAGATCGATTGCTGACACCTTGTGACCATCTTTCTCAAGAAGCTCCACAATCTTATACCAGCACCATGCTCCATGCGAAGCTCCATGAACCAACACAAAATGTATTCCTCTTGCTGCTACATTTTCACAATTCATGTTTTCCTTTTCCTGCGCTATGTTTGCAGAAGCCATGTCTTCCAATTTTACTAGCTAATCATCCACTTCACAAACTATCCTTGAAAGTCTACTATATTACGGCTCCCGATTGTCTTGCATATAAAACAACTTGCCCCTTATTTTTATAAGCTTAACTCTTCTTCTCTTAGTCTGGAACCAGTCATGTCTCAAGTGTATTAAATTCCAGAAATTCTATTTAGGACAGTGATCTTGTGTATATTTGACTTATTACTGCTTGGTACTGGGTAGGTGTATCACCGAACTACCTGTCTACGCCCGGTTCCTCTCAATGTACAAAGGAGAGTTCTCTTCTTTCTGTCCTTTCCTCTTTTTATGTTACCGTTCTGTTTTTCTCTTACGGAATTGAAGCTAACGCATGATCCTGGCTAGTGCTCTTTGTTTTTTTAACAGTTAGGAGAGAACATGGACTAAGTATTTTTCTCGCACGTGAATTGACCTCCAATACAGCCGTGGAATGCTAATCATGAGACCTCCATAGGACAAATGAATTTTTCCCGCGGGTGAATTGATCTATGATATAGCAGTGGAATGCTGGCGAACATAAGACCAATCAATCAGTACAAATAGTCATAAGACAAACGAGACCCACTGCTGATGACAAACACAGTTGGACCAATTTTTCTGCAAGCCTACCAAAGTGAAACTATTGCACATCACAACTGCTCCGGATATCTTAAGTACTTTTGCGACCGTGAATCGACCTCGTGGAATGCTGGCAATCATAAATTTCTTATAGTTTTGTCGTGAATGCTATCTCACGTCCAATCATAAAATCATTATAGTTTTGTGGTGGAATGCTGCCAATCATGAGGTAGGGTAGTTTTGAAAGACTTTCGTAAAGAGATTTTAAGTACTTTTGCGACCGTGAATTGATCTCGTGGAATGCTGACAATCATAAAATTTTTATAGTTTTGTCGTGAATCTTATTTCAGTTCTAATCATAAAGTTTTGTGGTGAAATGTTACCAACTAGTTTAGATTCATTTTAATTTTGGATTTATCAAGTGTCGAGAAAGATCAAATCTTTTGAGGTGCAAATCTCTTTTTTGAGTGTAAAACATGAGCAGAAAGTTTGCACCTCAAAAGATTTGATCTCTCTGGGCCCTTGATAGATCCAGAGTTAAGATGGATCTAGTTTGGTGTTTTACACATAGAAATAGATTCTTGAAATGACTTTGTTTCAGAGCCAGGCAAGGTTTCGGGCAAGGCAAAAATTAAATCATTTTAATTTGGTGGTGTTTCACGCAAAGTAGAAATTAAATCATTCTAATTTGGTGGTAAGAGTGATTCATTACACATGATCACATCTATGGTGATCACATCCATGGAGTCGAAATAGATAAAAAGGTAAAAACAAAAAAGTAGAAAAAAATAAAATGCAGGAGCAAACAAAATCAAACCTAAAAATCTATTGCAGTTTGTACTATGAAATCTTTTTCCACAAATATTTTTTTCCACTTGGCACAGCTCCCGAAATCCTTTCTCACAAATATTATTTCCCTCTTCACGGAGATGCTTCCTCACAAATACAATTCTACACTTTATTTGTATCAAATTTATATATTTAAGGAGAATTGATTTTTCATTAGTGCCTACATCATATTAATTAGATTTAATTTTAAATGTTAAATGTTAAACATTACTTTTACATTTACATTTATCAATGCATGTAGTGTACTCAAATATCCAAATTTATTAAATTTAATAATATTAATATTATAATATATTATTATGAATATTATAATTAATAATAATATTAGTATTAATCTTTTAATATTAATATTAGGGTATTTGGCCCTTAGGCTTCACCTAAATAAAACCTCTTTTCTGAGTGTTGGTAAATATAAAGAGGAGTATGAAGTAAATATAAAAAGAGGTTTTATTTTTTACCGTACCTCTGGCTTATTTATATTTATATTTATTTACCATACTTTTTTTATTTACCATGGTATTTGGCCCATAGGCTTGGTATATACTTAGATGTTGATTTCTAATCATATTTGATATATTTTTATGTATTTACCATACCTCTCTATACCTCTGTTATATTTATTTATTTACCATGCCTTTTTAATAAATATGACATAGTATTTAGCCGATGGTATTACTAATAATTTGTCCCATGATATTTGGCCCATAGGCTTCACCTAATCTTTTTTTAGTTTCGTAAATATATTGAATAAATATAAAAAGAGGTTTTATTTATTTACCACACCTCTTGTCTATTTATATTTGTATTTATTTATCATATCCCTGGAGTAAGTATAAAAAGAGGTTTTATTTATTTACCATACCTTCAATTTATTTATATTTTTATTTATTTACTATATCTCTGGAGTAGTATAAAAAGAGATTTTATTTTTATTTACCCGACATGTCAAATGTTTACATTACATCTACACATGTACCCTATACTGGATATAGGGTACTGAGCACAAAAGATCTTATACAAATTCAGCCCAATCTGCCTCAGCTGGACTGCCTGACCTCAACCAAGTAGCAGCTACTAAAAACTTAATAATTTTAGATGATTAAAATATATTTCTAGTCTAATTTTGATGCCAGCCAGATGTTATTGTATTCATGGCATTTTCTATTGACTGTATCCATATGACTTCTAAGTTCGTTTGGAGTCTAGTAGTAGGATTGGGGTGCAGTCAATCTGGCTAAACTAGTATAGTTTTAAAACCTTCTACAATATTTTGTCTCAGGATACTGTGGATGTGTCTCTTCTCTGCTTTGGCACTTCTTTTTGCTAATATAATCTAGTCTGTTACTCTTAAGGAAAAAATAATGTCACAGACGTTAAGAGTTTTACTGGAGCTACTCAATATTTATAAAAAATTTATAGCATGCTTCTTCAAAAGTGCTACACCTCTCGATTCTGTGATATCTGGGAATAAGCCTTTGTCACAGGGCAAGGAACAAGAAAATGCCTTTGAGGAGTTGCAGAGGAATATTAGCAGAGTTCCAGTATTAGCATTTCCCAACATCCAATTACTTTTTCAAATCTAAACCGATGACTCAGGGTATGCCTTGGGGAGCAGTACTTTTGCAGGGAGGAAGACTGGCATGCTAGCATTCTCAGTTATTTTCTGGGGTGCTACTGAACTATCTGACTTATGATGAGGTAGAAATGGAAGCACATTATTTCAAACTACAAAAAAATGGAAGCTCTACCTATTGGAAAAGAGACAGTGAGCTATATGGATCATCAACCATGGCAGCACTTTCAAACTCAAAGTAAAATAAAGCAGTCTTTCTATTTCAAGAGGATGGGATTTCTGCAACGATTTGACTTTCTAATAAATACAAGAAGGGGATAACAAATAAAATTGCTGGCATGTTGTCCAGACTCCAGACCACCAGCCACCAATGTAGCGGCAGCATGTACAGTCTTGCAATTGGAACCATTTACCCATGAAGATTACAAAGAATTATATGTTGAGGATGCTGAATTCAAGGTAGTTTACCAAGAGTATGCACTGTGAACAGGGAGGGACAAAATGGACTGTTACATCAAATGGGTAGATTGTGCATCCCACAAGGAGAGAATTTTTCTGATATGTGAAGCCCACAACTTAAAGGTAACTGGTCATTTTGGTGTAAGCCAAACAGTCTCTAATTTGCAAGGGGATGTATGTCATCCCAAATTGCAGAATGATGTTGCAAAGTGCATCAGAGATTGTAAACTGTGTTGCACCAGCAAACCAACTGTAAGCTAGGACTTTATATTCCCTTGCTAGTGCCTAGGCAGCCTTGGGAAAGTATGTCCATGGATTTCACAGGTGGTTTAGCCAAAAATAATCAAGAACAAGAACATGATAATTCATTTTTGGCAGTGGGCAGATTTAGCAAAATCTGTGTTCTACTCCCATGCAAGACTATATCAGGTGAAGAAGTCATGCAAATTCTTTACTCATATGTGTAGGTTTACTCTGGTTTATCAAAATCAATTTGGTCAGACAGAAATACTCAGTTTTTTAGTAATTTATGAACCACATGATGGGAATCAGACGGACACCAAGTTGCAGAGGTCAATGGCCTTCAATTCACAAACCAATGGACAAATTGATGTGGTGAATAGGATTTTGGTTCATTTGTTGTGGGGATACAATCGAAAAATCCTAAGACATGGGATGGAAGTATAGCATATATTCACCAGTGTTAAAACTGGGCTGTGCATTCATCTACCAACATGTAACCCTTTGAGACATGTATGAGATATCTTCTGCAGGTCCCATTTCATCTTCTACTAGAGCAGCTGCAAGCAATCAAGGATTTAGAAGAATCAGGGGTAGATAAGGAAACAAATTTGCAGAGAGAATTAGGTAGATCCATCCAAAGGTGCAGGAACAACTGGCCAAGGCTTAAAAGAAGTTCAAGGCAAGGAATGATCAGCATTGGACAAAGCATCAATTCAAAAGTTGGTGTGACTGCACTTGAGCAAGTGATCTGACTGCAATGACGAGTCTCCATCCTTTGTTCAACTACTGCACATTTTTTTAGTCAATATCTAGGATGTTTCAGTGGCTTTGAGCTAGCTGAGATCTAACAAAAAAATTTCACCAAAAGTTGTACACGAAAGGAATTCAGAAGAAATGATCCCTCAAGGCCAGATATCTCATTTTATCTAGCTATTGATCAAGAAGGGTACACTTTTATTTATTACTCAAATTGCTAAAGGGCTCCAAAGAGGACATGTAGGTCAAGTTCAAGCACAATCTCTTCGAACTACATTAATGACCATTGAAAACAAGAAAATGGTTTCAACGGTAAGTATGGATTTATAACCGGGATTAATGCAAGCACCTTTTCTGTCTGTGGGAGCTTGGCAAGGAAGTGCATAAGAGGCTGATTATATTCCTCAAATGAGGTGATGGAATCAGCTGTAACAGGACTTGTACCGGCACTCATCAGATCGATTGCTGACACCTTGTGACCATCTTTCTCAAGAAGCTCCACAATCTTATACCAGCACCATGCTCCATGCGTACCTCCATGAACCAACACAAAATGTATTCCTCTTGCTGCTACATTTTCACAATCCATGTTTTTCTTTTCCTGCGCTATGTTTTCAGAAGCCATGACTTCCAATTTTATTAGCTAATCATCCACTTCACAAACTATCCTTAAAACTCTACTATATTACGGCTCCCGTTTGTCTTGCATGTAAAACACCTTGTCCCTTCTTTTTATAAGCTTAACTCTTCTTCTCTTAGTCTGGAACCAGTCATGTCTCAAGTGTATTAAATTCCAGAAATTCTATTTACTTGTTGCTGGGCAGGTGAATCACCCAACTACCTGTCTACTCCCGGTTCCTCTCAATGTACAAAGGAGAGTTCTCTTCTTTCTGTCCTTTCCTCTTTTTATGTTGCTGTTCTGTTTTTCTTTTAAGGAATTGGAGCTAACGCATGATCCTGGCTAATTCTCTTTGTTTTCTTAAGAGTTAGAAGAGAACATAGACCAAGTATGAGTTGACCTCCAATACAGCCGTGGAATGCTAATCATGAGACCTCCATAGGACAAATGATTTTTTCCTGGGGTTGCATTGATCTCTGATACAGCAGTGGAATGCTAGCGACCATAAGACCAGTCAATTAGTACAAATAGTCACAAGACAAACGAGACCAACACAGTTGGACCAATTTTTCTGGAAGCCTACAAAAGTGAAACTATTGCACATCACCGGAGATCTTTAAGTACTTTTGCGACCGTGAATTGACGTCGTGGAACGCTGACAATCACAAAATTATTATAGCTTTGTGGTGGAAGAATATTTTTAAGGAAAAGAAGATTTGAAGATTATCATCAAGGAATAAGACAAATCATTAAATTTAGAAACTCTTATTAAAAATAGAATAAATATTATATTAGTATAGATGCATGTTAAGTACATATTTAATATGAACTCACAGAGATTAAATTTTTTATGTGTAAATAGTTTTGACGGTGCAAAATACAATGTGTATTTTTTCATTGTTTAAATTGTATTTTTGAATGCTATATAGAGTACAACAATGAATGAATGATATTTTAATGTTCATGAGACTAAAAATAGTTTATGGGATCACCAGCATTTTTGTTTTTTGCTTTCTGTAATTCAATCATTTTCTTACTCAAATTGTTGATGAGCTGACCCAACCTTCTAACATGTCCATCACTGAAAAGGCAATGCCACGAAATTGATGCTAACATACTGCGGTAACTGCCACGAAATTGATGCTAACATACTGCGGTAACTGTCCCTGATGTTTCTGAAAGCGTTACATTCCAAAATGAAATGTTTTTCTGATTCCACTACCCCAGAAGTGCAAAAAGTACATACCCTTTCTTCCCAAGCTTCTTTAGGTCTCTTCCACCGTCCCGTTTCACACCAAAGTTGATATGAGTTAGTTCTTAATTGAGCAATAAGAACCTTTGCTCTCCATGGAATGCTAGCTCCAATGTATTATTTTTGTTAGAGATCACAAGTGGGGTTGAATTCCTAAACATAATACTTCTTCTTTCTACCCAACTCTTTTCCCCATATACCCTTATGGAACTTCTCCAACACAAAATTCTTTAACTCCTTGCTATTTGTGGAACATGCATTCAGGTAAATATTCCATTTTTGCATCCATTTGTTGTTTTGTCTCATCCATGTTTTCTTTCTTTCACTCATACCTTCATTGAAGATAACTTTCGGCCATCTACCTCCTCCCATTTGCTTAATTCTTTTTAGATACCTTATAAGACGCACTGTGGCAATTGCTTCGATGGGAGCTGCCCCTGTTTCACTCAAAATTATCTCATAGGGAACCGAACTTTTTATTTTGAACTTGCTCATGATCAACCGTTTTTCAAATTTTCCAATTTGTTTCCATTTTGAAACAGGGATGCTGCTAGCCCACAATTCACACCCATATAATATCACTGGACAAACTAGGAGTCCAAAAAGTACTTTGATCATGTTCCAATTCCATAACTTTGTCTCTCTACATCTATTTTGAAGTGCATATAATGTTTTCCACCCTCCTAAAATTATTTTCTTTCTGCAATCCTCCCAATTAAGCTTGTTGTTGAAATCGATCCCGAGGTACTTGTATTCATTTACTTCTTCAAGAATGTTGCCTTCGAAGAAAAATGTATGCTGGCTTTGCTTCCTTTTATTAGAGAAAATCATTATTTTGGTTTTTCTAGTATTGACTTGCATCCCCACCACTTTACAAAAATGCTCAAGGGCATATAGGTGCATCTGCAATCCATGGGCCAATTTAGCAACCAACTCAAGATCATCGGCATATAGAAGATGCTTTATCACAAACTCCCCTAATCGAACACCATCCCCACCCTGCAAATTTAGCCACTCTTCTAGTTTGTCAATATATAAACCAAAAAGGGTAGGGGATAAAGGGAAACCTTGCTTGACTCTGATGTCACTTCTAAAACTTTCTGAAATGCCTGATGAAGTTCTAATTTTGACTTTCACCTCGTCATAAAGCCTATGGACAACAACTCTATATTGTAAAAGAACTTCAAGTTCTTCCATTCTATGCCACAACTTATCTCTAGGGACCGTGTCAAATGCCTTTTTGAAGTCAACAAAGCAGCATAATACTTCTTCTTTGCTCCCCCAAACCTTTTCAACAATATGTCTCAGTGTGATCCCATAATCTACTTTAAATATTCTGCTTGAAGTTCAACCAAGTCCTTTGCCTTCCCTGCTTTCAACTTTTTAATCCCCGCCTCCACCTCTTGTACATGAACATAGTGGATATTAAAATATTTTACATAACATGTGCTTAGACATTTTATCCATGCATGTTAAAATGTTTTTTTTGTTATTAATATATTTTTAAGTACATATCAATATTAATTCATATTAACATATTTTATGATCACTCACATTGAATATTTTTATAATATGCAGCATCAAAATATTTTCTTTTAATATTCTTTTTTACTTCTAACTACTTTACATGAAATTATATTATATCATATGGAAAACTAACTAAACATGCAAAACATATTCTTTTTATTTTTTATTTTTTTTTTAAATTATAATGGACATTGTTTTTCTATTTAGAGAATATTTTATTTTTATTTTAAAATGGACATGTGTCAACTCCACGTTGAGGACAAACATACTTACACTTCATCCTTACACTGGGTTGTAGAATGGGCCTCTCGGCTCAATAAAGATTATTTGAAAAAAATTGAGATATATAGAATATATGACTACATGTACATCTGACGACGCATCTTGGTGTAGCATGTATTGCATTGAAATAAAGTGGATTCAATGAATGAAAAATATCGTTTACAAATAATTTCAACCTTATTGCAACGTGGAAACTAAAGAATTAACCAAGTGTCATAGATGTGTAGCGACAACAAATTCAGTCAAGATGATGGCCTTCGTTTTCTCCCATGCTAGTATTTTTCTTCAAATAGTGTATATTTAATAGTGGACCAACTTAATCATGGATTTATTATGCTCCACTATTCTTGTACCCCACTCGATTTGGGACAGCTAGATGCGTCGAGCCTCTCCAAAAACATTAGATGTTCCGCACCTAGCAGCTCTAGTATCTCATTGCATTGGCGAATACATAATCTTAGAGGATGGTGGTGATTCTTAGCTCCTCTATTTATTTACACCAACAGACGTCAATTGTTCCAAAACACAAGTAACATAACAAAAATGGTGGCATTTCCAACAAAGGGCGTCGAATTGAGATGACTTCCAAATTACCAACAACATCATTGGCATGTACTTTAAATTTGTAGAGAGAAATCTTGTTTATTTATTTTTTTAATAAAATGGTTTTATAATATTAATTAATGTGAAACTCTCCAGCCCAAGCGCCACGAACATATCCCACTAATGAATGCATGTGCATAAGGTTTGCCAAACCCTCCAATGCAAGTTCCACGAGGTGAGCCCACTGCTCACAACCTATGCATGAGTAGAAAGTGTCGGCATACCTTGCCCTAGGTATGTCACACCCAACTATTTGTCATTTCTCTTCCAAATGGTGCCGCCAGTCCCAGATTTCCATTAGAGTTGGAGAACGATCTATGTCAAGGTCCTAGAGCCTAGTGACTCGTTCTCCAGGCCGCACAATGGGTCTTCATGCGAGATTCCACTAGTCTAGTCAACACTACTTTAAGAACGAGACTAATGTTCTTATTATAAGAAAAGCACAAAAATTGTTGGATTACGAAGAGCAACATTCTACTTCAATGGTTGCTTACTTGATGACGGAAAATTTTCATTGCAACATTTGGTTATTCCCGGAGTAAGATGACTAATGGAAAACTACACAGGTAAATAACTAAATGACCACATAATTTATACACTTCCTTATTTAATTCTTTGAGTATTGAGGGAATTGCTAGTTTATTATGTTGCCATGGTGGCAGGGAAAATTATGAAGACAAAATGGATCAATTTTCAGATTGTTTCTTTTTCCAGTGGGGTCAATACAACTTAGAGGAAAACTTCAAAGAGCTAGACAAAAAAATTATCAGGCAGAGATTTCCCAGTGGAGGTTGGAGCCACTCCTGAGTTTCCAAACGATGATTATAGATCTCACCACCTGGCCCATGTCCAACGCTTCTCTTTATGATGAAAATACTACTGCGACATAAGCCGTGTCAATTCGGATAGGCGTCGTTGATACGAAGGTCTTGAAGGTTATTTTGAAGGATTTTGATTATAGTAATTCCAAGGATGTCTGTGGGGTTCTAGTCTAGTATCCTGGAACCGAAGGGGGGGTCTAGGATTACTTTGATTTTGTTAGGAATGCACATGCCAATGATGTTAAGGTTTTCATGGTCACATCCGTTGGATTTGATGATATCGAAGTCTCTAGGAGAGTTCAAAGCATATATGGCTATTGGATCTACTTAGAGTTTGGGTTTCAATGGCATTTGGAGGGCCTCATGCCACTTTTCGGGATATTTCGCAATAGTATAAGAGAATCATGTCCGGGAGGATTATAGGAGTGAGTGTGGATTCAAATGATAAGCCAACTCTTCGAATCTGGTGTGTGAGACTGCGTCCTTCCTTGCCTTAGGCGTTCTTGGAAAGCTTTGCATTGACCAAGTCAGAGTTGTTGGTGGTGAGGTTGACAACTTGCACTCTTTAGAGTGCCAAGAGATGTTGATGGTGAGGTTGGCATATTGCACTGTTCAGAGTGTCACGTGATCAAAAATAGTTTGATGGGAGGAGACGAAAATGGATGGATCCTATTAGCTAAAATAAATAGTGTCTGCCCGACCCAACCCCGCAGAGAGACACCTTTGTTGTAAAAATAGTACATGCTATATGTTAGAATAACATGTGGGAACAAAATCATTATGACTATCTTAAAGTGTTGGAAAAATCATCATCAATATTTTAAAGAGTTTTGAGATAACAATGAAGTAAAATTACCGTTAAAACATTAAATGTATTGAGACATTTAATAAAAATAGTATAATTAGAATTATTTTTAACAAAAATTTAGTTTTTAACTCATTCTTCAAGAAAAATGATACAATTTGAATGGATATATATATAATCTTTTTTGAATGGTATGGAAAAGTGAAAGACACTTCACAAATTTAATGGAATATATATATAATTTGGTGTATTCTATGTGGTTGGGAGGTATAGAATCATCCCCACTTCAATATATATATAAAAAGCTAATTTTATTTCATGTGGTTGGGATATATATATATATAAAGTTAACTAGGTGTATTCCATATGGTTGGGAGGTATAGAATCCTCTCCACTCAGGTTCAATTTGGGCAAGTGATATATATATATATATATATACGCCGTCAACAATATATGTATGTTCATCATATGGAATATACAAAGTTGTACATATGTGTTTAATTAATTTTTTTATACATATTTGTTTTTAAATAATCATTTCATTTTATAAAAATATATAACTAATTAAAAAATTGAATTAATATGAATTTACTTTTAAGTTTTTAATTTTTTTTAATTATAAATTTAAATAAAATTAAATATATTTCACTTTATTTTTATTTTTATTTATATTTATAAATGAAATAACTTAATTATTAATATATTAACCGGCCTGATCTATAGATTGGTTTGAATTATCTAAAATTTGTAAATTTGTTTTACATTTAAATTATTTTTAGTTTGTGTTTTGGGGTAGCTCAATTGGTTGCTAGAAATCCAAGGTTCAAATCCTCCTTGTATATAAAACAATTATTGTTTTTATTTGGATAAAATTTACCTTACATAAAAATATTTTAAATATGATATCAATTTACACAATTTATATATCTAAAATACTTATTAATTTTTCTTTGAATAAAATTTACTATAAACAATTTTTTTAAAATATAATATCAATTTACATAATTTAGATATTTAACATGTTAAGCATAATTTTTTTGTATTTTTGAATTTTGTTTACCCTTTATTTCCTTTTATAATCGATAATATTATTTTGTATATGTGTTTTTTTTTTTTAAAGTTTAATTGAACTAATGTATTCAATATTATTATTTATTTTTTATTAATAGGCTAGTGGACATATTTTTTAAATTTGTTTAATGTAACTTTATACCACATTTTTTTATATAAATATTACAAATATATTAATATAAAATAAATTTTGTTTGATGATATACATAAAATTTAAGTGTTATTATTTTTGTTTTTTTTTTTTTTCATTTTAAGCATCTTCTCACTTATCAACTTTTAAATAAAATTACACAATGATTACTCACTATATTTTTTATAAAAAATAAAATACATTAATTTTTTTTCTTTTTTCTTTTTTCTTTTTACATAATCCCAAATTTGTATCTCTCATCAAAGTTTTCTAGTGCAACTATCTATATAAGTTTTCTAGTAAATTATCTCTATAAGTTTGTTTTCTAGTGCAACTATCTATATAAGTTTTCTAGTAAATTATCTATATAAGTTTAATATTAGTAAAAATTTTATATAACTTTACTATGTATATGATTGTGTTGAATATTAATTTTGAGAGTTAGCTCCTCGTAAATGGGAAGTGGTGACTAGATCAATTCTTCTTGATGCCTTTAAGGGGATTTGCTCAAATATTTTTTGAGAAAAAATAAATTGTATTAACCATATTAACTACCATTCTTTATCTATATAACTTTGTGTTGAATATATTAATTGTCATTGTTTTAGGGTGGATATATAATGATGTCAAAATATTTATAATATTATCTACAATATATATTATATTATTTTTTTCATTGGTTTAACATACCTTTTTTTACATATGAATACATAACAAGGAAATGATCAATTTAGCTACACTCTATGTGCATATATAATATTATTTTAATTTTTTTATTAAAATTATTTTTGAGTTGTCTAGTTGTGCATTATCCCCTTTGATTTTTATTTTAATTTTGGATGGATTCAGTAACATGATGCACTATGCGGAGCAAAATGGGTATATATCTGGTTTCTCCTTTTCGGATACTATATCCACTTCTCACTCACTTTTTGTTGATGATATGCTGATCTTTGGTAGGCTGAACAGGTACCATTGGCTCTTCGTCCATTTCATCTTAACTAGATTTGGTGAGGGCACGAGTTTATGTATCAATAAGAATAAATCCTTTCTTTTATATGAGTCCGGTGATTTAAATGATATATCCTTCATTGCAGAATTCATAGGGGTCAATTTCAAACTGGCTAAGGAAGGCCTCCTGTATCTGGGTTTTAAAATCAAGCCATGCGGATACAAATATAGGGATTGGCTCTGGATGGTGGATCGTTTCAGGGCGAAAACCAATAAATGGACTCACAATTTGCTGACTTTGGGGGGCAGGCTCATCATTGTTTAGGCAGTTCTTTCCCAATTAATGGTGTATTGGGGACATTTGTTCTTCATTCCTGAATCCATTGTGGGTAACATTAATAGGATTATTGCACAGTTTATTTGGACAGGAACGGGCCTGGTGTGAAAATATCATTTGGTCAGGTTGGAGAGTTTAAGCCGCCCCAAATCACAAGATGGATGGGGCATATTGAATACGAGACTGTTCAACAAAGCTTTACTCATAAAATCCTTTTGGCGAGCCATCAATGGCTCCGGTATTTGGAACAACATTGTTAAATGTAAATATTTGGATGGAGATTCGTTGTACCAACTCATCTGCCACGAATTCACTATGCCTTCTTCCTACTCTGCGATATGGGGTAGTTTAAAAAAAAAATTGGGCCATGTGGTGGACAGAGTTGTTTGGGTATTTAAAGACGGCGACTGCATTCCGATAGGGGTGACATGCATACAGGGTTTTAACAATCATATGGTTTTGTCGCCTCGGCTCATACATAAACTGACACACAGAGGTATTGTCTTTTTGTCACAAGCCATACACTCATGGTATTTTAACGTCCCCGTGTTCAAAAATGTTGCACAATTGGGTTTGGTGGGCGAAGATGCATCGAACTGGGATCTGATATATAATGAGCTGAGGGCTGCCGGTTTCTCTCATTCAACGGGAGGGGACATGATCACATGGAATGGTCCCATTAAGGAGAAGGTACCTATTATCAAGGATGTATACAATTATATAATTTCTCAGTCTCAGAATGAACATATTACTGGTGCTTTTGGACATTTTTGGTCCCGGAAGATTCCCACGAAAATCATTCTATTTGGATGGCTTTCCTGGCAAAATAAAATCCTTACATGGGATAATATTGTTAAAAGAGGCTTTCTGGGACCGGGTAGATGTTCAATGTGTGGTATATCGGAGGAATGTGTTGAACATATATTTTTTCAATGCCCCATGGTTAAGCAATTATGGAATCTTTTCAGCTCTTATCTACTTAAATCAAATTGGGTACCACGCGACTTTATATCTGCAGCTGTAGAATGGGACAAGCTAAGGAACAGTTTCAAATCTCTACCCTTCTACTTGATTTGGGAAGTATGGCTGGCTAGGAATAGCCTGATATTTGAAGGCAAAGCTTTTTCCCTTCCCATTATACACTCGACCATTCTGAGATGGATTCAACATCAGCCCCAGCCTCTCTCCACTTGCATCGATAGGTCTCATCGAATTCGACCACATGAGATTTCAATCCCGGCGGTTTATTTTGATGGGGCGTGCAGACAGGGAATCACAGGGTGCGGTGCATGGATCAAACAATCTGATAGGGAGAGGATACACATGTTCTGGAACGGGGGTCCAAGTACCAATAACAAAGCAGAAATTATGGCACTATGGGGCGGTCTACTAGCGGCATACAATTTACAGATGACCGGAATACACGTATATGGTGACTCCAAACTCATCATTGAAAGTATATCTGGTCGCCATCATTTGAATATTCCAAAACTACAGGGATGGTTCTCCCGGACACAGCCATTATGGTGCAGGATGGGAAAGCCCCCAATTTCCCACATATACAGAGACAACAACTCCAGGGCGGATGGCCTATCCAAAAGAGGCCTCAGGGAAGCTTATGGTTTGATGAAGGTGGAACATTACAAGGATCGGACTCTTGTTTCGAATTCCTATATTCCTATTCCATAATAGCCGAACTGTCAATCTGTAGCGTCCTGTATCATCTTTCTATGTTTATCTATGTTCCTTTTTCCTATCCTACAGGTTTTTTTTGGTTGAAGACAATCATTCTCACTATCCCACTATATGTCGAATTTTCAATAATGTCGTGTTTTTTTGCACTGTATACCTGCCCTACACCTCTAGTACGAGCGAGCATGGACTTGATATTGCAAGCGAGCCGGAACGAATAACAAATGAATCTGTTGGTTTCTACAGCAAGCGAGCCAGAACATAGTCATCAAGCGAGCCTGTTGGATTGTTTTTGCAAGTGTACCGGAACTTCTAGTCTTCAATGACTCCTCTATATGATTCTAAAACACAATCTGGATGACAATCACAAGAATGTCAGTGACAATTTAGGATTCTTAATCTTCATCGAACCTGAATGACTATGTTGTTCTTGATCTGAATTCATGCACAACTGTACAACATTGTCCTCCCTTTTTAGGTGAACCAGTTTCCAGGATCAGACAGTCAAGCGAGGCTGCACATATCCTTCCTACATTTTGTCCATAAATTGAATGCTATTCTACAGGGAAAATGTGGGCGGCGGTCTTGATCTGTTATGATATAGGATCTCTCTCTTTCCTATCAAATGTTTTGTGTACTGGATCTTCTTAGTTGTTGCTCAATGAAGGCAGATCTGCTTTAATGCATCTGGAAATACTGTTTGGAGTGGTTGTAAAATCCTCCGCAATATGTGATCCCATCTGGAGATTATTCGGGTTTCTTTCTTTCTTAGAAGTGGCTCGTAGATCTCTTGATGATATGGATTGCGGTTTTTCCCAACTATTGGTAGTTGTGAATGTAATGCTCATAATATGAACTGTTTTAATGCAATGTTTTTTTTCTTCTGAAAAAAAAAGAAGAAAAGTTTTCCTGTTTATTTTCCTATCTAATTTGTCTAGAATCTGACAGGGATTCATTGAAATCACAAGTTTGATGGGTGAACTCTGCATAATCCAAGTGCCCCAGGGGTTTTTTAGGGTGTTGAATCCATATATGTAGTAAAAAAAACCAATTTAAATAACACAAATCAAGATTTCACCACAATTTTTTGGTTTTGATTCCTACCTAAAACGTCAAAAAATCACACTTAAAGACAACTCCAATTAATTTAAAAAGAGATTCAACCACCTTCTTACACTAGCACGCACATATGTAAAAATATTAAAAGTGTAGTAAAACAAATGTGATGGACCATATAACAAACGAGAGTGTGGTGGCAATGTCATTGCCTTTACTTTTTTGGACTTTGCTACCATGTTGCTTTTGTTTAAAAAATAATACATTTTAAAAATTATATATATTATAATAATAAGGTGTATAATTATAATAGAATTCATAATATTGTATATTCATAGATTACATAGATTTTATAGTTATAATTATAATAGAATTCATAATTATATGAATATAATCATGGATTTTTGTGTGGAAGGTGTTTTATTCACTATTTTATTAAACAATACTCATCTGAGTATGGTAAACTATGTTGTAATGTAATATTTAATATTTTGACTAAGTCAAATTACATAAAAATAAAAATAAAGTAAAGTAAAATAAAAATATTAATGTAATGTAAATATTTTAACTTGGTCAAAATAAAATAGAAATAAATAAAAATAACAAAAGAAAATAACCCTATAAAATAAAAATAAAAATATAAATAAAAATGGCCTATGGTATTAAGAACCCATGGTATTGACACATGGTATTTGTTATCACTCCAGTAAATTCTTAAGTTGTGGGATTTTGGTTTTTAAGTCAAAGAATACTAGAGGTAACCACAAGCCTACTTCAAACTCTAGGATCTAGCCTTCCTAGGGTTCAGAGAGGGCTCTTTTTTTAAGATTTAACTTTGTTTTAGTTTGTGAATATTAGGCTAGTTATTAAAGTGCAGATTTGGTTTGGTTTTGTTGGATTTGGTGGGAAAATTTCACTTGGAGGGGAGATAGAGGGAAATCTACTTGTCCATTGGGCTATGGAATCTAAGTCAAGCTAACAAAACTGGGATCAAGGCCTAAAAGGTCAAATGTTTGCAGGGCAAGGTAGATAACCCTTGGAGATCTTAGAAGATTTGTCTTTGAGATGGTATGATCGGGATAAAGGGCACTTAAGAATCCTTAAATTCGGAAAAGGGAAGTAGAAGATAGAGGTCAAACGGGAGAGGGAGCAATTAAGAATTCCCTACACCAGAAATCAGAAGAAAACAAAAAAATGATAACTAGTTAAAAACAGGGTGCTATTAACATGTCCTGTAGTAATACTCCTAGTTATACATTCAGATTTAGAATTAAAACACAGATGTATGCATGAAACAAAAAAATATAACAATGACAAGTTTAAAGAGAGTACTTCACTCCAGATAGCTTATCACAAGGATCCTGAAGTGTGATGCCAAAATGGTGATCCAGTTTGCTGCTCAAAATCGAAATCCAAAGCCTTCCAGTCAAAGAAAATATCTATAGTAATCTCTAACAATTTTATTCCACTATTCCTGATTCTGATTTGGCTCACTGATAATTACTGTGGCTACATTGGTCTATGTCTGTGCAGTGTTGGTATTCAAAGGCTGTGTATCTTCAACATCTATTGTTACCTTGCCTTTAGCTGCTGTATCTAGTTTTGGCCTCTTATTGTAAATGATTTTAAACTTTGTCTCTGTGGTAGTTTCTGCAGTATAAGCTCCTTCTTCCCTGCTTCTTTTAGTGGATGGTTCTGGCTGTTTGGCAACTTCCAAAAGGTGACTAGTATTCCTTTGGTTTACTGCCTCTGTTAAAGTATTCTCAACCCACTCTATTTTATTAGCAAATTTCTCTATATCTGGCTTTGACTCATGGATAAAGGGTGTCAATTTACATTTTACCCTTAGTTTACTTAAGATCCCTTGTGGATCATAATTCCATGGAAAACTTTCTTCTAATTTGTATTCCTATAATTGACTAGTTGCTTCTTTTTCTGCTTATCTTTCATTACATATGAAAGGCCCAATTTGATTTTTGAGTTTAAACTGAGTCTTTTTCTTGGCTGCCATAAAATTAATTGAATCTGAATTCAGGATCTGCTTAATGTATTCTAAGGCAAAGATCCTCATATATGGATGCTTAGGTAACTTGTAGGGCAATAAGTTAGAACCAAAAACTATGATTTCAGTGAATTACTTGTATAAATACCAATCACCTACTTTGCTTTGCTCTGATAGCTGCAAAATTCTTTTCATTTCCTCACTGATTCTGGGCTGCTCTGTTTTTGTCAAGACGGTAGTCAATGGATGCACAAACAACTCAGAAAACTCTGAATAACTAAATTCTGACCCTTCTTTTCTAAGTATAGATGTCCAGAAGACAATTGATAGAGGTTTTCCTTCTATATCCAATTTCTGAAGTGAAATAGGAAAGTTCTCTGATTGGAAAAATAGAAACAAGTGTAGAAGATAAGAGGTATATCTGAATACCCCTTCCAGTTGCAAATTAGACAATTGATAATGAATTCTATCAGCTATAAAACAAGCATAGTCAAATACGACTGAGGGTGACTGTCCTGGAGAAAATGTAGACAAAAATCCCAATATTGACTCATCAGTATGTTCATCGGTGAAATACCCAAGTATAAAGGAAAGCATGGAGATAACATGCCTTGAACCTTCAGGGAACTTGGCAGTGGAGTATGGAGGGTTTAATTTTGGGATTTCAACATGCAGAGGCATGAAAGTCTGGAAGATCATAAACCTTTTAGGAAAGTCTAAGTTAATGTATAACTTAGTGAGGGCTTCAATGGATAATGGTACTGCTTGAGGGTCTGATTGAAGCTGCAACATCTGGTTTACAGACTCTGTTGTAATGGTAAATAAGACCTCTTTATTTGTATTGACAATAGCTCTCTGCTCAAGAATGTAATATTGATGACATAGTCTGATAATTTCTTGACAGGGGTGAGTCAAGGGGACTACATATTTGGGCAAATTGGATTCCCAAATATGGACATCTTCTTGCTCATCTAGGGATTTTTCAAAACACCAGCTGTGTATATCTAACAAATTGAACTCAACTATAGGATCAACTATTTTATAATCAATGCCTGCTAGAGGAATATGCTCAATATCAACAACTGGGGGCTGCAATGGGTTGACTACAATGGCAGTATTTGGAGTCATGGCAGGAACAACTTTA
Organism: Pinus albicaulis; assembly: GCA_034641835.2. Classification (NCBI taxonomy): domain Eukaryota; kingdom Viridiplantae; phylum Streptophyta; class Pinopsida; order Pinales; family Pinaceae; genus Pinus; species Pinus albicaulis. Next base: position 1,508,072,841 of record CM076575.1, on the reverse strand, counting down.
GGAGTTTTTGAACCTTCAGATTTGTTTCCACTCTTCTTTTTAGGCATTTTTATAGGTTTTTGCAAGTTTAAACTGTTTGCAGAGGAAATTTTACTATGACAGAGGATTGGTTAGGCAAACTCAACAAGATAGAATGCTTCTCTGGCTTTTATGGTCAATTGGGTCTCTCAAATGAGGTTTTTAAGGCTAAAAATTGGTCAAACACAGAAAACAAGGGTTTTATGAGTCTCTTGACTGCAAATTGGACTCAAACTTTGATAAAAAAAGTTTTTCAAAAGATACAAGGCACCTGCTGAGGACTTATGGCTTTCAGAGCTTTGAATTTAACCCTAAAACTGTGAAAAAATGATAATTTTCTTTGAAAATGGTGCGCATCGGACTCTAGGATTCCTGGAAAAATTTTGCTAGGGTTTTGCCTATTTCCGGGACTTTTGGGTATTTGAAATTAATCAATTTCTTAATTCTTTCTCTTTTAACAAGTTTTTTAATTAAATTGCAGGTTTAATTTTTGGAAAAATACCTGTTTTGACACAGGTATAGGTTTTAACAGGGCTTTCTGCAATCTTCTAGTTGAATTGAATCTTCAGTGGTTGATATGGAGCAAGTGCGGCTCCTCAACAATTCTTTTAGGTTTCTTTGGCAATTTCGGAGGTTCTAAGTGTAAAAATAGCAGAAAAATGGCTATCAGGGGGCTCTTTGCAACATTACAAAGTCGGGAGGGCAAAACACTGGTTCAAATGCGAAAGATCGGTAAAAAATGCATATACAAATGTTTTATTAAACATTATTCGCATTAACCCTTTGGCATTAATTACAGGTCACATCATGGCGGGAAGGTGATTTTGGATTTTTTGAAATAGATAAAAACCGGCGGTTTATTGTTTTGATTTGGAGTGGCAAGCAGTTTTTGATCAAAGTCACGCGATCCAACCATAAATAGCCACGTGAAGGGAAGGGTTCAATGCAAAACCGACCATTTCACGTGGATATTGTGTTTGATCAGTTATGCACTTTGCTCACGTGATATCACTTGTTGACCGTTGGATCAAAAGCTTCGAAGTGAACGGTGGAGATCGGTTTGAGATTTGCATCGAACGGAAAGGTGGGACCGGGTTGGCTTAACTGCAGTGGAATGATTTAATATATGTTTTAAACCTTATATGCAATGTTTTATTTATATATAGTAGCGGGATTAATTATGGCTTAAAACATATGGTGGGGTTAATGTGTTTATTAAAACATTTGTTTAAATGCTTTTAATAAAACATAAGCGGGCGGGGTTTATGCTGCGACATTTTTTTTTTAAATGTTTTCAAATGTGCATAATAATACGTTATTTTATATAGTTTTTTTAACTTTTTTGAATAGTTAAACAACTATAGGGCGAGATATTTGCTTATGGATAATCTTTTAGACCAAAGGGATTTTATTTTGGGTTTTTTATTCGAGTAGTCTATAGTGTGACGTTTTGAAGGCTTTTACGGTAGTTTTTTTCGGTTTAATTTCTCTAAATTCTTGCAGGAATTTATTGAAAATAGAAGTTTGAAGGGTAACTTTGCACAAAATCGAAGTGCCCTAGAGTATTTTAGGGTGTTGAATCCATATATACAGTAAAAAAACTAGTTTAAATAACAAAAATCAAGATTTTATTTCAATTTATTTCACCGGATTTTGGCACCTAAAACTCCAAAAAGTCGCACTAAAGACAACTTCTTTTTTATTTATGCACATGGGATAATACACTTTGGTTAAAAGGTTATAATAGTGGGTTTTTTGGGGCTTATTAAATATAAGGGAATTAATAACATAGGAAAGAGTATCTCTTAGGGATTTAATACAATATGTTAAGAGTTAATATGAGAGGGGAGTGAAAAACAAAATACACGTTATCTCTAGTATAAAGTAATCAAGCATTTGCTTATCTTTGTATTTCTTTGAATAATACCTAGGTTAAATGTGATTTTGTGGGTTTTTATGAATGCTTATGAAGGGATAGAGTTAATTATGCGGAGATTTACAATTTTACTAAGTAAAAGTGTGTTTTTACTTAGGAAAAAGGGGTTTTAGTACATGAATGAAGGGTAAATGATGAAAACTGAGGATATTTAATCATAAGAACTCAATATTTTCAACTAATCAGTCATAGAGCCTTGGGTCCAGTACCAACAAAAGTCAGAGAAATGCTCTAAGCCTGTTTGACTAATAGCTTAGAATACTGAACACTCAAGGGGAAATTAGTGATTTTTCCTGATGATGTATTATTTACATGATTGCTCCACTGCTTTCTACCTACCCAATCTTCCATTTCTAACATTTTTTCTTCATTTTGGAGGTGCATTTAGGCTCGCAACCTTAAAACATTTTCTTTCAAAGCATAGAACTAATCTAAATCTACCTTATTTCATCCGAGGGCTCAGATTAAGCTGTCGAGCTCCTCATTATTCTCTATCTATCTACTGATTTGTCAAGTTTAAACAGTTTGACAAATCTTTATTCACTATCTAGAACATGAAATTGAAAACATGAAAAGTTAAGATTAAACTATTTAACTGATCATGGATTATGGCATTTATTGAGACTCTGCACATAATCATTATTTTTGTAATAAAAATAAAAGTAGTAGCATTTGGACTTGCTCACTTTCAGGTTTTATTTCTTTTCTTTTGGGGTATATATTTTTCTAAGTCCTTTGATCTTTCTTTTAGGACCTTTTACCCTCTTTTTGATTTTTTGTTATTTTTCATTTTTTCAAAATATGGGAAAACAACTTGCAAAAAGCAAGGTATGTACATATTTACAAGACTTATCAAAGTCAATTCAAAATTTTATGAACCCTGTTATTATAGGACCCTAACAATGGCTCCACATGGGGATGACATTTCATGGTGAAATATCAAGGACTCTAAGATTTAGTAGCCTTTGAAATTTGACTGAGATAACCCTGTAAATGTCTTCTGATATCTGCAACTTATTCATATTTATGATATTTATTTTTCAAAGCTTAGGGCCTTCTCTTCGGGCTTCAACTTTGCTAAGGAAACATCCAATCCAATCTAAACTTTGCAATATATATGTACAATGATCAAATTGAATAAAAACTAACTACTAGTTAACTCAGGTGGGTAGTAGTGCTTCAGAATTCTGCCATTAACTAGTCCTTCTTGCAGATCTGTTCCATCCAATTCTTTGAGAAAGAAAGCATTATTACCTCTATATCCATAAATTACATAAGGCCCTTTCCATAGAAAATCAAATTTTCCATGTTTTCCTTTGTCTTCTCTTCTAGAATCCCATTTTAACACTTTATCTCCTATGTAAAAATCATCCTCTTTAGTCTTTTTATCATAGATTTTCTTGATCTTGTCCTGAATGACTTGAGATTTGACATAAACTTTTTCCCTTGTTTGTTGCAAGTGAATAGTTTGATTTATGTTTCTTTGGATGTCATTAGTTTCAACTTGTAATTCTTGGATCATTTTCATCACTGGTACACCTAGGGAGGAAGGAAGAACAACATCCATTCCATAAACTAGTTGGTAAGGTGAAGTACCAATGGATTTCTTAGTTGTAAGTCTATCTGCCCATAAGGCATTGACTAACTTTTTATGCCAAGTCTTTTTATTGTCTTCAAGTAATTTTTTTATGATATTTACTAGACTTTTGTTTGAGGATTCAGCTAGGCCATTACCTTGGGGGTAATATGCAGTAGAGTGGCCTAGGGTAATATGGTATTTGTGGCAAAAGTCAATCATTTTCTTGGATTTGAATGCTGCTGCATTATCAGTAATTATCTTTTGAGGGCACCCAAATCTTGAAAGAATGTTGTTTTCTAGGAAGGAAATAATGACAGTATCAGTGGATTGTCTGGAGGGTATGGCTTCAATCCACTTAGTAAAATATCAGTGGCTGTCAAAATCCACTTATGTTGGCCTGAAGAGGGAGGGTGAATTTCACCAATGAAGTCTAAACCCCATTGTTGAAAAGGCATTTCAGTTGAAATAGGCTTTAAAGGGAGAGGTAATAATTTCTTCTTACCCTAAAAAATTTGGCACTTATGACATGAAGTAACATATTTTTTGACATCAGCAAACAAGGTAGGCCAGTAAAAACCAACTCTCAGGATCTTGTCAATAGTATATTTCCAGTATAAATGTCCTCCACAGTCACCTGCATGAAATTCTTCTAGTATATTGTCAGCTTCTTCCTTTAGTAAACAATTTAGTAAAATCCCACTATGATCTCTCCAAAAAAGTACATTATCTAAGATACAAAATCTTACTACTTTAAGTTTTAAAAATCTAGCTTTGGTTCTTGACAATCCAGGAGGAGCTTGTAAGTTTGGGAGTACAAATATGATATATGTATACCAAGGTGAGTGTGAAAAGGCTTCACTGATTGATGGAGTCGCCATCTCTTCCTGTTCATCTACTTGAGCAATGAAATTTATATCTAGGGCATTACAATTGGATTCAACCATAAGTCTGGCTAATCCTTGACCTTTAATGAGCTTGGTGGGTTTTATCTCTATGTCATATTCCAAGATAGTGGCAATCCACTTACCTCTTCTTCCATCAGGACCATCTTGAGTAAGAATGTCTTTAACTACATAATTTGGGACATAGGAAATAATGTGCGAGTAGAGAATATAAACTCTGAAGCCTTTAATGGCCTTAACCAAGGCTAGGGCTTGTTTTTCCATAATGTTGTACTTCAAAGAGGCATCTCTAAGGGCTTTACTGAAAAAAGCTATAGGTTGTTCAAATCCTTGATAATTTTTCTGCAGTAAAACTGCAACAATAGTGTTTTCTGAAGCAAATGAAAAAATCATAAAGTCTTTCTTAAAATCAGGACTTATTAGGACCGGAGTTTTGGTTAAGGCTTGTTTGATAGAGTCAAATGATTGTTTAGCTTCAAAAATCCATCTAAGAACTGAATCTTTCTTGAGCATGTTATTCAATTCTATAATTATCTTTGCTAAATTAGATATGAATCTTCTTAAAAAAATTATCTTACCTAAAAAAACTTGTAATTCTTTGATGTTTCTTTGTGGGTTGATGTTCAGAATTGCTTCTATCCTAGTAAGATGTATCCTAATTCCTTATTTTGAGATTATATGTCCAAATAACTTACCTTCCTCTAATCCAAAAAGACTTTTCTTAGGATTTAAAGAGATGCCATATTTCCTACACTTAATAAAAACTTGTCTCAAATGATCCAAGTGTTCATTATCTGTTTTGAAAAACACGGTAATGTCATCTAAGTAAATAACTAATAATTCATGTATTTCCTTTGTAAAGGCTATGTCCATAGCCCTTTGAAAGGTTGCTCCTGCATTCATTAGTCCAAAGGGCATTTTTACATACATAAAAGTGCCCCAAGGAGTAGTAAATGCTATTTTAACTTGGTCTTCTTCTTGAACTAGGATCTGCTTGTATCCTGAAAAACCATCTAACAATGAAATCCTTGAAGAACCTACTACCCTTTTTAATATGTGGTCCATTTTGGGTAAAGGTAATTATCCTTTAAAGATACTTTGTTAAGATTTCTAAAGTCCACACACAATCTAATTTCTCCCATTTTCTTTATTGTAGGAACTAAGTTTGAAACCCAATTAGAATATATGATTGGTGTAATGATATGGGCATCATACATTATCTTAACTTCTTTTTTAATCAAAGGTAATAGTGTAGGGTTAATCCTTCTCAACTTCTATTTGAATGGCTTTTGATATTCTTTTATTGTAATCTTGTGTTGAATTATGCTTGTATCATAAGATTTTAAATCTTCATAACTCCAAGCAAACACATCTTGATATTCCTTTAAAAGTTCAATATATTTATCATTTTCTTGTTGAAGTAAAATTTTAGATAGTTTGATTATCTTTGGTTTTGACTCTGTACCAATGTTACACTCTTCTATGTTAGAACTTACTGGCTCCATTTTTGGTTTTCTAGCTACATCATTAGAGTCAAAAAGATCTTCCAAGGGGGTTAAACCTTTAGGTAAAAAATTATCCTTAAGATTCACTATATCTGATTCATTTTCAACAATTTTTTCAATCTCTACTTTTTATAAGTTATCTATGTCAGCTTGACTAAATTTAGTGGTTTTTTCAAACTTTATTTTATTTACATCTAAGTCATTTAAATCTATTTCACAATCCAAATAATAATTTATTGTACAATCTATATCTATAATACAATTCTGAAATTCTTCTTCTTTGTTCATAAACTTGTAAACCTATTCATCCGGAGAAAAAATCTGCCAATACTTAAGATTATCTGGGATTATCGGCCTATGTTTGACTTCAGCAGTATATCTGTGATTAGGTTGGAATGGTAAGTTGCATGTGCTAGCAAAATTTGCAAGAAAATGAGCTTGTATATTTTGTTTTCTAGGTATAACAACAAACTTACATTCCAATAAATCATCAGTTAAATCTATGACAGTGTCTCTATATCTGCTTAGTCTAGGATTGTAAACAGAATAAACTCCATTTACTTGTTTAATGATCAAATCTGAATCTCCCATGATTAAAATTATTTTTCCTCTCGAGTTTCGAATGATTTGGAGTCCTAGGATAAGGGCTTCATACTCGGCCATATTATTTGTACATTTGAAATAACGCATGACATTTAGAATGATTGGTCTCCATGTTTGTTATCCAGACTCCTGTTCCTGCTCCTAACTTATTCACTGAACCATCAAAGTCTAAATGCCATTGAGATTCATGAAAAATGTTATCATTGTTTGGTTCTCTCTTTTTATCTACTAGTTCAGTTTGGATTTCATTTGTTACAGAGTTACAAAGGATGAAAGAATCAAGGTCAGTTGGTGTAGAGTAAATGGGGTAATTTATAGATCTTTCAGCACTACTGACCATGCATTTCATTAATGTTTCCCTATATAACTTTTTAGGTTGGCCGAACACCGAGATAGTAGCATAAGACATGTCCAGTTGTAGAGATCCCTGCAACTTTGCTCCCCATGAGCGAGAAAGAAGCATACCATATTTTTGTGGGATATCAGCTACTACAATGTCCATTAATATACTTTTACCAGGGTATTGAACTAGTGTTACACACAAATCCTTAATTAAACCTAAGCATTTAACCTTACTGGAATCAAAAGAAAATAAATCTTCGTATGGCCTTGTAATTTCTAGATTCGAAGTTTCCATGATGGCTTTTGGCATTAAGTTATGGGAAGCTCCTGAATCTAGCATTGTGTTATGTAGAATTTGATCATGAATGGTTAAAATAATATAGAATGGAGGAACTGCACCATTTGCATGTTTTCCATTTACATCTGGGCCCAAAATCAACTCTGGCTGATCATCATTTAGATTTATGGATTCTTCTCCATCATTCATATTTAATGTTTCAGTTATGGTTGATTTGTACAAGTCATTCTTTACCAATTCAGTTAAAGGAATTGGTATTTTCAGTTTTGCAATTTCTAATTGTATGTTGAATGCAAGTTGAGCTTTACTAATCTGAATCAGTTCTTCTTTGGTAACTGTAGTTTGTGTTGGTTTATCTTGCTTTTCTACAGTTATTTTTCATTTTCAATTGTTTTATGATTCTCTGTTTATGTTTCCTGAGTTTTAATACTTCTAACTTTCTTTTTAGGGATTTTTTGTGAAGCAGTAGATGTTCTTTCTGTCTTAGAATTTTCAGCGAAGACTTTTGAAGCAACAATTTTTGGGTCTACTGTTTTAGGATCAGCAGAAGTGCTTTTAGGATCTAAATTTGTTGTTTTTACAGAGTTAGAAGCTTTAGTAGCAGCAAATTTTTGAGAATCTTTTGTAACTTGAGCAACTTCATCAGTAATGTCAACAATTTTAGGGCTTGATGCTTTCTTTGGACTAGAAATGTTTTGGGAGGAATTTGAATTTTGCTTATTTTCCCTTGGGAGAATTTGCAAAACTTTTATTTTAGGGACTTTTGCTGTTTTCTGATTTTGATTTTGGGAAGGTTTCTTAGTAGAAGAGTCATTATTTTTCTTGTTTCTAAGGTTATACTGCCTGTGTATTTCATTTATTGCATAGTCATAACCTTGCTTGTAATCAAAGGATTCACTAGAATCTAATTTAAGCTGTTGAAGTTCAAAAAATTCCTGATCTTCCTGAGTTAGGAAAATAGTATTGTTGTCATCTATTCCCATTAGATTAATAGTATCCTCCTCATCATCATTATTATTCTGAAAACTTTCAGCATAGTTCTCTTGGAATGGTGGCCTAATGGTTTGGTCCAAGGATGTTTCTTTTCCTTTTCCAGAATTTATATTTTTTCTAAAGTTGGGATTTATAATATGTTGTTGGTTATCCCACTGAGGTCTTATTTCCATATTATCTAATCTATCAATCACTATTTCTAAAGTTTTAGCTATAACATCCATTTTTGTGTCTGAATTTGCATTTTCTTCTTTGATAGTATCTCTTCTTTCATTTCTAAGTCTAGTTTTTCTGGCTAGAATGTTCACTTCTACACTTACTGCACTAGTTTGCATTTTTTCTAATGTATCTGCATCTCTTTCCCTTAATTGGTAAGCCATATCTGTATCAAATCCATTAGGGAATTTGAGAAGAACGAAATAAGGAGTAGGTTTCAGATTTGCAAGGATAGAATTATAGACACTATAATACCTAGTGCAGTAATCTTGAACTAACTCATTTGGAGCTCTTTTTAAATCATCAAATTCAGACAAAATTTGGAGGTGGTTCTTTTTCTTTTCCCATTTATTTAAAAACAAAGTAAAAAAGACAACTAAATCAATTACACTACCAGTAGCTAAATCTTTAAACCACTTCTTAACTGCTCCTGTTAAAATTTGAGCAAACAATCTCATTTGAACATTTGAATCATCAATTTCATAAATTTCAAAGAAGTCTGACATCTTAGTAATATTTTGTTGAGCATAATATTCAGTAGTGCCATCAAATAGTGGTATTTTGTTTTGATAGTCTTGTGGCATATCATGAAGTTGTTGTGGTAGTACAAGGGGGGCATATCTAGCAACCATAGCTTGAAGCTTAGCTTGACTAGGAGGTAAGGTTGAATTGCATGGAGCCGTGCTGGCAATGATAGTGGATGAACTAAAGATAGTATTTGAAGTACTGGGAAATGAGGATGATGTTTTTAAGAAATCAAAGGGTGAACTAATTGATATAGTGGATGAAGTGATCGATGGAAATAATATTTTGGGTTGTAGAGGCAGTTTAGGGATGAATGGATCTATAGATGAGCTAGTAGTAGGATTTAGGAATGATGTGACAGCATAAAGAGATGAATCTTTAGCTGGAATTATTGTGGTATGTAATTGGGAAGCTGAAGTTTTGTTTGCATGAGTCAATAAATGAGCTAATTCAATAGCTTCATCAATATCCTTTAGAATAGTAACATTAATTTCCTCAAATTTGGTCTGATATTCAGCTTTCTTAGAATTTACTGCAATAGATTTCTGTTTTGTATTAAAAATTGAAATAAAAGTAGGGTCTAAAACAACAGTCTTTAAATCATTTTCAGATTTCCTTTTAAATAATGAATGCTCAAATTTCAGATCAAAATCAATATTTTGCAGACTTTCTAATTCACTGGGTAATGAAATGACTCTTATCAATGAGATTTCAGCCTCTAAATTTTATGTTTGTTTTTTCTTTTTTTTCCAATTCGGTCTGGGTTGTCTACTATGACGGCAGGCTTAGGATTTGGGTTAGACCTGGTATAGTTGGTTTTCCTAGAAGCCAGAATTACTATTTTTCAATACCCACAACCTATAAAAATAATCTTAAAGTAAAAGGATGATTTAAATGATTCCTTTAAGACTAATTTTATGACTGAGGATTGGTTATTCCCTAGTATGGTCGCCAATAATGTTATCACTCCAGTAAATTCTTAAGTTGTGGGATTTTGGTTTTTAAGTCAAAGAATACTAGAGGTAACCACAAACCTACTTCAAACTCTAGGATCTAGCCTTCCTAGGGTTCAAAGAGGGCTCTCTCTTTAAGACTTAACTTTGTTTTAGTTTGTTAATATTAGGCTAGTTATTAAAGTGCAGATTTGGTTTGGTTTTGTTGGATTTGGTGGGAAAATTTCACTTGGAGGGTAGATAGAGGGAAATCTACCTGTCCATTGGGCTATGGTGTCTAATTCAAGCTAAAAAAACTGGGATCAAGGCCTAAAAGGTCAAATTTCTACAGGGCAAGGTAGATAACCCTTGGAGATCTTGGAAAATTGGTTTTTGAGACAGTATGATCGGGAGAAAGGGCACTTAAGAATCCTTAAATCTAGAAAAGGGAAGTAGAAGATAGACGCCAAATGGGAGAGGGAGCAATTAAGAATTCCCTACACCGGAAATCAGAAGAAAACAAAGAAATGATAACTAGCTAAAAACAGGGTGCTATTAACATGTCCTGTAGTAATACTCCTAGTTATACATTCAGATTTAGAATTAAAACACAAATCTATGCATGAAACAAAAGAAGATAACAATGACAAGTTTAAAGAGAGTACTTCAATCTAGATAGCTTATCACAGGGATCCTGAAGTATGATGCCAAAAAGGTGATCCAGTTTGCTGCTCAAAATCGAATTCCAAAGCCTTCAAGTCAAAGAAAATATCTATAGTAATCTACAACAATTTTATTCCACTGTTCCTGATTCTGATTTGGCTCACTCATATTTACTGTGTCTACATTGGTCTTTGTCTGTGCAGTGTTGGTATTCAAAGGCTGTGTATCTTCAACATCTATTGTTACCTTGCCTTTAGCTGCCGTATCTAGTGTTGGCCTCTTATTGTAAATGATTTTAAACTTTGTCTCTGTGGTATTTTCTGCAGTATAAGCTCCTTCTCTGATACTTTTAGTGGATGGTTCTGGCTGTTTGGCAACTTCCAAAGGGTGACTAGTATTCTTTGGTTTACTGCCTCTGTTAAAGTATTCTCAATCCACTCTATTTGATTATAAAATTTCTCTATATCTGGCTTTGACTAATGGATAAAGGGTGTCAATTTACATTTTACCCTTAGTTTACTTTAGATCCCTTGTGGATCATAATTCCATGGAAAGATTTCTTCTAATTTGTATTCCTGTAATTAATGTGCTGCTTCTTTTTCTGCTTCTCTTTCATTACATATGAAAGGCCCAATTTGATTTTTGAGTTTAAACTGAGTCTTTTTCTTGGCTGCCATAAAATTAATTGAATCTGAATTCAGGATCTGCCTAATGTATTCTAAGGCAAAGATCCCCATAGATGGATGCTTAGGTAACTTGTAGGGCAATAAGTTAGAACCAAAAACTCTGATTTCAATGAATTCCTTGTATAAATACCAATCACCTACTTTTCTTTGCTCTGATAGCTGCAAAATTCTTTTCATTTCCTCACCGATTCTAGGTTGCTTTGTTTTTGTCAAGACAGTAGTCAATGGATGCACAAACAACTCAACAAATTCTGAATAACTGAATTCTTACCCTTCTTTTCTGAGTATAGATGTCCAAAAGACAACTGATAGAGGTTTTCCTTCTATATCCAATTTTTGAAGTGAAATAGGAAAGTTCTCTCATTGGAAAAATAGAGACAAGTGTAAAAGATAAGAGGTATATCTGAATACCCCTTCCAGTTGCAAATTAGACAATTGATAGTGAATGCTATCAGCTATAAAACCAGCATAATCAAATATGACTGAGGGTGATTGTCCTGGAGAAAATGTAGAAATCCCAATATTGACTTATCAGTATGTTTATCAGTGAAATACCCAAGTATAAAGGAAAGCATGGAGATAACATGCCTTGAACCTTCAGGGAACTTGGCGATGGAATATGGAGGGTTTAATTTTGGGATTTCAACATGCAGAGGCATGAAAGTCTGGAAGATCATAAACCTTTTAGGAAAATCTAATTTAATGTATAACTTAGTGAGGGCTTCAATGGATAATGGCACTGCTTGAGGGTCTAATTAAAGCTGCAACATCTGGTTTATAGACTCTGCTATAATGGTAAATCGGACCTCTTTGTTTGCATTGACAATAGCTCTGTGTTCAGAAATGTAATATTGATGACACAATTTGATAATTTCTTGACAAAGGTGAGTCAGGGGGACTACATATTTGGGCAAATTGGATTCCCAAATATGGACATCTTCTCGCTCATCTAGGGATTTTTCAAAACACCAATTGTGTATATCTAACAAATTGAACTCAACTATAGGATCAACTATTTTGTAATCAATGTCTGCTAGAGGAATATGCTCAATATCAACAACTGGGGGCTGCAATGGGTTGACTACAATGGCAGTATTTGGAGTCATGGCAGGAACAACTTTAGGAGTTTTTGAACCTTCAGATTTGTTTCCACTCTTTTTTTTAGGCATTTTTATAGGCTTTTGCAAGTTTAAACTATTTGCAGAGGCAATTTTACTATGACAGAGGATTGGTTAGGCAAACTCAACAGTATATAATGCTTCTCTGGCTTTTATGGTCAATTGGGTCTCTCAAATGAGGTTTTTAAGGCTAAAAACTGGTCAAACACAGAAAACAAGGGTTTTCTGAGTCTCTTGACTGCAAATTGGGCTCAAAATTTGATAAAAAAAGTTTTTCAAAAGATATAGGGCACCTGCTTAGGATTTCTGGCTTTTAGAGCTTTGAATTTAACCCTAAAACTGTGAAAAAATGATAATTTTCTTTGAAAATGGTGCGCAACGGACTCTAGGATTCCTGGAAAATTTTTGCCAGGGTTTTTCCCGTTTCTGGGACTTTTAGGTAATTGAAATTAATCAATTTCTTCATTCTCTCTCTTTTAACGAGTTTTTTAATTGAATTGCAGGTTTAATTTTTGGAAAAATACCTGTTTTGACGCACGTATAGGTTTTAACGGGGCTTTCTGCAATCTTCTAGTCGAATTGAATCTTCAGTGGTTGATATGGAGAAAGTGCGGCTCCTCGGCAATTCTTTTAGGTTTCTTTGGCAATTTCAGAGGTTCTAAGTGTAAAAATAGCAAAAACATGGCTATCAGGGGGCTCTTTGCAACATTACAGAGTCAGGAGGGCAAAATATTGGTTCAAATGCGAAAGATAGGTAAAAAATGCGTATACAAAGGTTTTATTAAACAGTATTCACATTAACCCTTTGGCATTAATTACAGGTCACATCATGGCGGGAAGGTGATTTTGGATTTTTTGAAATAGATGAAAACTGTCGGTTTATCGCATTGATTTGGAGTGGTAAGCAATTTTTGATCAAAGTCACGCGATCCAACCATAAATAGCCACGTGGAAGGGAGGGTTCAACGCAAAACCAGCCATTTCACGTGGATATTGTGTTTGATCATTCGTGCACTTTGTTCACGCGATATCACTTGTCGACCGTTGGATCAAAAGCTTCAAAGCAAATAGTGGAGATCAGTTTGAGAGGTGCATGGAACAGAAAAGTGGGACTGGGTTGGCTTAATTGCAGCGGAATGGTTTAATATATGTTTTAAACCTTATATGCAATGTTTTATTTATATATAGCAGCGGGATTAATTATGGCTTAAAACATATGGCGGGGTTAATGTTTTTATTAAAACATTTGTTTAAATGCTTTTAATAAAACATAAGCAGGCGGGGTTAATGCTGCGACATTTTTTTTTTAAATGTTTTAAAATGTGCATAATAATACGTTATTTTCTATAGTTTTTTTAAATTCTTTGAATAGTTAAACAACTATAGGGCGGGATATTTGCATATAGATAATCTTTTAGACCAAAGGATTTTGTTTTTGGTTTTTTATTTATGCACATGGGATAATACACTTTGGTCAAAAGGTTATAATAGTGGGTTTTTTGAGGTTTATTAAATATAAGGGAATTAATAACATAGGAAAGAGTATCTCTTTTAATAAAATATGTTAAGAGTTAATATGAGAGGGGAGTACAAAACAAAATACACATTATCTCTAGTATAAAATAATCAAGCATTTGCTCATCTTTGTATTTCTTTGAATAATACTTAGGATAAATGTGATTTTGTGGGTTTTTATGAATGATTATGAAGGGATAGAGTTAATTATGTGGGGATTTACAATTTTACTAAGTAAGAGTGTGTTTTTACTTAGGAAAAAGGGGTTTTAGTACATGAATGAAGAGTAAATGATGATAGCTGAGGATTTTTAATTATAAGAACTCAATATTTTCAACTAATCAGTCATAGAGCCTTGGGTCTGGTCCCAACAAAAGTCAGAGAAATGCTCTGAGCCTGTTTGACTGATAGCTTAGAATACTGAACACTCATGGGGGAGGGGAAATTAATGATTTTTCTTGATGATGTATTATTTACATGATTGCTCCACTTCTTTTTACCTACCCAATCTTCCATTTCTAACATTTTTTCTTCATTTTGGAGGTGCATTTAGGCTTGCAACCTTAAAACATTTTCTTTCAAAGTATAAAACTAATCTAAATATACCTTATTTCATCCGAGGGCTTAGATTAAGCTGTTGAGCTCCTCATTATTCTCTACCTATCTACTGATTTTTCAAGTTTAAACAGTTTGACAAATCTTTATTCACTATCTGGAACATGAAATTGAAAACATGAAAAGTTAAGATTAAACTGTTTAACTGATCATGGATTATGGCATTTATTGACACTCTGCACATAATCATTATTTTTGTAATAAAAGTACAAGTAGTTGCATTTGGACTTGCTCACTTTCAGGTTTTATTTCTTTTCTTTTAGGGTATATATTTTTCTAAGTCCTTTGATCTTTCTTTTAGGACTTTTTACCCTCTTTTTGATTTTTTATTATTTTTCATTTTTTCAAAATATGGGAAAACAATTTGCAGAAAGCAAGGTATGTACATATTTACAAGACTTATCAAAGTCAATTCAAAATTTTATGAACCCTATTATTATTGGACTCTGACAATATTCATGTGGAATGTAGTCTATTTAAAGGAAGAAATTAAACCAACCTAGATCCATCTTAACTCTAGATCTACGAAGCACCGAGAAGGAAAGCTCTTTTTAGACTGAAAAGGGATTTGATCCCTCTCTGCCCTTGGTAGATCCAGAGTTAAGATGGATCTAGACTAGTATTATTAAAAGGCTCTTCAATATGTAAAGTTTAAATTGATTTCTAAAATATATTGAATTGATATAGTAAACATTGATCTTTCAATTAATGGAAAAAAATTGCATACCAATTTACATATCAATAAACATTCAAATCACATGACTCAAATTGCATAATAATCACACTATTTTTATGATGAGTGCGAAAGGTTTCATAAATAATTTTAAAAAGGTCGGTTGTTAATTCACCTGAAACATATTTTTAAGATGACCCAACCAATCCTCCTGGACTTGAATGGTTTTGTAGAAATTTTAATGTAGATTCAAAACTGTTCATGTAATTTACTAAATCATAATACTCAAATCTATTCTAATTAAATATGTGGAAGCAAATTCATGATCGAGAACACAAAGTATTAACATGCATCAAGATTGAACACACATACATGGAGATTTATCTAGGGGAAATAAACTACTCAAAACCCCTTCCTATATGTATTGCATTAATCAAAGACTATGGATGAATACAATATGTTTGCTCAGTCTAAGCACAACTTGCACTTGTATCCTTCTACTTCACTGATTGACTCTGACCAAACTTAGCTAATTTCTCCCGCCACGCTCCTATTTCCTTGCATTTTTCATTGAGGAATTAGCCCCTATTAATTAGGAAATTCCTTCATCTGGATTGTGCAATTACTTTAGGTTGACCACTTGACCAATACCATGAACTATACTGTCAATCTAGTATATAATTAATTGTACACTGCCTTAAAATCTCCACCACAGTTGGGCAACTTGTATTCTTTGCATGCATGAGCTAATTATTAGTTTATTGATCAGTTAACTAGATGATCTCTTAGTTAGACTGATGTCTCACTGCTTAACTAACCACCAAATAATTCTATTAACAGTTAGAACCAGTTTAACTGATTACAACTGGAATTAACTCAAACTAGGCTCCTAAAATTTAGGAACCCACTACACACAACTGAACTTCATGCCCCTAACTCAAATTAACTGAGCTATACTCCTATTTTTTAGGAATCAACTCAAGTAATCTGAACTTGAACTCATTCACTTGAATTGCGTGTTCTTAACTGAGTGACAATAGCTATGTCACCTTATTGAACTCCTCCAAGTTGTCTACTGATGTGGAATTTCGAATTTCCTCAATTTTAATTAAGGCAAAAATCAAAATTGAGACTTTCTTGCTACATTTTCAACACTCCCTCTCAGCAAGAAAGGGATTATCAACCACAATTATCCTGCACCTATGGAATGTACTGCATGCAACACATCTCACTATTGTTGTTGCTACTGCAACATCTGCAATTGAGAAGAAAAATAAAGAAAATGAATTAACTATGTCTGCAACTGTCTACTATGAAAATTGTGTTGCCGCTAACTTTGCTACTAAGCCTCCTAATCAGTTGTAAACACTATTTCGCACTCCTCAGTATCTGACTGACACTGATCCTTCTTCTACTGAATAGTGTGGGCCCCCATAGCAAGGTAATGATCCATGAGGAGAGCGCCTTAATGGGCCTTGCCCAGATTTCTACAACTCTTGGACTAAGGATTTACATCGCCCCACCTCACTCCTGGAGGTATGTTTGCATGCATGGAAAAATATGATTTACTCATACTATTGTTGCTACTGCGCTGCTGTTGTTTCTGCATTGTTGTTATAATTACTACAATAATGAGTTTGATCTCCCTAGATCCTAAAGTACTAGCTTCCATAGGGCTGCTCCCTCTGAAACTAGACTCCCTTTGAGTCTCAATCCCCCTGTGGAAAATCTCTCTACCCCTAAATTGCCAATATCAATGATCATAAATCCTTTTTTTGTCACTAAACATTGGATCATTTATCTGCCCACTAGCAGTCTTCTTGCTCCATTAAAGAGTCTGCACATAGGGTCTTCTGGTTCTTCCCTGAACTAGAGCTCCATCAAATTTGCCTCCTAACAACGTATTAGTTCTTCAATGATCATTGTACATGAGGACTTTAATGACTGGTTTTAATGTGAATCCTGCTTTGATACCATGTAGAAATTAATGCGTAGATTCAAAAGTGGTCATGTAATTTACTAAAAACATAAGACTCAAATCTACTCTACTCAAATCCATGGAAGAAAATTCAAGATCGAGAACACAAATCATTAACATGCATCAATATTCAACACACATACATAGAGATTTATCTAGGGGAAAGCAATTTCTCAAAACCCCTTCCTATCTGTATTGCATTAATCAAAGAATTTGGATGAATACAATATGCTTGCTCAATCTAAGCACAACTTGCACCTGTATCTTCTATCCTTCTGCTTCACTGACTAACTCTGACCAATACTTAGCCAATTTCTCAGCCTGCAAAGCTCATATTTCCTTGTGTTGTTCATTGAGAAATTAACCCCTATTAATTAGGAAATTCCCTCATCTGGATTTCGCAATTCCTTTAGGTTGATCATCTGACGAATACCATGAACTATACACTCAATCTAGTATGTAATTAATTGTACATTGTCTTGTAATCTCCACCACATCTAGGAAACTCGTATTCTTTGCATGCATGAGCTAATTATTATCTGATTGATCAATTAACTAGAATATCTCTGAGTTAGACTGATGTCCCACTACTTAACTGACCACCGACTAGTTCTATTAATAGTTAGAACTAGTTTAACATATTACAACTGAAATTAACTCAATCTAGGCTCTTAGAATTTAGGAACCCACTGCACACAACTGAACTTCATGCCCCTAACTCGAATTAACTGAGCTAGACTCCTATTTTTTAGGCATCAACTCAAGTAAACTGAACTTGAACTCATTAACTTGAATTGATTGAGTGTTCTTAATTGAGTGACAAGAGCCACATCACTTCGGTTAACTCCTCCAAGTTATCTCTTGATATGGAATTTTGAACTTCCTCAATTTTAATTAAGGAAAAAATCAAAATTGAGACTTTCTTGCTGCACATTTAATCCCATTAAAAAAAAAAGGTTTCTATAGTAAGAACGATTCCTTGTTAAGAATGAAGGTTTCTATATGGTAAAATACCCCTAATTTGATGTGGCTCAATGAAAAAAATCCAAAACTTGAGAAGTTGCTAGAATATAGAGTCACAAACTTATTTATATAATTTTATATCAAATAAATAAATAGATTGAATGTAAAAAAAAATATTAATATAATTATGTAATAATTGTATATCAAATGTTATCCACTCTAGACATGCTTATGATGAGTGTTTTCCAGGTAAGTATATTGGTTTATATAATTTTATATTAAACCAGTCTAGATCCATCTGAACTCTGGATCTACCAAGCATTGAGTTAAGATCCAGAGTTAAGATGGATCTAGGCTAGTTTAATTCTCATCTTTAAATATGCTATATTCTACATGAATACCATGAGACAATACCATGGGTTCTCAATAACATGAGTCAATCCCATGTCTCATTTTTATTTTTATAGGGTTATTTTTATTTTGATATTTAAATTTTTATTTTACTTTTATTTTGACCTGAGTTAAAAGGTTTATATTACATTTATATTTTTATATTTATTTTTGACTTGAGTTAAAAGGTTTATATTACATTTATATTTATTTTTATTTTTATGTAATTTGACTTAGTCAAAATGTTAAACATTACATTACAACATATCTACCATATTAGACTGGAGAGAGAGAGAAAAATAAATAAATAGAAGAAAAAAAAAATTAATAAAAAAACTTTGTAGATTTGATTTCCACGTTAACAGTGCTTATGATTACTATTTTGCATGGGACTTCCAATACTCTCTGGAAAATATGTGATAATAATCCTTTGGTGATGCCTCGTCATATGATGACGTGTCATTAACACCATCATGCCTCACTCAACATTCTCTTGTTTTTAATGTCCAATATGGACTCGCGTCGAATTTTCAACGGATTTTTGCATATAAAAAGAAGAATCATGGGAATGGTGGCTTCATGCTCCCGAAAGACAGACGCGTCAATCCCAACGCTGTTAGTATCATCCACCTTAATGGCCAGTTGGACGAGTTTCCAACTAGCGTCAAGTGAGTGCTACAAAACCACCCTAGCCAATTCATATGTTGCTACAAAACCACATAACCTAAAGTTCAACTATGTAGAAAATAAAAAAATTTCATTATACCGTTGAGATTAAAACCCCAACATGAAAACTATATATCACTCTGTTATAACAGTGACATATCAAACAAGCCCTAAATTATTCGCTCATGGTTAAGTTCCACCGTCATAAGGGTCATGGGTTAGTAATTTGAATTTTCATATACCAAGTAGTCATCTTCCTCTTATATATCTATGTAAATAAAAATAAAGAAAGAAATTATTTTTAATGTCCATGAGGCTAAAAATAGCCTATGTGATAGATTTCTTCTCCATCTGGATCTTGTATTCAACCCTTTTCGTGTGGAGTCTTACAATAAACGCTCCTAGCTTCTCGACAAACTCTTCTTTGAATAGATTATCCTAAGAGATAGCTGCTAGAATATCTGCATAATTTTGTCTGCTTTCTTTGAAGGCCTCACATTCTAAAATGAAATGTCTTTATGTTTCCACTTTTCCGGAAGAGCAACAAACACATGTTCTTTCCTCCCACATTTCTTTTGGCCTTTTCCAACGCCCTGTTTCACAACAGAGTTTATGAGAATTAGTCCTTAATTGAGCAATAAGAATTTTAGATCTCCAAGAAATATTGGACCCTATGTATGCTTTTTGTTGATGATTATGAGTGGGGTTAAACTCTTCGATGTAGTACTTCTTCTCTCTCCCTAACTCTTTCTCCCAAGTACATTTGTGGAACTTATCCATAACAATTTTTTTGATCTCTATATTGTTTGTGGGACACATGCTCAAGCAAATACCCCATTTACTAATCTATTTGTTATTTTTTTGCATCCAAGTCTTCTTTCTTTTGCACAATATGTCATTAAACACAACCTTAAGCCATCTACACTCTTCCATTTTATCAATTTTTTTTAAATACCTTATGAATCGCACCATAACAATTGCTTCAATAGGAGCAGTCCACGCTTCACTTAACAAGATAGCATAGGGCACTGCACTTTTAATTTTGAATTTGTTTGTAATCAAACGCTTCTGAATTTTCTCAATTAGTTTCCATTGCATCTCAAATGTGTTGCTGACCCATAGCTCGCAACCATAGAGAATCACCGAGATCACTAGAAGCCCAAACAAAGTTAGAGTGGTTTTCCAGTCCCATAACTCTGCCTCTCTGCACCTGTTTTGAAGAGCATAAAATTCTTTCCAACCCCCCAAAGTTCTTTTATTTCTACAACCATACCAACTTAAATTTATGTTGAAGTCAATTCCGAGGTATTTGTAATCTACAACTTCTTCTAGAATGTTGCCTTCAAAGTAGAACTTTTTTTGGTTACCCTTTCTTTTGTTAGAAAAAACCAATACTTTCATTTTGCTAATATTGACTTGCATCCCCACACTTCTAAAAAAATGCTCAAGGGACAGTAAGTGCTCTTGCAAACCAAGAGCAGATTTAGAAATTAGTATAACGTCATCTGCGTACAAAAGAAGCCTTATAACGAAATTTCCCAAATGAATACTATCACCCCTTGCGAATTTAGCCACTATTCAAGCTTGTCAATATATAAACCAAAAAGGGCAGGAGACAATGGGAAACCTTGCTTGACCCTGATATCGCTTCTAAATCTTTTAGAAATGCCTATTGAAATTCTAATTTTGACTTTCAACTCTTCATACAACTTATGCATAGCGGCTCTCAAATGCCTAGGAACCCCGAGTTCCTCCATTTTGCGCCAAAGCTTATCCCTAGGAACCGTGTCAAAGGCTTTTCTAAAATCAACAAAGCAACAAAAAACTTCTTCCTTTTTTCCCAAACTTTTTCAATGATGTACCTTAAAGTTATATAATGATCAACTGTGGAATGTTTAGGTCTAAAACCTGCTTGCCATTTAGCACGTTTATCTCTTTCTTCCACCCACTTGTTGGTTTTATTTTCTAACATGCTTCCAAATAATTTTGCAAACAAAGGGTTTATCATTATGGTCTTATAATTGAAGGGATTATTAATGTCACCACTCTTGAAAAGAGGTATTTCCATACTAGTTGTCCAATCTGTGGGGAACCCTCGCTGTATGATGTTGTTGAAATTTTTGTGATATGAGGTGCAAGAATTTTTAAGCCCCACTTTAGATACTATGCTTGGAGTTCAGCTAAGTCTTTTTCTTTTCCAACACCCAACTTCTTGATACCCATCTCTACCTCTTGCACCGTGAAGAGTTTTGTGTCTGTGTTGGTCAACCTTGGGATCCTGCTCATAAATTTGTCTTGCATAGTCGAACCATTTAGATGATGCAATGTTGTTTTCAATTTTCACCTTTTTGGTTGGAGCTCCTTCCAGAATAATTTGGGGTTATTTTTCCCAAGGAAGATTAGTTCTTCTCTCCTTGAAACTATGAAATCAACCTTCTTATTTCTTAATATCTGCTTATAAGCTTTGAGATTTATGTTATCCTCATCTGATTCCTTCCACATTCTCCTTGCCTTTTTTCATTCCTCATCAAACCAAGCATTATCCAGAAAACAATTTTTTCAGACTTCTTAATTTTTTCTCTTTTGCACTCTGCAAGTACGCTTTGTATTAATTCGTGACTATGAAGGCCATGAAATGAGATTTCCTCCTTCTCGTAGAGCCTCTCTAGCGTTTTTTTGAAGGTATTGCAATTTTCTAGAGTTAGAAGAATTATACCCTTTGGGGGGTTTTGTTGAACACACTGAGCTTTTGGCCCTAATTGCTTCTTTCTGGTCCAAGAGAAACTTAAAAAAATTGGCTTGTGATCTGATTTTAAGTCCCAAATTTTATCTCCAATCAACACTTCCTCCATTTTCTCACACAAACTATGTGAGCCAATTACAAAATCTACTACACTTGCTCCATTGTAAGTATTGCAAGTGAAATTACCCGACTTTTCACATCTAGTCAAACCATTACAAATGAATAAATCGAAAGCCCCACATAGTGTAAGAAATTGTTCACCAAAGAGATTGTAGCCTTTATCCTCTGAAATTATTTCTCATTGATGATTACTCTCTTCTCTAAGCCAGATAGGGTCACAGTCTTCTTTACAACAATGAATGCTAGCTTGCTCACTAGCAGTCCTAGCATTGAAATCCCCCACTATAAGGACTCCACCCAACTGAGAATATGTTGCAATATCTGCTTTTAGGGTTGCAAAGGGATCTTTGTGGTCAAGCCCTCTACTTTCGTAGATATTTGAACTTGCGGCTCAAAATAGCATGTTGCAATTCTGATCTGATTTCCATTTTCTGATATTTTAAGCCAGACAAATTGCTTATTTGGGTCTTCTTTTTCTAGCTAAATGAAATGACCTTATTTTTCTCTCACTAATACCATGATACCCCCATGTACTTTTCCATTCCCTGCTGCCTTGTTCCACACTGCTATCTTCTAGTACCCTTCAAACAAAGGTGTCTTGCACCCTTCGTGCTCATGTGTTTCTATGAGGCAAATTATGTCTCTACCTTCCACAATAGGCCCTAACCGAGGTCCTTGTCTCCATGGGTAACCCCTGCAGTTACAATAAACATATCTTAAGGAAACCTGGGTAAGACTTGATTTCTATTTGTTTTGACATGCAAGACTCACAGTTGAGTCCTTGTCCATGCTTTCCCATACTGACCTTGCTTCCTCATTTTTTGCTGAAGAGTTTGTTGCCTCTTCTTTGTTATCGTTTTGCTGCCTTGTTTTGGAAGGAGGTCTAAATTGCGCTATCACATATTTACCTTTATAAATACATGCTCTCTTCCCCTCATCTCTTGCTTCCCTAACCTTTGACATTTCCTCCCTCCTTTCCTCTTGTTGTGTTACAGTTAAACATTCTTCTAGGAAAAAGCGAGAATCCCTCAAGAGTTGCTTCTTGCTTAGAATGATATCTTTATCATGCAACCTAGGCATGATGACTTTTATGGGCTTGGCTCTCTCATTGTTAAGCTTACCTATCCTCCATGCTTCGCATATTTGTCCTTTCTGTTGTAGTTTGTCTTTCATGAAATCTCTTGCAAGGTCAGGAGTACATTCATTTTTCCCATAATCTTTCACCCCTTTAATAATTATGTTTGTTGCTCTATCTTTCCTTTCCTTGCTTTCTCTATTTTGCATGTTGTCAACCTGAATGTTTGTTCTCATTCCCTCCTAGCAGAATTGCTAATAACTTGAGCTCAGGTTTTGGAAACTTTTGTGGAACCTCCTTTCTTTTCTTCTCTTGATGTCTCTTCATGGCCGTCTATTTGGGAAACTACTTTCCCTTTATCTTGGGATGGTTTCGCATTCATCACCTCTATATTCTCCACCACAAATTTCTTCATGTTTTGCACATCCGCCTTCATGTGTTACCATTATGTCTTCCATATCAGGATAGCTTCCTGTAGCAATACCACTTTCTCCTTCAAAACTTTGTTGCTTTTTGCTAAATCCTGGTTTTCTTTCGTTATTATATGAATTGTATGATCTCTTTCCTGCTCTTTAGCTTCTACAACCCCCAACCTCTTTTTTACCTTTAGCACTTTTTTCACATACAAATTAGATGACCAAGTGAGAGGTGTGGATGTGGGACTATAGAAAGCACAATCATGAATGACTTTTCCTTTTCCTTTGGACCTGTTGTTGCCACATGCTTGCAAAGAGGACTTGTTTGAATATGGTTTCTTGCAAAGGACCCGAGTACTTTCCCTTTGATACCTTTTTTTCCTTGTCTGCTCCCATTTTAGACAAGCTAGTCTTCGTTTTAAAATTCCCTGATACTGTTTGGCATTGACCCAAACCCACTTCCTAGCTTTGGATGATGAGGCAATTTTCACTTGCCCTTTATCATTTGTTTCCACGTGTTCTGAATTTTCTTGTCCTGTTATCATGTTTGACCGCATTTCTGTTATATTCCGAAATCAAACCCTTGAAACCCTAGTTTTACTTGACCTGGTTTCTTATGTCAAATATCCATTCGTATATCTACTTCAAGTAGAAATACTAGCCCACATTGTTGTCTCTTGAAGAACAAGGCTCCGTTGACCTCAACCACCAACGTGTAAGACAATAGTTTATAGCGGGTGAAGTGTTATTTGATCTCCTCAGAACCTAGAATCTGTCGTTTAGCTTCCAATTAATTTGGGTATACTTTCATTGTTGTAATTCTTAACACAAACACAATAGTTCCGTGACTAGACAATACTTTCTTCACAGAAGTGATTGATAGAAATGGCATAGCATGTATTCCTGTTTCCTTTTTATTATCAATGTCTTCTAAAACAGAACAATTCCCACATCCCACTAAAACATAATTTCTAACATCATGAAGTGAAATTTTAGGTAACACTCTGACAAATTTGTAACTTTGTGCACCCTTGAGTCTCCTCGTGCGTGACTCACTGCACTCTTCAAAGATTGACTGTGAGCATGAATGAAGGCAAAGAGTAAGGAATAAATACTATCACTCGCTTATCGATGGGATGGTTGACTGTGATTACATGAGTCTGCTATCTGTATATTGTGGCATATGTATAAGTCACATGCGACTACCCCAAAAAAATGACCATAAATGAAACTTGGAAAGAAAAATATGAGTATGTGACCTATCTTCAAGTCGCTAAGTCGCAAGTCGAATAATCACGCCTAAGTTGCGACTTCACCCAACATGCAACTACGTGACTTGTATAAGTCGCATGATGCATCCCTCTCATGTGACTGCAGAGTTTCTTTCACTTATCGCTTTGTCTTTTGCTTGTCATTTTGTCGTTGTGTGAACGTGGCTCGATGGAGGATTTGATGTCGCTCTAGTGGAAAGTGTTGCGAGTTAACCTAAGTGGAACAACGTCGACTTAGGAGTGTTGTGGTTGACTCGTGGATTGAAACTATGGGAAGCACTAACGAACAGAAGCAAAGATGAATCTCGGGGCTTACCAGTAACGCATGTTGAACACCTCGTAACGCCTTGTGAATCGTCGTCGTGTATTCTGGTTGCTCGTCGAGTCCAGTAGAATCTGCGTCGTCTAGTAGCTTGCCAAGTCCAAGAATATTATGTTTCCCCACAAAATTGAATGGACGCCGAGTCTAGTAGCTTGCCGAGTCCGAGAATATATCCGTAAATAATGGGTATCTCTATGAGTTGGTCATTTATTCAATTTCGAAGAATACAAATACAAGAGTACATTTCACGAGTAAACACAAACAACCAAAAATTTAGTCTGGGCAGTTATTAGTCCCTGCATTCAGCAAAACTATAGGGATCGTTGGATCGTTGACGAACTATCAATTCATTTGTTGACCAAATTTTTTTTGGCTTATCAGTGTTTAAAAAAGTTTTATGTTGCAGTTTTCATCCATCTAAATTTTACCGAAAGTTTTTGGATACAAAAATATACCTCTTATTGCACCCTTCGCAAATCCCAATGTAAGAATGTTTTATTTTATCCAAAGTCTAGTTTGCTTACATGCTGTGACAATTGATTTGAAGTATTGGGCATAGTTTTTTTTTTGGTATCCAAAGGTTTTTTATAACCAAAGTTTTTTCAACACTGCACCCAAAGTTTTGTCGTGCACAACAACCAGCTGTTGGTGTTGGATGCCATCGATGCCATATGTTGGAAACTTCTAAGAGACCTTCTTGACAGTCCTCCATGTGTGTATAGGTGACAACGAGAAATGGACATGCTAAGAGACCTGCAGAGACAGGTTTACTAGCAGAAGCAGGGTAAAGGAGATAGAAGGGACAAAAGGCTATTGCAGGAAAGGCTATCGTTGAAGCTCACATACGTCGTTCACGTCCCGAAGTTAGGTACCCTTCAAAACATCTAAATGCAATTTTACGCTGCAAAAAAACCTAAATGCAAGACAATTTCAATTATAAAATCCTCTGTATAGAAGTCCTTTCTTCGTTTCAAGAAAGAAGCTCTGCCCCGTTCCTTTCCTATCCTGGAAGTCTGAAGTCTAAAAAACCCAACTGTGGAACATTGATAAGCCACAATGTGCAAGACAATTTGCTAAAGTTGAGATTTATTTGTTACAAATCTGAAGTTTCAATATTCAATCTCTCTTCTAAATTCAAAAAGCATTGTATACATTTTCTTTCCAATTTACTTAAATTGATCATGTGTAAGGAATAAAATTATGATGTATTATTTTTGTAGTTCAAACTTAATTTGATTATACATTTTGAAAATAGTTCAAAATCTTACTGAATGAATGCCAAAGTTTTCCACTTGGCAAGTAAGGTTTCTTTCCTGAATCTGCAAGATGTAATCTTAAACAACTCATAAAATAAATAGACAATTCAATTATTAGATTAGCGAGAACATTAAGTGGAAATATTTGGAAATCCTTACATTTAAAACTGTGAGATTTGAGAAACCCAACAAGAAAATGCAATTTTGCCAACGAACTGACGAAGAAAATATAACTTGCTTAAAAATGTAACATAATTTAATTATGTAATTTGGTCAATGAACTGACCAAGAAAATATAATTTGCTTAAAAATGTAATGTAATTTGCTTATGTAATTTGGCCAATGAACTGACCAAGAAAATATAATTTGCTTAAAAATGTAATGTAATTTAATTTGTCTTTTCCCCTAACAAAACGTTATGCAGTTCATTTCAAACCCATAAACGACATAGTAGTCAGTGTCAATTCAATTAAAATACAAGTTCTGTAGTTTGTTTCCAACCCATAAACAACACTGTGTCAATTGAAAAATACAAGTATTTTGTTCATTAGATCAGCGAGAACATTTATGTGGAAAAAAGAGATTTGAAAACCCTTAGATTTAAAATTGTGAGATTTGAGAAACCGTAAAGAAATTGTGATTTGCTTAACAAACCTATCGAGAAAGTATAATTTGCTTAAAAAAAAATATGTTATTGAATTTGGCTTCAAAATTTCTAATGAACACGTAACAACCAGACCACAACCAGTAAAGAGAACTAGAATCTAATCCATGATGTGGCCAGGCGGTCAAGCCTTTATAAATATCCCATGCAACAATAAGAAATCTTCAACAACCTCACCTCATTTGTACGCTTTCGACGACAAACGCTGAAAAACCATCTATGGGCTCGCGAGACTAAAATGCATATCTCGCCAGGTAGGTGAGTTATGTAGCGCTTTAGTGCTTCCGCCTAAAGGATGTCACAAAAAGACTCAGGATAAAACATAATAAACTCATCCGCCAATAATGTAGTAGATTTTGAACTGGTTTTCCTGTTCACCATGATTCACTGTGAAACCCGAGTTCACCATCTACATAGACAACATTTCTACTATGGTTTTCATTGTTCTTTTAAAAATGGGAGGTTGTGCATAGTAAGGCCCTGTATAAAGATGGGCACGTGCTTACAATGTCAAAACGTTCCAAGGATATTAATACCAGTGAGAGCCACGTCAACAAGTCATAGTATGCGAGCCTCGTATACTGTAATTTATTTGATATAAATAAATTTGTGGGTCCATCTCTTGGCCACTCATTCGTGTACATGGTGAACTCGGGTTTCAGAGTGAGTGATGGTGAACAGAAAACCAGTTCAAAATCTATTACATTCTTGGCAGATGAGTTTATTATGTTTTATCCCGAGTCTTTTTGTGACTTACTTTAGGCAGAAGCACTAAAGCGCTACATAACTCACCTACCTGTCGAGATATGCATTTTATCATGTCTTTCCCATGTCGTCGTGCTTGTCGCTGCCCTGGCAGTTGCCTGTTTTCCTGGGGCTGATAACTGGCTGAGTGGGGAGTTATGCATGCCCTTATGTGGGAGGGGATGTGTTAAAATAACTCCTAGTATGAAGTTGCTTAAGGTCAGTTGCTTGACGCGGTTGGAGTGTGTAGTGTAGCGCTGTCTGATGCGGGATTGTAACTGGACAACCGTGAGTCTCATGTCCTTCCAAATCTCAGAAAGCAATTTATGGTGATGGTGCTCACCCACCCCACCTACATAAGGCACTGAAGGTTTGAAATGGAGGGTGAAAGAGGAAGGACCAGAGGAATCTTAGCAACAACTCTATCTCCCATGTTGGTAAAAAGGTAGGTTCGTTCTCGAGCTCCGCCATCAATAACTACCAACATCCCCTCTAGTTTGGTTCCCTTGCCTGTAGCCTTTTATTCGGGGAAGAGGCTTTAATGTTTGGGGTAGAGGCTTTAAGGCTTGATTTCCTGGATGACTCTTAAAAGTCATTGGTCTTAGCCTTCTTTGCCCGCAATTTCCTGTCGCTTTTGGCCCGACCATTCAAATGGCGTACCCATGCTGTAAATAGCCTAGTATTAAAGCTCTTGCCCAACATTAAAACCTTAGCCTGACCATTCATTAAATCCATGTTGTTTTGTACACCCCATTAATTAATATCTTATCTAGCAAAGAACTTACTCTTTGATGAAATATTGTTTTATTCGTTGATAGAGAGCCTTTTCTTGTGTGGCTGTCTATTAACTTCCATGCTTATGTTTTCAAAAACATATTAATGCGTTAGATAAATGTCTTTTTGGATTAATCACAACATTAGGATTCGGTCGACGTTTCGAATCAACTAATGTGATTCATCCTTACGACAAGGTGAAGAAACCAATTGATCTTATTGAATAAATAGTGTGGATGCATCATTGCCCGATATTAGCCTAAGAAAACTAGCCATTAAAAACTAGCTGTTACTGAATTAGTTAATTAGTTAATAAGAAGTAATATTAAATATATTCAATTAAAATTATTGATTAATAAATTATAAATTAATAGGAATTATAATAAAAGGAAAAAAAATTATGAATTTTTTTAATTATTTACTAATATGATATATAGGTGAATATATAAAAGAAAATAACAAGGGGAATAAAATATAAATAAAGACTAGATAAAAGAGGAAGGGAAAAAAGAAAAACCAAGATCAAGAAAAATAAGTAAGGGGAAAAATCACCTAGAGAGAGCTCGAGTCCAGCTCTTACTCAACTTCCAACCATCATCCCTATTGATATTTTTAGCATGTCGCTCAATCTCAATGGCTTCCCTAAGCTTCTTATGATGGAAGTGGTCAACTTTAGCAATGGTTTTGGAGTCTTCAATGCATACATGGTGACAAGATTCTCCACATGTTCAACAAGAGCTGATGTGCGAGATCGATTGTGCCTAATGTATGCAGCATGCTCCTAGATTCTTTGTCTAATGGATCTGTCTGTTTCACCAATATAGAGCGTGCCACATGAACATGAACAAGAAACCATGTAAACATCCTTCATGTTTTTTGGGTCGATAGAATCCTTGACAAATCCAAGAGAATTGCTACTAAATCTCAAGGTTGCAAGTAATTGAAAATGAATCTTCCGTAGCCCCAGACAATTTTGATGCAATCTCAAAATGGTTGAAAATCATCATGTGGTTGATATGTGCATTGATTACATTAAGGATCTCGTAATTTTTTAAAACTTGGGCGGCAAAGTGCACCTCCTGCAAAAATATACGTTATTTGGCTAATATATATCCTATATAAGTATCTATCCTATATATCTTATAAGGCATGTTTTTCTATGGCTAATGAGACTATGAAATGCAATGTCACTGCCTGTCCACCAGGGTTGTGTCCTTGCTGTGGTCTGTCCGATTCACATGCCATGAAATTTAAAGAGATGAGGCTGGGTATGAGTCATAGGAAACTTTAACAGAATAAATACCTCTGAAAGCTGGTGCAAGGATAATAAAGTATGCTCTTTACCATGCTGCCCTGGGTAATGTTTCTCGAAGCATTTACATATATAAAGACTATCTTATTCAGTCAGCTTTGTTTCCAAATTTAAATAATTTATTATGTTAAAGACTTTATTGGTGTGATTTCTGCTCGAGCAGTCAATAAAACTAAACATTTTTATATAAAAATTATAAAATTCCTGAAAACTTTTTTTAATAAAAAAATAAAATGTTAAATAATATAACCACCCAATCCACTTCTAAAATCCCTTTCCCTACCTCCCGGATGTTCACCAATTCCAAAATTTATAGGGCATGATAGGAGGATTTCAATCTTGGAGATCCATTTCACCAATTCCAAAATTTATAGGGCATGATAGGAGGATTTCAATCTTGGAGATCCATTTATTGGAGCCTATCTTGGAGATTCATGCCGGCCAACCTCAACTCTACATTCATTGCTCTTATTCCTAAGAAGGATGATCCCCAAACTTTTGCAGATTTTAGGCCGATTGCACTATGTAATGTCCTATATAAGATTACGTCAAAGATTATTGCAAAGCGTTTAAAAGATACACTGTCAACCTACATCTCAAAAGAACAATATGGTTTCCTAAAAGGCCGATCTATTCATGACGCTACGGCTATTGCACAAGAAGTTTTACATTCCATGCACACAGAGAAGAGGGAGGCTATTATGATGAAGGTAGATCTTCAAAAAGCATACGACTCTATTGACTGGTCTTACATAAGGCTGGTGCTCATGAAGATTGGGCTTCCAATTAGAATTATAAGATGGATTATGTCTTGTATAACTACTGTCCATTATGCGGTTATCATCAATGGTGTGCCTACATCTTTCTTCACTGTCGGACGTGGTCTTCGACAAGGCTGTGCTTTGTCCCCATTAATCTTCATATTAATTATGGATGGATTCAGCTGTCTATTGCACATGGCAGTACAGAGAGGTTATATAAAGGGATTCTCATTCTCCAATATTGTCACATGCACGCACTCATTATTTGTTGATGATCTGTTATTATTCGGCCATCTGAATAGAAACCATTGGTTCTATATACATTTTATTATTATTCGCTTTGAATCTGCTACTAGGCTGGCCATCAACAAGAACAAATCATTCATCATATATGAATTTGGGGACCTAAGGGAGATCGCTTTCATTGCAGATTTTATGGGGGTTGAGTTTAGAGAAGCTTCTGTCAGTTTTACATATCTGGGTTTTAAAATAAAACCATGTGGGTACAAGCGAACCTGTCTTATTATGCAAGTGTGTCGGCCAACTCTAGACAAGCGAGCCAGTCTTATTATGCAAGCGAGCCGGCCAAATCAACACAAGCGAGCCTGTTTTCACCATTTTGTCTCGATTTCATGGGCACCTATTGTTTTATAATTTCCTCCATATATGCCTTTTTCAACAATCACAGTTTTTGCCTGACGTAATTTGAATAGATTAACATAATATTTTTTACAGGTCAGAGCTGGGTTGAATCTGAATTTCTTCTCACAGCTGTGGTTCATCTATACTTCATATTTTAACTGTCATCCATAGATTACATTTTGCCATATCATATATACTGTTTATTTCAAACGTTATCACTGTTGAATCTTATCTACTCTGTCTTTTATGCTCGCATCTAATGCTGAGCGTATTTGTAAGGGATATATCTTGTCCTGATATGTGGTGGCCAGCCTTTTAAATATTGCTCTTTCTTTCTACAGGGAGCATTTTCAAATGGCCAAAATAGTTTTTGCTTTCTCGTTGTTGCTTATACAACTTGAGATTATTATGACTATGTACTGCTTATATTTTAATATAAACAACGTTTTTTTCCTCTGAAAAAAAAAAAAATTTGTGAGACCATGAAGTCCTGACAGATTTGTGGGACCATTGAGTCCTGGAAATACTCTATACCCACTAGTTTTTGTTCTTATCCAGGATTATTAAGTTATTATTGGTGACATACTCTCTGCCTACTAGTTTTTGTTCTTATCCAGGATTATTAAATTATTATTGGTGACAACTACTGCGTATACAGCTGGTTTGCTAAGCCAAGCCATTCCAAGGAAGTGAAGTCGGCATGAGACGACAATATGGATTGCCACGCAAGTTTCAGAGGCCAGCTAAGGCTAGTAGCAATTGAATTCATTAGACCTGGTAGCAATTGCTGTCATTAGACTTTTGTGTTGGGTGTTTGTATTTTTGGTTGTGGTTGGGTAGTATTTCCTCCTCCTTGAAGGCTTCGAACTGCTTATTGTGAAAATTTTGGACATTTTTTAATTTCTTAATTGTAAAGAGCTTCTGAGAGTAGATTTTGAAAGACAATGGAACCCTTCTCTCTTCTCCAATTTCTCTGATTCTCGGGCCTGTCTTTCCTAGATCATGCCATGCTCTTTGTATGACATTGTTTTAGCTTAAGATCTCAAACTACTTCTCACCTCATTGGGATATAAGGTGAGAATGGCTTTGCCTTATAGGCTCTTACATAGATAGGTTCATGCTAATAACTCGCTCAATGCTTATTTGTCTTGCAGCTGTTGATTATAGATGATGTTAGCCAATCTTGCATCCATGTTAGTTGACAGTAGATGAACTAGATCTATCAGCGCAACGAGAGGCGCATCTATAGCCCAATATGGCCCCGATGTCAGGTGGGTCACGTCTTCATACAAAATGTTGGCTTAAGTTTTAAATTAAAAATAAAAATAAAAATAAAAATCGCATTGTGCTAGAACATATATCAATTTCTAATAAAATTATGTATTATTTATATAATTTGAATGGATAGTAAATTATATACATGAATTTGAATGGATCATAAATTTACCTTTAACAAAAAAAATTACCACATTGAATTTCCAAATTAAGTAAAATTTTAAACATCTTTACTCTTTACTAAAGTCAATACCATTTCCTAAATCAAAGGAAAAGAGTTAATTCAACATAAACAATCAAAATCCAAAATCTTTAATATTTCTTCTAATTAAATATTTGTAAAATGAATTTATACTTACTCCAGAGCTATGGTAAATAAATAAAAATATATATAAACTAGATGTATGGTAAATAAATAAAAATTATTTTTATATTTATTCCATAAACCTTTTTATATTTAAAAAAACTTTAAAAAGAGGTTTTATTTAGATGAAGCCTATGGGATGAATACCATGGGACAAATTAATATTGATACCATGGGTAAATAAATAAATATAAAAGAGGTATAAACAAGTATGATAAATAAATAAATAAATATAAAATAGATATAAAGAGGCATGGTAAATAAAGAAATATAAAAGAGGCATAAAGAGGTAAGGTAAATAAATAACAATATATCAAATAGGATTATAAATAAAAATCTAATTATATAACAAGCCTATGGGCCAAATACCATGGGTAAATAAATAAATATAAAAGAGGTATAAACAAGTATGATAAATAAATAAATAAATATAAAATAGATATAAAGAGGCATGGTAAATAAATAAATATAAAAGAGGCATAAAGAGGTAAGGTAAATAAATAACAATATATCAAATAGGATTATAAATAAAAATCTAATTATATAACAAGCCTATGGGCCAAATACCATAGTAAAGAAAAGGGGTATAGTAAATAAATAAAAATATAAATAAACTAGAGGTATGGTAAGTAAATAAAACCTCTTTTCATATTTACTCCATAATCTGCTTTATATTTACGAATATTTATGTTCATTAGTTTACATAACTAAGAAGAAATAGAGAGAGAGAGAGTGATAAGGGAGAGATGGAGAGAGAGTGTGTATGTTTAGGGGTGAGATAAAGAGACAAAGTAAGATGTATGGAAATAAGGGGGGAGAGAAGAAGTGAGAAGGAGAGGGGGAGGGATATAGTAATGTAGTTGGAGAGAGAGAGGGGTGGAAAGAGAGAGAGAAAGAAAGGGATGGGGGAAGAGAGAGGATTAGAGAGAGAGAGAGATATGGGAGAAGAGAGAGGATTGGAGGGAAAAGAGAGAGAGAGAGGTGGGAGAGAAAGGGAGAGAGAGGAAGGATGAGAGAGAGGAGGAGAGTGATGGGGGAAGAGAGAGTATTGGAGAGAGAGAGAGAGAGGGATTTAGGGGAGAGAGAGAGAGAGGAAGGACAAGAGAGAGGACTTGAGAGAGAGGAGGAGAGAGGGATCGATAAGAGAGATGGAGTTGGAGGGGGAGAGATGTAGGAAATAAGAAATATAGAGAGCGAGAAGTGGAGAGAGAGAAGGAGTGACAAGGGAGAGACAGAGAGAGAGCGTGTATCTTTGGGGCTGAGATAAAGAGACAAATAAGGAGAGATGGAGATAAGGGGGGAGAAGGAGATATAAGGAGAGAGGGAGGGATATAGTAACATAGTTGGTGGGTGAAGAGAGAGAGAGGGGGGGAGAGAGATGGGAGAGAAAGGGAAAGAGAGGAAGGAAGAGAGAGGATGTGAGAGAGTGGAGAGAGGGAGGGAAAGAGAGATGGACATGGAGGGGGAGGGGGAGAGAGGTAAGAAGAAAGAAATAGAGAGAGAAAGGTGGAGAGAGAGAGAATGAGTGAGTGATAAGGAAGATGGAGAGAGAGGGAGAGAGGGGGAAGATAGAGATATAGATGGAAGGTGAAGAGAGGGAAGAAGAGAGAGATGGGGAGAGGAGGGGATTGACAAAGAGATTGATATATATGGATTGCGAGAGTGTGTGTGTTTAGGGGGGTGAGATAGAGAGACGGAAAAGAAGAGATGGAGGGGGATATAGATATGGATGGAGGGTGGAGAGAGGGAAGAATATTTTTCACACTAGATGGATTGATATAAGTGGAGATGGTGATTTATAATCCTATTTGATTATTTGCACTATATGCATCGATTTTAGTGTAGATATTTATTTCTAATGATGTTTGATTACTTGCACTAGATGCATTGATTTCAGTGTAGGTGGTGATTTCTAATACAATTTGATTGCTTGCACTGAATTTGTTGATTTCAATTTAGATGTTGATTTATAATTATATTTGATTACTTGCACTAGATGAATTGGTTTCAATGTAGATGATTTCTAATCCTATTTGATTGTTTGCATTAAATGCATTGATTTCAGTGTAGATGGCGATTTCTAATCCTATTTGATTTATTTGTGTAAATGCATTGATTTCAGTGTAGATGTTGGTTTCTAGAGAGAGAGAGAGAGAGAGTGATAAGGAAGATGGAGAGAGAGGGAGAGAGGACAAAAGGAGGAAAGAGAGATATTAGTGGGGGAGAGGGAGAGAAAGGGAAGATACAGATATAGATGGAAGGTGAAGAGAGGGAAGAAGAGAGAGAGGGGGAGAGGGGGTGATTGAAAAAGAGATTGATATATATGGAGTACGAGAGTGCGTGTGTTTAGGGGGTGAGATAGAGAGACAAAAAAGAATAGATGGAGGGGGATATAGATATGGATGGAGGGTGGAGAGAGGGAGGAATATTTCTCGCACTAGATGGATTGACATAAGTGGAGATGGTGATTTCTAATCCTATTTGATTATTTGCACTAGATGCATCGATTTTAGTGTAGATATTTATTTCTAATGATATTTGATTACTTGCACTAGATGCATTGATTTCGGTGTAGGTGGTGATTTCTAATACAATTTGATTGCTTGCACTGAATGTGTTGATTTCAATTTAGATGTCGATTTATAATTATATTTGATTACTTGCACTAGATGACTTAATTTCAATGTAGATGATTTCTAATCCTATTTGATTGTTCGCACTAAATGCATTGATTTCAGTGTAGATGGCGATTTCTTATCCTATTTGATTTCTTTGAGTAAATGCATTGATTTCAGTGTAGATGTTGGTTCCTAGAGAGAAAGAGAGTGAGTGATAAGGAAGATGGAGAGAGAGAGAGAGAGAGAGAGGGAAAAAGGAAGAAAGAGAGATATTAGCGGGGGAGAGGGAGAGAAGCGGAAGAGAGGGAAGAAGAGAGAGATGGGGAGAGAGGGTGATTGACAAAGAGAATGATATATATGGAGTGCGAGAGCATGTGTGTTTAGGGGGGTGAGATAGAGACAAAAAAAAGAGATGGATGGGGATATAGATATGGATGGAGGGTGGAGAGAGGGAAGAATATTTCTTGCACTAGATGGATTGATTTAAGTGGAGATGGTGATTTATAATCTTATTTGATTATTTGCACTAGATGCATCGATTTTAGTGTAGATATTTATTTCTAATGATATATGATTACTTGCACTAGATGCATTGATTTCAGTGTAGGTGATGATTCCTAATACTATTTGATTGCTTGCATTGGATGTGTTGATTTCAATTTAGACGTCGATTTATAATTATATTTGATTGCTTGCACTAGATGCATTGATTTCAATGTAGATTATTCTAATACTATTTGATTGTTTGCACTAAATGCATTGATTTCAGTGTAGATGGCGATTTCTAATCCTATTTGATTGCTTTGAGTAAATGCATTGATTTCAGTGTAGATGTTGGTTTCTAATCTTATTTGATTGATTGCATTAGGTGCATTGATTTCAATGTAGAAGTTATTTTCTAATCTTATTTGATTGCTTGCATTAAATGCAATGATTTCAATGTATATGTTGATTTATGATTTGATGTAATTGGATATATGACGGTACATTAATATTAAAGTGATTGGATTAACAATATGCATTGATTTTAGTGTAAGCACAGAAAGTTATTAACAATGTAGATTGATTTTTGTGTTATAGTAATTTCAGCTATTAATATTGGAGAGCAGGAGAGCAAGAGAGACAAGGTATCATGTTTACTACAACAGATCGAGCTAAAGATTTAAATGGTTTACGATTTAAATTTTCTTTTTCATATAATTGATATGAAAAGATAACAAAACTAACAAGGGAGGAAATAAGAATAGTAGAAGAAAATAGTTTGAGATTGATTGTAACATGAGTACGTTCTTATTATTCACATTTTCTATCTTTCAACACTATTATTGTCACTTTGCATTTAAAATAAATATTTCATCATTTTTCATCATTATAGTTATTAACAATAATTATCATCTCAACGAACTGAGGTAACTAAGAAAATTTAAAATTAAAATGACCAAGTTAATCTCAGAAATATTTAGCATATTTAAAATGATTATATTAATATTTGATATGTTTACATATTACTGATAAAATTAATCATATCTTTGATAGATTTTCCTTGGCAACACACAACTAAAACCAGCCTAGATCCATCTTACATCTCAAAAATATACAAAAATTTTAATAATCTGAAAAGTGTAACGTTGATGCCTCCGACTGGAACCAGCCTAGATCCATCTAACTCTGGATCTATCATGCGCCGAGAGGGATAAAATCTCTCGAGGTGCAAACCTTTCCTCAAGTTTTGCACTAAAAAAATAGGTTTTCACCTCGAGAGATTTGATCCCTCTCGGCACATGATAGATCCAGAGTTAGATGGATCTAGGCTGGTTAATCATAATCTCAAGCTTTAACATAGCCTGAAGCCATAGATAGAACTTCTATGCAAAAGTAGCGTGACTGAAGAGCAGTTTCATATCCTCACTAGTTAATCATAATCTCAAGCTTTAACATAGCCTGAAGCCATAGACAGAACTGGTCAAAATGTCTAAAGACTCATTTTATAATTGTTTAATTATTTAATGTTTACCGGCAATACGGCAGGGACTACTACTACGCAGTTGCCATTGTTTCCAAGTGAAAATGCTCTCCATAAAAGATATTCAACCACCTACATAACTTTACATATATAAATATTAAAAGTGCACTAATGTGAGGGATCCCATTACAAACAAATAAGCCCTGAGGTATTTGGGCATGGTTGAGTTCCATCTCATAAGAGTCATGGATTAATATTTTGAATTTTCATGCACCAAGTAGCTACCTTCCTCTTGCCTATCCATATAAATTAATGGGTATGTTTACGAGCTGATCATTTATTCAAGTTTTGAAAACACAAATGTAAGGGTAAAAAGATATTTCGCAAGCAACCAAAAATTTAATGAGTCACTTCTGTGTGAAACGTTAACACACCTTTTACAAATAAGACTAAGACTAATACTTGTTCAAGTACCTTTTCAACCAGGCTCCTTAACTGAAAGAGTCAATGATTCAAACAAGAATTTATATATCAACTCCACTTGAAGTAGAAATCAGCGCACAATAATCATTGTTGGAGGAGAAAATATGGACAAAAACTTCATAAGCTATTTGAAAACGCCTTCATAAAAACAAAGTAAGGTTACTTCTATGGTTATATGGAAGAGCAAAGTATACCATCTAACATTTTTAAGTATATTGAGTACCAAACCTCCCTGCCCACTCTATGAACCAAATAGTAGGAAGTTGTCTGTATACAATAGAAAAAGCAATTTCTTGTCAATTGTCAGCTTAAAATAAGATATATAGACAGCTAGTTTCTAATAGCATGGGCTCTACACATTTATAATATAAACAAGGATGAATACATAGGCACATACTTCAGATTCTGTAATCTCTCCATGGGAAATAGGCTCATTTTTTACATTGGTCATTTGAACATATATTTGAGCTTTTAAATATGGTAGCAATAATCTGATGTGATTCTCTAAAACCTGAATACAAAAGCAATTTTCACATAGGTCTATCGAGGATGATCCAATCAAAATCCCATAAAGGACATTCAGAAGACCAAACTATAATAAATTGAATGTATTGTATTCTCAAAATTAGCATCGAGGCATTGATTACTTGATTCAATTTCTTTTCTAATTAGGGATACCACAATGTTCAAATAAACTGTAGTAAACCAAAAAAAAAATGTAGAAGCTCTTAGCACAAACAAGCATAAATGAATGCATTTGGATCAACAATTACCAATGATGTGTGTATTTATTATGGAGATGGCATGAAACTTATGTGACAACTATGATAATATTATCCTCTCATGCAAGTGCATCTAATATGCTTTTGTTTGCAACAATGTCATGTTTTTAAAAATACCATTCATATGTCAATATTCCACAATTCTCATAACTATCATATGGTTGCTTTGAAATTCAATACAAAAATAAACTAAAAACATGAATAAACAATAGCTTATTATTTGGCACAAAACATGACCATATATTGGGCTTGGGTGCAATTTAACAAGCAATTCCAAGCCATGAATTCATGATATTTAGATGTTATAGGTACTAGATATGAGAATATTTAATATGAGATCTAGACTAAGACATGCAATGTTGCAAGCATGTAGATGAATCAAACACTATTACCTCTTGACTTCGATTGACACCCCAATATACCCAAGGCGAAGTGGGATCACATTTCCAAGAAGTAAATTAGAAGCATCAACTCCTCTATCCATAATATCCAGTAGTAATATTGATATATATCCCAACATTTATCCTTTAGTTTTCCAATTGTCTAACTAAGAAACTCAAACCATTGTGAAAATGTTCATCAAATATTATGGAATTCTCTTATAAATGTATTTGTCATGAACATTACCTTTGTGATCACACCTATTGTACAAGATCCTTTTCCAACAGTTCCAATCAAGGTTCAAAATTGAACACTTCACAACCCTTCAAAGGGGGTCAAAGTGCGAAGTGAAAAGTAGGTGTCAAAAAAATGTTAATTTATATTGAACTACTTTCCTTTTTAAAAAATAAATCATATAACAAAATGCTCGGTGAAGGGTTGCTAGATAAATTGTTGTCAAATAAATTACGAGTTACAATGTTATAGCGATTGGCGATTCAGAGAAGGGATTTAATTATCTTACTCACACCATTTACAATAATAAAATCAAATTAAGTACAATGGTGAAAGTGGCATTAGAATCCAAACCATGTTATGTATTAATACCCTTCACACAGTCTACATAGATTCATATATATAGATATCTTGTTTGTTGACAAAACGACTTCGGTAGGTTACAAGCAATAAATATTGAAATTTGAGCCATAATTAACTTATTTACATCTTCGTAATTTGAATAAATTCCATGAGTTTCACATAAATACAACTCAATGAGTCAATACATTCTTTGCCAATTCTTTTCAAATTCATATTTTGTTGATCAAGAGAAAGATAGAAAAACACAATTGGCATTAAGTAATTTCCTTCGATTCAACATTTGCTCATGCCCTACAAAGAAACTATAGGTAATTTTAGTCTCATGTAGACATACATATGGGAAATAAAGGAGGTATTAGCTTTGCGAGCGTGGTTGGATGGAGTGGCGGTTTGCTCATGTTATTTTCCTTCTTGATATGAGCCTTCAACAACGACGCTTATTCATGGTTTCAGAATCCATTACCCAACACAGGTGAGATGCAATATGCAGGTCATTTTGGGTTGTTTAGGAATTTTTCCATGACCCAAGATCGTTCATTCATTCTATGTCTTGTTATATGTTTGGAAGTAACAGTAAGAGGGTGTGTATGTGGTAGAAGCCAAGAAAATTTATTGCACCTTATGACATCTAATTAGTGGGGAAAATTTGTATCAAGGCAGCAAATAGAACAAGTATAATAATTTAGGATAGGGACCATCAATGAAGAGGAGGAGCTGGATGGAGGAGTTGTAAAATTAGAGGGCTAGTGTGCTGCTTGACACCAAATAATGTTGTGCTGGGAGGCAGTTCCCCTTATTTATCATAACTATTTTTCATTAAGCTAGGTACAAATGAATTAGAGGGCTAGGATATCTTAAAATAAGTGCTTTTGTTGCATTTGTTGTTGAAAAATGTAGCAAGAAATTCTCAATTCGATTTTCCTCGATTAAATTGAGAAAATTTGAATTTCCACACCAGAAGACAACTTGGATGTAGTTATCTGAGGTGACATGGATCTTGTCACACAATTAGCTCAGTAAATTCAATTTGGAGGAGTTAGAGTTCATTTAAGTATGTGTTATTGCTAATTTTTAGAGGTCAGTATTTCAAGTTGTTTCAATTTAACCAGTTCTAACTGTTGGAGGAACTAGTGGAAGTTCAATTATGTAGTGGGAATTCAATCAAACTTAGTGATCATCCAGTTAATTGATCAATCAACCCAAAATAGCTAGTTCATGCAGAGAATTCGAGTTCCCTAGTTGTGGTGAATATTCTAAGGTAGTGTAACATCAGTTGTAGACTAGTCTTGAGTGTACAGGTGTTGCATGCAGTCAAATGATCAACCTTGGGAATTGTGCAAGCATTTTGGAAGAATTTCCTAAATAATAGGGGCCTAATTTCTCAAGGAATTGCACAGGGAAATAGGGGCTCAAGCAGAGGAATAAATTGACTAAGTCTGGGTCAGAGCTTCTCAGTGAGAAGAGAGATAGGTTCTTCACTTGCAGTTTGTGCTCAATTGAGAAAAGAAATTGTAATACATCTCTATTCATCAAATTAATGCAAGTAGGCAAAGGGGTTTTTAGAACATTGCTTTCCCCTGGAAAATTATTGTGTGAATGTGTGTTATTTCTCATTGCACGTTTGTGATTGGTGTTCTAAATTGTGTATTGATTTACACAGAGAAGTAGAGTATGTTTTTGTCTTGTGATTTTGATTAAAATTTCATGAGCAATTGAAAATATACACAATAATTTCTACATGGTTTCAGAGTAGGATTCACATTAGAGTAGGAATTTCGAAGTTGTTTCTCAAGAGGATCGAATGTGCAGTTAAGTGTAGCAGGATCTCTTCAGAGCTGAGAAGATGAACTTCAACAGGTTGAGGCTAGAGTATGCCTTGGAAGGTAGCTCTAATTCCATCAGATGGAAGGATCGCATGAAGGCAGTATTGGATGAAAATGGATCGCTAGAATACATCAAGAAAGATGTTGCAAAACCACAAACATCTGATGCCCAGAACCTTTCTCAATGGAAGAAATATGTTGCCAAGGTGAGGAGAATAATCTTGGAGGAAGTATGAGATCACATTGTTTCAAATCTCCACGAGAAAGAAAATTTGTTTGCAATGTGGAAAGCACTGAAAAAAATATTCGAGAATAGTATCGGCCATAGGAAGCCGATGCTCAAGGATAAACTTTGAAATATCAAGATGCAGAAGAATGACACTATTCCGCAGTATCAGAGTAGGTTCACATAAGTTCGTGTTGAACTTGGCGGATTTGGTGTTAATGTTGCATAATATGACTTGGTAATCCTAACCCTTCTAGGCCTTCCCAAGAGCAGTCATAACTACCAAGATTCGACAAAGGAGAGGGAGAAACTACCGAATTGGAAACGCTTATGATCTGATTTGGTACATGAGGAAATAAGGTGGAATACTAGAGACGAGACTTCATCCAAGGGCGAGGATGAAGAAAAAATTTCATTGGTTGGAAAGTGAAAGAAGGGAAAAGGAAGAAATATTAATCCAACTAGAGTCCAGCCAAGGAGGAAAGAAGAAGGATTTGTCCAAAATTAAATGCTTCCATTGTCATGAATTCGAGCACTATGCCATGAAGTGTCGACACAAAAAGGAAAACAAGAAGACCTCATGAGGAGCAGCAGGTGAAGCCTTGGCTTCATAGTTCGAGCTTGACTTTACCCTTATCGCATGCATGACGATCACAGTGATGGGGAGTATGTGGTACTCTGACTCAGGTGCATTGTTCCACATGACAAAGTGTAGAGATTTTTTCAGTGACCTAGAGGAGAAAGACTTGCATATGGACATTGAGTTGGGGGACGATGGAAGGTACAATGTGACTGGGATTGGTACAATCACCTTTCAGAGGGAGTTGGGCTCCCCTCTCAGACTCAAGGATGTCATGTTCATTGCGAGCCTAAATAAAAATCTCATCTATGTTGTAGTTTTGGAAGACCATGGTTATGTGTGATCTTAAGAAAAGGAAAATAATTCATAAAACACATAGCTACGGGAAGGTGAAGTAGATCAGGGTTCGTGTGAAGAACCTGTTCAAGCTAGATGTGGAAGATTGTGTTGCATTAAGCAGTAAGGCATAAAAAGTGCAGGGTCACGATGTCGATGAAATTTGGCACAAAAGACTTGGCCATTTGCATCTTGGAACCTTGAATATTATAAAGAAAATAACCACTGCCCCCCCTAAAGGAGCACTTGAGCAGCAGGATGTATGCAAAGGATGTACCTTGGTGAAGTACACAAAATCCCCATTCCATGATTGAGACACCAAAGCAGATGCAATCTTGGAAAGGATCCACTCTGATACCTGTGGACCTTTTCCAATATCCTCCACTGCCATACACAAATATTTTGTCATTTTTATTGATGACTTCTCACAGAAATTTTGGATCTTCTTCATGTGGAAGAAAGAGGATACATTATCCAAGTTCATATAATTCAAGGCACCGATTGAGAAAGAAACCAATAATAAGGTGAAGGCTCTTAGGACAGATAATGGAGTTGAGTACTTGTTGAATGAGTTTAAAAAATTATGTGCGAAATAAGGCATTTGACGAGAGTTGACAACACCCCACAACCCACAACATAATGGGGTGGATGAGAGAAAGAACTGTAGCATTCTAGGAGCTACAAGGGCTATGTTGCATGACCAAGGCCTACCACTACATTTGTGGGTAGAGGCATGCAACACATCAGTCTATTGGCAGAAATAGTGTCCTCATCAGATTCTGGGAATGATTACACTGGAGGAGGATTTTTCAGGAAGAAAGTCAGATGTGTCGCACTTCAGGGATTTTGGAGCCTTTGACTACTGCCATGTCTCCAAAGAATCAAGGAAGAAGCTTGAGCCGACAACAAAATTGGGGGTATTTGTGGGTTACATAGAAACTTCTCACAACTACCTTGGGTACTTTCCATCCATCAGAATGAAATTTGTGCAAAGGGATGTAAATTTTGATGAGGAGAAAGTGATGGGGTGCTCTCTTGAGAGGGAGCTTCAAATCCCACTAGAAGAGGATATTTTATCTCCAAAGGATGAGCCTTAGGAAGTTGTGTAGCAGCCAAAAACTGAGGAGCAAAGAGTGGAGACATCTACTCAAGTAGAACCATCCATAAAAAGTAGAAAAAAGACCAGGGAAGCTGATAGAATTTTGTAGGATGAGAGGGAGAATGTGGGAGCTCATTCAAATTTGTGTATGTAGAGAAGGTCACCTGATTGGTACATTGGATACATGGCTCTAATGACTGACCTTGTAGATACTAAGGCATCCTCTTTCGAGGAAGCAATAGAGAAACCTGTATGGGTTGATGTAATGGTGGAGGAATACGAATCCATTGTAAAGAACAATTTATGGGAAGTGGTCCCATGACCAACAAATAAATCAGTTGTGGATTCGAGATGGATCTTCAAGGTTAAGCAGGAAATAGACAGAAGCATAAATAAGTATAAGGCCGAATTTGTGGTCAATGGGTACTCTCAAGTTGAGGGAATGGACTATGAGGATACCTTTTCTCCTATAGCAAGGTACTCATCCATTAGATCAATTATTTCTTTGGATGCAGATGGGGCGGAAGATCCAGAAGATGGATGTAAAAACAACATTTATCAATGGGGTTATTGATGAGGAGGTGTACTTTGAGAAACCAGAAAGTTTTGAG
Organism: Pinus albicaulis; assembly: GCA_034641835.2. NCBI lineage: Eukaryota > Viridiplantae > Streptophyta > Pinopsida > Pinales > Pinaceae > Pinus > Pinus albicaulis. The sequence goes on along the minus strand of CM076575.1, from coordinate 1,508,028,487 downwards.
ACGTGTGCAGACTCAAGCATGCATTATATGGTCTCAAACAAACACCCTGTGCTTGGTACACCAAGATCAACAACTATCTCATTGGTTTGGGCTTCACCAAAAGTGAAGCGGATACAAACCTCTATCATATCTTGGGAGAAGGTAAATTGCTTATTACTGTCTTATATGTTTTTAATTTTAACTAGTGATGAGCAGTTGATCAAATATTGCAAGGAGGACCTTGCAAGGGAGTTTGAAATGAAGGACATGGGTCTCATGCACTACATCCCTAGGTTGGAGGTATGGAAAGGCGATGGGGAACTGTTTGTCTCTCAAGGCAAGTATGCAAATGAGATATTGCATAGATTCTGCATGGAGAGTTGCAAACCCATGGAGACACCTCTAACACCCAACTGGAGGAAGGAGGATGCCACTTTAGGTAAATAAGTGGATGCTACCATTTATCAGCAGTTAGTGGGTTCACTGATGTATCTTGTGAACATGCAACCAAATATGTGCTATGAAGTAAAATAGTTGAGCCAAGCTATGGTTAGGCCAAACAAATTATTTTGGAAGGTAGCTAAGCATGTTTTACCATACCTCAGAGGCACTACCTAGTTTGGACTATGGTACAAATGGACAAAGGGAGTGAAGTTGTGTGGCTTCACAAATGCAGATTGGGCAGGGAGTCCACCAAGCCAAAAGAGTACACCAGGTGGAATTTTTAGTGTTGGGTCCACAATTATTTCTTGGTACAATAGGAAGCAAATATTTTTGGTGCTTAGCTCATCATAAGCAGAATACAAGATTGCAAGTCAAGCAACATGTGAGGCGATCTAGATGAGAAAGATACTTGTGGGGATGTTTGGTTAGATGATGTATCCAAATGCGATCTAATGTGACAATTAGAGTTGCATCAGGCTCTCTAAGAATCTTGTATTTCACTATTGATCCAAGCATATAGATATTTGGTATCACCATTTATGGGACTATGTGCAGAGGTGGATAATGTTGCTACAATACATTCCGACAGAGGAACAATATGTTGAAATTTTGACAAAGGCCTTATCAAGTGGGAAGTCTGCGTTCCACAAGTGCAGGATAGGGGTGGTTGATAACCCCTTTCTTGTCGAGACGAAGTGTTGAAAAATGCAGCAAGAAATTCTCAAATTGATTTTGTCTTGATTAAATTGAGAAAATTTGAATTTCCACATCAGCAAACAACTTGGATGCATTTAATTGAGGTGAAATGGCTCTTGTCACTCAGTTAGCTCAATAAATTCGATTTGGAGGAGTTAGATTTTGGTTAAACATGTGTGATTGCTAATTTGGAGCAATCAAGGGTCAGTTATTTCAAGTTTTTTTCAGTTAAACTAGTTCTAACTATTGGAGGAACTAGTGGAAGGTCAGTTGTGTAGTGGGACTTCAGTCAAACTCAGTGGTCATCCAGTTAACTGATCAATCAAACCAAAATATCTAGTGCATGCAGAGAATTCGAGTTCCCAAACCGTGGTGGATATTCCAAGGAAGTTTAACATTAGTTGTAGAGTAGTGTTGAGTGTACAGGTGTTGCATGTAGTCAGATGATCAACCTTGGGAATTGCACAAGCATTTTGGAGGAATTTCCTAAACAATAGGGGTCTAATTTCTTAAGGAATTGCACAAGGAAATATGGACTCAATCAAATTTATAAATTGACTAAGTTTGGGTCAGAGCTTCTTAGTGAGTAGAGAGACAACTCATTCACTTGCAGGTTGTGCTCAGCTGGGCAAAGCAATTGTACTACATCTCTATTCATCAGATTAATGCAAGCAGACAAAGGGGTTTTTAGTAGATTTATTTCCCTAGAAAAATGTTGTGTGCATGTGTGTTATTTCTCATTGCATGTTTGTTATTGGAGTTCTAAATTTTAAATTGATTTTCACAGAGAAGTTGAGTAGGTTCGTGTCTTGTGATTTTGATCAAAATTTCATGAGCAGTTGCAAATATACACAATAATTTCTACAGTTTTAATGCTTGTACAACCTTGTGGAAGTGCTTGGGTCCCATCCCAAGATTTACAGTGTCCGAATATAATATTCTCCAAGATTAGCAACAAAATTCATGATTTTCCTGGGGTAAATCTAAGAGCAACACCGGGGCATAATACATTGAGAAGAATGTTACAAAAACTCTATCGCATCAAGAAGTAAATGGGTCAAACCCAAGGACAGGTAAATTTTTTTTTAATAATGTGCCCATGGGAGGCAAGGGCACCAAAATTTCCATGGCAGAACCTTTGTCTCCTTCAACAAGAATGCAACGCCAGTGTGATTTATTCAAGGGGAGATGGATGTATGATGAATCCTATGTTTGCTATCCACCTAGATCATGCCCTTATGCTAGCATTGATTTTGAATACCAAAATAATGGTAGAATGGATTACAATTACGAGAGATGGAGATGACAGCCTTAAGATTGTGAAATTCCCAGATGATCTATCTCTTCATCACAATGTTGTCTTGAATGTTGTTGTCGTTGAATCAATAACTTGTTGCTTATTCTCAAAATGTTTCCAAATGTTGTTGGGTTTCTCATATTTTTATGTCATGTCTAGGTTCAATGCCTCTCTAATGTTGGAAAGGTTGAGAGACAAAAATTTGTTGTATGTGGGAGACTTCATAAACTGTTATCAAAGGGAATCCTTGCTCTACCTTATGAGGGTTTCAGTTCCATACCATGAACCCACTCACAAGTCTAATGAAAAAAAAAGTTGCATTCAATATTATTTCAAGGTAATTCTAAAATATTAGGTCTAGCCTAAACAACCATCAACCACAACCAGGTTGGTGGGTTGGTGTTATGTACAGTCTTTACTACTGGGAAATTTTTTTTCAGTTAAAATTTAAAAGAATAGCCATTTCTCTCCATAAATAACTATCAATGGGAATCCTTGCTCTACCTTATGAGGGATGTAGTTTCGTACAATGAACCCACTCACAAGTCCAATGACAACAACAAGTTCATTCAATATTATTTCAAGGTAATTCTAAAATATCAGGTCTAGCTTAGATAGCGATGAGCCACAACCAGGCTGGTGGGTTAGTGTTATGTACAATGTTTACTACTTGGAACTGTTTTTAGTTCAAGTAAGGGTAGGTTGAGTGGCTGAGGTGGGTTGTTAAATCCCTCACCACCCAGGTTTGATTCCCAAAATGACATGCTTAGCCTATATTGATTAGGCTGAAGGAGTAGGCGGCCCTAGGGAGTTTTCAATATGTCTGTGGTCAATATGGGACGTCTCAGCTCTTGCTTAGTCATTGGGCCCTTACTATTTAAAAAAAATAAAATTAGAATAATGGTTGAATCACATATATTGATTATTGAAAATGCATAATTTTAATGTAATAGAGATTTTTGAGAATACTAAAACCATTTTGTTATTAAAAATGCAAATTAAATTATAAAAAAATGCAATTTCAATATTTTTTTTATAGTTTTCAAGTTTGACTATATTATCTATTTGATGTTGTCATAATATGATATTTTCTAATTATCGTCCAATTTAAGAGTTTAATTTATTTAATAGAAATAAATTTGTTTGAAAATAAAATGTAGAGATAATATATTGTTGTCAATTAAAATGCATATTTTTTTAGCTTTTCATTATGGAAGGGTTGGATGAATATATGCACTTCTAATTGAAATTAAGACCAACCCTTCAAATATGATCATTGGTTCCAATCCCTATATGAAGGCATCCCAACGAACCAAAAACATAATAAGATATATTTTACTAAAATGAAAATCATTTAGAGTGAAATTAGAAAACAAAATCACATGACAACCTATACTTTTCGACTTTTGAAATTACACTTACCATCAATGTCAACTATTCTGGAAATTTGAAGGGCATATGAATTGGCCAAATCAGAGTTAGCCAAAGAGACTGCTAAGGCAATACAAGAAGGATTCGTAATGTATAGCATAATCATTGTTCTAATGTGAACCTCAATGTATGATGGTTGATAACCAACTGTAACCTTTGTTATACCATGCAAGTCCACAAGAGTAATGTTTAGGACATATTGACAGCAACAAAACTGAAAGTCGGCCCCTACGGATAGCTCGTCTCCTTTCGTAGCTCTGTCAGCATTTTCTGCTAGAACCCCATTCTCTTCCTCCACATGGTCTTCCCCAACTTCCTTGATTTTATTTATCAAATTCGAGGAATTTGATAAATAAACATAATCAACAACCTTTGAAATTTATTTAAATATATATCAACCCTAATGACTCCACAATATCTCCAATATAAATAGGCACCAACTCGGATTTAACTATAAGGTAAAAGATGAATATTCCGGGGTTTATGTAAACCGCCCGATTACATCACCAATGGAACACTTTATATGCTTTAGGCCGGACCCACATGTATAATTTGCGGAATTCCATTAAATACACACGACTATACCTTAGATTATCCTTCGCGCAACTTCCGAAAGTGACTACCGTCCGATGGCTCCCTCCCAGATCGACGACATTCAACGATATCGCGCGGCCTCCCTAGTCGAATGTTAGCGTGCGATGGCGCTCGGGAAAGCAGTTTTTGCGGTCCCACCATGTGCTACGTGTCGACCATTCAATGGAATCACTGCCAACTTGGAAATACCGCTCACTCCACAAAAGCGGTGCGATATGGGCAATTCGGTTCGTAAATTCGCTCGCGGTTTTGGAATAGTGATTGACCACGGTTAATCGCCTACCTTCCTATGCTCTCTGTTTGTTAACTCAGGTCAGGCCTCGGGTCAAGATTCCGATAGCAAAACAATTCTGTCTCTGCGTAAGCGGGTTTTGCACTATCATCAAACAGAGTTCGACGACCACGATTTCTCTACACAGACCTCGTCTGCGGGTGGGATTAATTCAACAGGGTTTGTTCGGATAATTCAAGAGAAATAGTAGACAGTAGGATGCAGAGACTGTACAATAGTTCCATTCAGAGACTATATATGCACAGAGTTCAATCGTCTCACAGTTAAACAAATTTCCTCACAATATCAATTCAAGACAGTTTGATAATCAACATGAACTGAAATTCATTCAACCGGAAGAAATTGTGTAACACACAATCTTTTATTGCAGAAAATCTCCTCTCCCTCTTCTTCCTCAATGCATTCGAGGGATACAATTTATATACATTACAATGTGTCTCTTTGGTTCCTCTGTGAGGACCGTTTAGAAAATCAAAAGCCTAATTAAAATAATTCAACTAACTGAAACATGACAGATGGATCAAATCTAACTATTCGACTGCTACAAATCTAACTAATCTAAATGAAACAATCAGCTGAGGTATTGACACCTAGCTGTTACAATTCAATTGTTTTCGAACCCTCCTAGCCACAACATGTGGACAAAACCTCCTACATTGCTGGCTAGTGTCTAATGCCCCTGCATCAGACTCCCGAGGGAAATTTTCTTCATGGACTCCTGTCCATGATCTCTTCCACTGATCTGCCTATCTTCTGCAACATTCCTTCAGTCATCCAAGTGGCATCTTCCTCTGACTTGTCCTTCCATTTGATTAAGTACTGAAAGTACTCTTGTCCTCTGGTCTTCCTGAACACTCTCTTGTCCAATATCTTCTCTGGTTGCAATGGTTGTGCTGGAGGTAGCTGCTCTTTCCACTCAATCTGTTCCTTGTCTGCTGATCTTTCTTCTGCACCATCATCTTCATACTTGTACAAATCTGCAACATTAAAAATGGGAGATATTCCAACATTAGGTGGAAATTCAATCTCATAAGCATTTGCAGAAAACTTTCTAAGTATCTTGCATGGCCCAATCTTTTTGAACTTCAGTTTGTTATACCGCTTCTTTGGGAATCTCTCCTTTCTCAAGTGTGCCAAAACCAAATCTCCTACTTCAAAATGAACTTCTTTTCTTCTCAAGTCTGCTCTACTTTTGTATTTGATGCTGCTGCCTTGTAGTTGCTGTTTCACTTGTTCATGTATGGCCTGGATCTCTGAAGCAAATTCCTCACCATCTGAGCTCCTTAGCTCTGCCCTTCCCAGATTTCTTAACTCTAATATTCCTCTGGGGTGCATTCCATAGAAAATATGGAATGGGCTCTGCCCTGTGCTTCTGTTTGGTGAGTCATTATATGCATATTCTGCCTGGGGAAAAATATGGTCCCACTGCTTGGGATTCTCTCCTGCAAGACTTCTCAACAAATTTCCTAGACTCCTATTCACTACCTCAGTTTGTCCATCAGTCTGAGGATGATAAGTTGGGCTGAAACTCAGTTTGGTACCAAGTTTCTTCCACAGTGTCCTCCAAAAATGAGCCACAAATATGGTGTCTCTATCTGAAACAATGCTCTTGGGCAACCCATGCAATCTAACAACTTCTTTGAAAAACAAGTTAGCAACATGGGTGGCATCACTAGTTTTATAACATGGAATAAAGTGTGCCATTTTGGAGAATCTGTCCACCACAACAAAGACTGCATCATTCCCTCTCTGAGTCTTGGGCAATCCTAGAACAAAATCCATACTCACCATGTCCCAAGGCCTGTTTGGAATGGGCAAGGGAGTGTACAATCTTGCATTCTGGCTTCTTCCTTTGGCATATTGACAGATTTTGCAATTTTTCACAAACTTGTCCACTTCTGTTCTCATCTTAGGCCAATAATAGAAGTGACTCAGCTGCTCATAAGTTTTATCAGTACCAAAGTGTCTAGCAAGTCCACCACTATGCTTCTCCTCAATTAAGTTTTCTCTCATGGAACATTTTGGTACACACAATTGGTTTCTTCTGAATAGTAAGTCCTCTTGCAAGAAATAATCCAGCCACTGGCTTCTATCTGTTAGAACAGGGTTACAACATGCCTCAAATGCTTCCTTAAAATCTGAATATGTTTTATACAATTCTTTGAGAAAATCAAACCCTACAACTTCAAAATTAGTTTCTTGAACAAGCATGTGCCTCCTACTCAAAGCATCAACTACTTTATTTGCTTGGCCACTTATGTGTTTCAAAACAAAATTAAAACCTTGGAGATACTCAACCCATTTGGCGTGCTTATGATTCAACTTGGGCTGCTGTACGATATACTACAAAGCATGATTGTCAGAATATAATACAAATTCCTTGGACATCAAATAATGCCTCCACTTTTTCAGTGCCTGAACAATTGCATAGAATTCCTTCTCATAAGAGGAATACTTCCTTCTGGTGTCATTCAGCTTTTCACTGAAATAGGCTACAGGCCTATCATCCTGACTCAACACAGCTCCAATGGCCTCCCCACTGGCATCACACTTTACTTGAAATGGTTTAGTAAAATCAGGCAGAATCAAAACAGGATTTTCGGTTATCTTTTGCTTCAAAATTTTAAAGTTTCTTTCTGCTTCAGCAGTCCACTTAAATGGCTGTTTGCTCTTCTTTATTGTCTCAATGATGGGTGCATTAATCTTACTGAAGTTTCTTATAAATTTCCTGTAAAAATTGGCAAGTCCATGGAAACTTCTTACCTCAAAAACATTTCTGGGTGAAGGCCACTCCACAATTGCCTTAACCTTTTCTGGGTCCATCTTCAATCCTTCTGCAGAAACAAAAAAGCCTAAATACACCAACTCTTCTTCCATGAATGAGAATTTCTTTAAATTTATCAGCAGTTTCTCTTGGTGCAGCTTCTTCAAGACATGATTAAGATGCCTTAAATGTTCTTCTTTAGTTCTGTTGAAAACTAATAAATCATCCAGATACACTATCACAAATTTACCAATGAATTCCTTCAATAATTCGTTCATAAGTCTCATGAAATTGCTAGGTGCATTTGACAACCCAAAAGGCATTACCATTCATTCATACAGTCCTTCATTTGTTTTAAAGGCAATTTTCCACTCATCACCCTCTCTTATTCTAATCTGATGGTATCCACTTTTTAAATCTATCTTTGAAAAATATTTAGCACCACTCAAACAGTCCATCAAATCCTCAACTCTGAGCAAAGGGAATCTGTACCTGATTGTGATCTTATTGTTTGCTCTGGAATCAGTACACATTCTCCAGCCTCCATCTTTCTTTGGGCTCAATACTGTTGGTACTGCACATAGACTCAAACTTTCTATGATCAGTCCCTTGTCCACCAATTCCTGTACTTGTCTCCTGATTTCCTCATTTTCTGTGGGAGTCATTCTGTAGGCTACCTTGTTTGGCAGATTTGAACCAGGGATAAAATCTATCTGATGGCTGATCTTTCTCACAGGTGGCAGCTCATCAGGTAAATCATCCACAATAATGTCACAATAATTGTCTAACATCTCTTGGATTTCTACTGGAAAATCAGAAATCTTTGTAGAAGTAAGAACTACCTTAAGTTTGCAAACTAAAGCAAAAATTACCTCTTCTTCTTCTATCTGCTGCAGATATTCCTTCCCGCTCAGCAACAAGGTCTTTGGATCAATCACTCTGCTAGATGGCTCTCCTTCTTCCATGGGTATCAATGTATGGTGTACCCCATCTTTGAAGAACTTATAAGTGTTCTTCTTGCCATCATGCACCGCTGCTCTGTCAAACTGCCAAGGTCTACCCAGCAGTATATGACACACATCCATGGGCATTACATCACACAGGACCTTATCTTTGTATTTGCCCATTTGCAGCTCTATCTCACACTGTTATTTTACAACCAGCTGGTGCCCTTTATGCAGCCAGGACACCCTGTAGGGAGTTGGATGCTCCCTTGTCTTAAACTTCAACTTCTCTATCACCTCAGTGGAAACCAGATTGTCTGTGCTGCCACTATCAATGACTAGCTGGCAGCATTTCCCTTGGACTTTGCATATGCTCCTAAAAAAATTCTTCCTTTGTGTAGGTTCAGTGACCTCTTTGGTTTTCTTCAACAGGACCTTGTTAACCACCAAGGACTCTCCCCTCTCTGGTAGAATTTCTTCTTCAATTTCTGCCTCTTCTCCAGCCTGGGCAGCAACAACATTTCTTGGACCAGCACCCACATTCTCTGGACATTCATAGTGCTTGTGTCCCACTTCCTGACATCTATAGCACCTCAATTCTCTACCTCTGCCTCTGTCTCTGCCTCCTCTTCCTTTTCCTCTGTAAGAACCCCTTCTTCCCCTTGCATCATCCTCTGTAGATGCATTATGAGGTGAGCTACTGTTAGCTCCATCCCTGGGTGTAGTAGGCTTTCCTCTACCACCTTGACTTCCCCTTCCATGGAAAGTACCTCTCTTCTTGGCAGACTGCTTCCTAAGGAGTTTCTCCTCTTCTTTCAAGGCCATCTGATAGGCCTCTTCAACTGTCTTGGGAGACAGAAGACCAATCTCATCTTGGATCTCCAGCTTGAGACCATTCACATATCTGTCAGTCTTCTCTGGTGTGTCTTGGAATTGCCCAGCTCTTATGATTACTCTATAGAATTCCTCTGTGTATTCCTTTACTGTCAGCAACCTCTGTCTTAGGTTCTGCATTTTCCAAACAATGTCAGCTGATAATCACTAGGCAAGAATTTACCTTTTAATTTAGCCATCATTCTGGTCCAGCTTTTGATAGGCTGCTCGCCAACTCTCCTCCTTTCTAACTGCACTCCATCCCACCAGAGTGCAGCATGTCCTTTCAGCTTTGTCACTACAAACTTGACCTTTTTATCTTCACTTATTTCTTCATAGTCGAAGCACTTGTTCATTTCATTTATCCAATCCACTAGTTCCTCTGGATTCAATCCTCCTGCAAAACTCGACACTTCAATCCTGGGCTTAACTGCAGACCCCAGAACAGTTCTAAGGAGCCTCAAGTCATGAGGAATCTCAGCATTTTCTTCAGCTTCTTCTATCTCAGGTTCACTGATGTCTTCAGGATCTCTGGGCTGTCTTCGCTCCATGGCATCCATTCTGGCCTCGAACCTCTGCAAAATTCCCAACACTTCTGCATTGGTAACAGTTCTCTTTCTGCCAGCACCTCTACCAACTCGGATTTCCATGTCAGTTCTTTACAAAAACAACTTAAAAAAAACAGCTCTGATACCACAAATGATGGCCACAAAACTGAAAGTCGGCTCCTAAGGAGAGTTGGTCTCCTTTCGTAGCTCTGTCGGCGTTTTCTGTTAGAACCCCGTTCTCTTCCTCCACGTGGTCTTCCCCAACTTCCTAGATTTTATTTATCAAATTCAAGGAATTTGATAAATAAACATAATCAACAACCTTTGAAATTTATTTAAATATATATCAACCCTAATGACTCCGCAATCTCTCCAATATAAATAGGCACCAACTCAGATTTAACTATAAGGTAAAAGCTGAATATTCCAGGGTTTATGTAAACCGCCCGATTACATCACCAATGGAACACTTTATATGCTTTAGGCCAGACCCACATGTATAATTGGCGGAATTCCATTAAATACACATGACTATACCTTAGATTATTTTTCGCGCTACTTCCGAAAGCGACCACCGTCCGATGGCTCCCTCCCAGATCGACGGCGTTCAACGATATCGCGTGGCCTCCCTGGTCGAACGTTAGCGTGCGATAGCGCTCGGGAAAGCGGTTTTCGCGGTCCTACCGTGCACTACATGTCGACCATTCAATGGAATCGCTCCCAACTTGGAAATACCGCTCACTCCACAAAAGCGGTGCGATATGGGCAGTTCGATTCGTAAATCCGCTCACGGTTTTGGAACAGTGATTGACCACGGTTAATCGCCTACCTTCCTATGCTCTTCGTTTGTTAACTCAGGTCAGGCCTCATGTCAGGATTCCGATAACAAAACAATTATGTCTCTACGTAAGCGGGTTTTGCACTATCATCAAACAGAGTTCGACGACCATGATTTATCTACACAGACCTCGTCTGCGGGTGGGATTAATTCAACAGGGTTTGTTCGGATAATTCAAGAGAAATAGTAGACAGTAGGATGTGGAGACTGTACAACAGTTCCATTCAGAGACTATATACGCTCAGAGTTCAATCGCCTCACAGTTAAAAAAATTTCCTCACAATATCAATTCAAGACAGTTTGATAATCAATAGGAACTGAAATTCATTCAACCGGAAGTAATTGCGTAACACACAATATTTTATTGCAGAAAATCTCCTCTCCCTCTTCTTCCTCAATGCATCCGAGGGATACAATTTATATACATTACAATGTGTCTCTTCGATTCCTCTGTGAGGACCATTTAGAAAATCAAATGCCTAATTACAATAATTCAACTAACTGAAACATGACAGATGGATCAAATCTAACTATTTGACTTCTACAAATCTAACTAATCTAAATGAAACAGTCAGCTGAGGTATTGACACCTAGCTGTTACAATTGAATTGTTTTCGAACCCTCCTAGCCACAACATGTGGACAAAACCTCCTACATTGCTGGCTAGTGTCTAATGCCCCTGCATCACATATGGAGAAAATAATTTCAATCAAATGGGCTTATCTGAGATGCCCATGTTGGCTTCAACTTCCTTCTATGTTTGATATTGCACTACTTTAGCACCAAAAGATCTTACAAATTCTCATAATGTGAGGAGTCGAAGGTCATGCATCTTTATCAACATCTATTGATCGATACAGGTAACCACAAGAACAAAAGGTTTTGGTTATCGTACATCATAAAATCAATTTTCAAGAATCAATTGTAACATTTTGGAAATAAACATGCCACCAAGAGTTTAGAATTAAACTACATTGTACCTACAATTACTTTTTCCATCTAACTGCTTCAAATTAAATTATGAGACCAGAGGCTCTAAAAACATTACAATATGTTTATCAAATTTCAAGACATGATTGTCCTTTATAAGCCATTTCAAAAAATAAGGGAAGGATTTTGAGAATTTTCTATTGTGTGATCCAATTTGAAGGCTTCCACAGATCATTTCAAATAAAAATATATGGAAGAAATTGTCATCATTGAAGACCAAAACACCCTTCATTTCCTTGTTACAATATTTACGACTGCTTTTTAAATCTTAATCCTTGTTACAATATTTACCAATTTTTAAAATCTTAATCTATCATTTCATATAATTTAAGATGAAACATTACCTAAATTTCACCCTCAATGGCCGAAAAGTTGATGAATTTCCAGCGGGAAGATGGAAGAACTCTCCACACTCGACATATTCCCACTTGTTTGCCAGTTGAAGGAATTGAACAAGTTGTAGAAAAAGAGGCCGATGAGTGCAAATATTCCATCCCCAGGGGAGAAAATCTCAGCCAACCATAGCTTTGAGGACATTGGACTTCCTGTTTCTTTAACTTTGACCACAACAACCTGCGGGCGATCGTTCCGAGAGCCGCTACCTAGTTGAGTGAATATGTCTTGCAACTTGTTTATCACAAATATGTTAGAGCCATGTGTCAGATGTTATGGAGGGATTCATACGTAAATGATACTTAGCGATTAGCTAGGATGAATAGTGTCTGCCCAACCCAACCTTGCACACCTTCGATGTAAAGACACAATAAGAAAAATATAAAACACAAGCATATTTTTTTCCCTCATTGAATTTACCTACTTAATTTTTATTATCTAATTAATTTATTTTTAAAAATGCTTATTTATTTTAAACATCACATGGTAAAAGCATAAATTTCACTTTCTTATTTAACTCTCATAATATCCTATAACAGTTTCTTATCCTAAATTCATAATCTCACCAAGAAGAAAAAGAGTTAATAAAATTGATTTGTTATCCTCTCTTTCACTTTTTTGACTGAGGTTTGGACATCAACAAATAAAACTTATTTTTAATTTTTTCCTATTTCCTTTCCTACTTTTCACTCTTCTAATCTAATTTTATCCATGTTTTTCAACTCTTCTCAATTTACATACCTTATTTTCCATCCCTTCTCATCAATGTCAACTCTTCTCATTAATAACTCATATTTTTTTCTTAATGTAGTTTAGTTAGATTAGTTCCATTTAAATAAGATTTCCTCCTTTAATAATCAACAAACACTCCTTAATCACCCCCTTTATTTCACATCAAGCACATCTAAATCAATTAATATTTAGATTGTCTCCCTCCTTTCTTAACCTTCCTATATTCATAGGTTTTTTTCAAAACTTAGTTGTCACTCCTATATTTTCTTAATACTTTTATTCTTAACTTAGCACCACTACTCTCTTTCCCTAGACAATGTATAAATGTTCCTATCTTTATGATTTCAACAATTGGGTTAATTAGCCAAACCCCTAAGCTTATATGTCACTGTAAGTCCCAAGAAAACATAATAATATTTCTTACATAGATTAAGATAATTTTAGTTTCTCCTCCCACTCATACATTTACATCTTTTATAATTCCACTACAAATTAATTTCTCCTCTCTTATTTCACTTTTATCTTTCCTATGGGGGGAAGCCTTCTCACTTCTCCCCCTTTTTTGATAGGAATAGTTATTTGTTCTTTATGTCATATTTTTTGTACGACTAGACCCATGTGTGCTTCATATACGTCGAGCATGGTTGGGGGTCACAAGGAAGACATAACCCTCGAAAAATGTTGGGTGGATTTTTGTGTTTTTTTTGTGGTTTTCAACACACTTTTCATTTTCAGTGGTCCAACCCATGGTTTTGTAATTTTTTTTAAGGAACTATGGTTGCAGTCTATTCTAAGGTCAATGGATTGTGGGTTTATGAATGAGATCGTAAAGATATAATACACTAAAAAAAATTTTAGTTTTCTTGGCTTGGGTTTTCAAGGTAAAATATCTATGCTAAATGTGTGTGTGTCATTTCATATTTTCGGTTTTTATTAAGAATCTATCTGTAGTAATTAAATATACATGGTTAAAACTAACATTCAATATCATATACATTTAGCTTCAAGGGGAGACTTTTGTGGCTAAGGTTTTTGGCTCAATTTTTTGGAGAACCTTGTTACAATGGGAGATTTGCAATATTGACTCTTGTGGTGAAATAAAATGGCAAACTGTTCAAAGATAGAGATCAAGAAATTAAATGGGCATAGTTTTGGGTCGCGAAAGCTCAAATGGGAGATATTTTGGTGAAAAAATATTAGTGGATTGTTGTAGATTAAAGTATTACATCGACAAAGATGTTGATGGAAGATTGGACTAAATTGGATCAAAAGGAAAAGAGAACAATACGATGGTGTCTCTTAGATTCAATATTACTGAATTTTTTAGGAGAAGCTACAATGAAGCCACTATGGAACAAGTTAGGGGCTTTGTATTAGTTTAAGTCCTTGATGAACAAATTGTTCATGTGGAAGAAGTTATATAACCCCAGGATGAAGGATGGAGACTTGATGACAAAGCGTTTTAATTCTTTTATATTGTGGTAAGTCAGCTATTATAAGTTGATATCAAAATTTTAGAGAAAATATGTTTATTATTTTTTTATATACTCCACCAAACTTGTGGGATAGTCTAGTTGTTTCCATAGGTGGTAATGTAGATACTTTAAGTTTTGATGAAATAGTCTCATCCTTGTTACTGGAGGAGATTGTTGGATAATGAAGTAGGGAAACTATTAATTCAATTCTCCTTAACCTTGATAAAATATTATGAACTTATGTTATATTCTTCTTGTTCTTAATTAGATTATTTTCATCAAACAATTATCAAGAGAATAAAAGATAAAGATGATGGACATAGATATAGGCTACAAGCCAAGGAAAAACACCTCCAAAGGGAAAACCCAAAAAGAATCCCTTCTCTTCTTATAGAATCAGTTCAAATGAGAAATCCAAGACCTTAAGACCAAAGTCAAAACCTCTTCCAAGCACCAAGTTAGCCCTTTAATAATTTCTTCCAAAGAATTCAAAGTTTGACCAATTAGTCAAAAAAGGTCAGACCTCTTCAAATATGATTCAATTTATAATTTCAGCCTTCTACTTCAAATCTACAACTTCAGTCCTTTGAAACAACAAAAACTATTCTTTCTAGCACGTTTCAACCTTTCAAGAAGTCCTCCCTCAAGAAATTAGATGTCTCCAAAGTCAATGAGAATAAAACTAGGTTAAATTAGAGTTTCAACCCTCCTGCAACTTGGATCTGTAATTCTCGGCCTTTTAAAACTCGAACCTACAATTCTCAACCTACATAAACCCTAATCTTTGCATGTGTGGACAAAAATAGATAGAGATTATGTCTCCTTTCGCATGGTCTTCTTCCTTGTCTTCTAGCCTTCTTCACTCTTCTTTTCTTATTCTTCTTGCTTGAGATCAAACTCTTCTTGTTGCAAATCAAATTGTGTTGTAGGGAGGTCAAAGATGCTCTTATATATACCAATATGTATAGGTCGAATAGCCTCTTCTAGGCTCATTGATAGGGCCGACTTGTGCTTGGAGGCTCACATTGACTTTCTAGACTCAAAATAATATCTTTTACATGTTATAAATTGATAGGGTCTTATACAAATGATAAAGTCTCTTTTGTCTCAATAAAAATATTATTTTGACTTGGAAAACCCTAGAAGCATGAAGAACACACTTGAACTAGTTTACAAACAAAATGGAGCATGAAACCCATGCTTAAAATAATATTTTTCTTTCTTCTTTTTCTTGTAACATAATATTTACATAATGACATGAATACCATGACAATTATGAAGACTAAAACTAGTTACATTTTATAACATTCCCTCTTAACTAGGGAGGTATTCATAATTGCACAAATCGTATAAGGATATTATCAAACTAAATAGTTCTCATAATAAGAGTCAGATTGGTAAGCCATATTTAGACATCAACATCATAACCAACATTGTCAACATAGTAAGGCCTTAAATTGAAAAGCTCTTCTCATATCATAGCATAATGCTAAGAGGATTTACGTGAGATACCACACTACCTCTCAAGGTACATACCCCATCCAGATATTCAATAACTATGTCTTTTTAGGACTATTCTTATCTTGGATTCCCAATCCTCAAAGAATATCAGTCCTCTTCGACCATTCTTGTCTTGGATACATGTCCAATCCCCAAAGAATGTCAGTCAATAAGTCTACTTCCTATCTTGGATTTTATATTATCAAGGAGTATTAATCATATATGCTTATCCAATCCTTCATCCACCATTCTCCCTCCATGGCCTTCACTTATATATATGACTGTTAGTCTTGACCTAGTGCATGACACATGAAGAAGATAATATGATGTATAACATCACTTCCTCTCAACTAGAGAAGAGAACCTTATTCCATCTTGATTACGGAATTGATCCTTGCTCCTTTTAAATTATTTAAGGAGACTTCTTAGTCCCTCTAAATCATAGAGGATATTATTTTACTTCCTTTCAACTGGGAAGTTATAACCACAAGCTCTTTAGCTTGTCTTCATAGATACATCAAATACTAGTTCTACATGGGGATCTTCAAGTAGTAGTTGCATGGCTCCTCATTTTATTTTTCATCTCATCATATTGAGTTATACTTTCCTCGATATTATGGAGCCATCCTTTTCATTTTAATATTGTGATAGGGTTAAGCCCATCAACCTTACACATCACTTTCATCTAGTTATCATTGATTTGAGCCTTATAATAGATCCTTCTAAACATGAAAGTGATATTTGTTGTTATAGTTATATTTTTTATTTCTACCATTCAATTCCAAGATGATGATGTAAGACATCATGACTACATAAGCATTTAAGGATTAAAAAAATCATTCACTCCATCCATATGTTCTTTGAATCGAGTTGAATACCAACAGTTGAACTTGCCTCAACTGCCATTATGCATATTGCAATATCCTTCTTGGTATAAAAAAAATATGTCAACAAAAAGTATTAATGTCGTACTTAACTTATCATGATGGCCTTTTCATAAAAGTACTTGCTTACTTGAATCCTTTGAGACCAACATTATTCTGCATGGTCCATTTCCATATTGTGGAGGGATCCTTCTTCATGATTTCACTTTCAATTAAGGTGTCCATGGATAACCTATAATATATTCCTTGGAGTTGTCATTATTAACTCTTTCATTCTTTAAGGAGACCATACCAGATGTTGATCAATTTCATTATGTTTATTCCATGTTATCTTGTGAGAGAGTCTTGATCTATAGTCATTCAAAAGTATGCCAAATTTCTTCTTTTAAGAATCATGTAACTATATGGAAGACTAACCAAATACACTTTTATAACCAAATCTTTCTGCAAGATTCTTGTAGATATGAACCCTACTCTAGAGAAGATTTACATAAAATATGCATAACTTTGCTTCCATACAACCATATAGTCATCATTTCTGGAACGAGCTTGCTTCTTATACCTATCGAAGATAGGTTTTTCAGGAGGAGAAAGAATTTTTTCATGCCTTTCATATTGCAACTTGACCACATGCATTCCTTCATCCTTTAAGAGTATTGTTTCCACACTATATGGAATGTATACCAGTCATAATGGTTCTTTCAAGAACCCTACTAAATGATAGTTCTTATAGGATATTGATGATCCCTATTTTCAATATGAATACCTCTAACATTATGCTATAAAATGCTTGGATGGAAAATAATATGCCTTATATGGTCCTAAAATTCTCTTTCTTGAAAGCTAGATGATTCCTACCAGAGTAAATTGATCATGTAAACTATAAATCGTTTATTATTATATGTTTCATCCTATGTTCCATGATTTTACAAAAAATAAGAATCTTCTAGAGAATGCAACAATTTATGTTACTCTACTTTCTCCTTAATAAAATAAATAAAAATAAAGAACCTAATAGAGATGGAGCTCCCTTCAGTATTAAAGATCATTGGGATCTTCTCCTTTCAGCTTCTTCTCAGGTTCTCCCTTTCCTTTATCTATGTGAGCTTCATTTCTTTCCTTTATTTTGTTGTTCTTATTGTGTGGACAATCCCTCTTAAAGTGTCCATGCTCATTTCATCTAAAAAATTGAATCTTGGACATATCTGGTTTCCCTTTGGAATTTCCAAAATTCCCTTTCTTCTTCTTCTTGGACTTTGCAATCAAGTCTTGAAAATTTTCATTTGATTTAGTTTCATCCTTTTCTTTTATTCTAGTTTCTTCCAAGATACATTGAGCCCATAACTCATCAAAATGAGTAGTATCTTTTTTTGAGTAGATATTAGTTGCAAAGTTTCTCCAATCAGGTTGCAAATCATTTAATACAAAAGTAGTCATTTTTGAATTGGAAACAACTTCCCAAAGCCCTTGGAATTGGTCCCTTATTTGTGATATGTTCATGAGATAAGTGGCCATGTATTAATACTTTCACTTCTTTATCCTATATAGTTGATTTCTCAAGGAAATATTTTGACTTGATGTACTTATACAATATAATTTTACCAACTTATCATACAATATAGCCTTGGATGTCTTCAAATCAACAACAAAGGGAACAATATGATCCTTTATGGATTCAATAATGATAATTTGTGTTCTCACTTCTCCCTTCTTGTTTTTTTCTAACTCTCGAGTCTTGTCTTTGTCTGGTATAACAATTTCACCAAGAACATATTCCATGAATTCGTTTTCTATGAGTATCAAGTCAATCCTCTTTTTCCGTGCTAGGAAGTTTTCTAATCAAACGAGCTTGTTTCTTTCCTTTCAAAATGTATCCATAAGATATGTAGATTGAGACATGGAAAACAATATGGCACTTACTTGTAAATTAATAGTCCTCCTTCTTGATGATGTCTTCAACTGTATTGATGCTTTCAATACCTTCAAAGAGACTTTCAAAAATTCCCTAGAATGGTGACTTCTAGGATTCCTTCAATAATAGAGACTTCAAATAACTTCAAAGAGTGGATGATGATCCCAAGATTATTTGATGCTTCTTTTTCTTCAAGATGATGAGCTAGAGAGATTTTTATCCTTCCTTCCTTTAATGAGAGCTTAATCCTTCTTGAGATGATGAGATATTTGATGTATTAACCTTCCTTATAGATCAATAGGACTTATTCTTCTATCCTTGTGTCCTTTTGCAAGTGATTCTCTTTGAAAAGCAATCCCTTCTTATGTCGACAAGATGATCTTCAAGTTGCCTTCTCTTTCTTCACCTTAGCTGTGATACCATGTTGGAAAATGCAATGGGGAAACTATTAATTAAAATTCTCCTTAAAATTTATAAAATTTTGTGAACTTATGCTATCTTCTTCTTGTTCTTAATTATATTATTTTCATCAAACAATTACCAAGAGTATAAACAATAAATACAATGGACACAAATATTGGCTCCAAGCTAGGGAAAACCCCTTCCAAGTGGAAAACACATAAATAATATCTTCTCTTGTTATAGAATCAATTCAGCTGAGAAATCCAAAACTCTAAGACCAATTTCAAAACCTCCTCCTAGCACCAGGTGAACCTTTCAAGAATTTCTTCCAAACAAGTCAAAGTTTGACCAAGTCAACAAAGGTCAAACCTCTTCAAATCTACTTCACTTTAGAATTTCAACCTTCTACTTCATATCTACAACTTCAATCCTTTGAAAAAGTAGAAACCCTTCTTTCTAGCATGTGTCAACCTTTCAAGAAATCCTCCCTCAAGCAAGTCAATGTATCCAAAGTCAACGAGAGTCAAACTAGGTTAAATTAGAGTTTTTACTCTCTTGCCACTTGGATCTGCAATTTTCGGCCTTTGCAACTCGAACATGCAATTCTTAGCCTGTATAAACCATAAATATCACACGTGTGGTAAAACATAGATAGAGATTGGGTTTCCTTCCTTCACTTGGTCTTCTTCCTTGTATTCTATCCTTCTTTGCTTTTCTTTTATTCTTCTTGTTGCTGATCAAATTGTGTTGTAGGGAGGTCGAAGTTGCTCTTATATATACCAATCTGTGGAGGCCATATAGCCTCTTGTTGGTTGACTTGTCACTATTATCCAGGTGGATATTGGTGGCCAACCACCTATTCCACCTAGACCTCTAGTCATTTTCATCAGTTTCCTTTTTTATAGCAGCATTTACTAATTTTAGTTGTTTTTCGGGTCTTGAACTTCTAGAGCAGTTTTGACCCCCTAAACGGTGTTTTTTGAGGTCTACAGTAGGCCCATTTCCATAGGCAGGGGCTTGCGGAAAAACCTATAGTACTCGGAGAGATATTTATGATGATATATCGTATGTGCCAAATGGAGATAATATGACCGAGTTACAACTCGGAGAAGTTGGCTGCCCAACTAACCCCAACGGGGCCCACAAACTCTTGCCGTTTCATCTCTTGGGGTTATGGTTTTGGTTTTTTAGGGTTTTACTAAGTTGTTGAATAATAAAAAAGGCCCTTGAGCCTCATTGTAACATAGTTAAGAGGCCTGTGTCTGCCACATCTCTTCTCAGAGATAAACTACCACCGCCCTAGCTAGTTTATTTCCATTCTATCTGTAAGCATATTTCAGTTATTTTATATTAATGAAATGAAGTGTTATTTCTGTTGCATCTCTATGTTTATGTGTATTTATGTAATTTATTATGTTCCTGCATAAGTTCGGATCAGTGGTATCAGAGAAGTCTTATGTTTCTCGATCCTTCTTTGCATGTCCTCAACGAGGTCGGGGTATAAGGACTTAGGGCTCGATTTGGTTGAACCTTTGCAAGATCAACATTGCAAACCCCAATGGCCGCCCATGGGGGAAGAAAATAAGGACAAGGGAGCAGGAGATCGTATCAAAATATTGCTCGAGGAGGCCCTTAAGAAACAAAGGAACTCGATGATGGATAAATTTTCCCATATCCTTCAATGACTGCCCAAGGGCAATGCATTTTCATCCACCAACCACTCTGGAGGCAACATTCCTTTTAAGGTACAAGTAAACTTTGAAATTCCCATATTTGAGAGACAAATATATACAAACATCGTAAATAGATGGTTGAATCTATTAGAAGGGTATTTCTTGGTTCATGACTTTTCCAACCGGAAAAATATTACTTTTGCACTCCTCAAAGTCACCCCCCATGTCAAGTACTAGTGGGAAACCTCTCTGTTCTCAACTGCAGCCACTTGGGATTGGTTTTGAGATGCCATCAAGGAACAATATTAGCTTGTGGGGAGCTATGAGGACAAGTACATACAATGGACTATGTTGCGGCAGAAAATGGATCAAGATGTGCATGAGTTGAATAATTTGTTCCATACCCTGTGCACAAAGTTGGGTATCAAAGATTCAAAGAAACATTTGGTGTTAAAGTACTGTAATTGTCTGCACACATACGTTCAGGAGGAAATGGAGTTACTCAACATCTCCTCATTTGGTGAAACATACTGGTATGCTGCCAAGATTGAGTAGAAATTCAAACAGAAGAAGCGAGACTTTGGATATGCGAATCAAAAGTAAGGGAAAGGTGCCCCTATACCGCAGAACAAAGGACTGTTGAGATTTTGGGGTAGCATCAGGTGTGCTCTAGCTCCGAAACTTTGTGGAGGATCTAAGACACACGAGATCTCCAAGACCCATAAAGCATTTGGAGAAATTTCATCCGGTGTATGAGTTATTCAAATAATTAATTTTTTTAATGGGGACCCTAAGTCTAACTTAGGGAAATAGAAAAAATAAAGTGAATTAAATTACACATGTGATGAAATGTTCTAAGTGACGTGGATCAATATTTCTTTTAATCTTAACCGTTGATTAGATATTATATCACGACCGTTGGTTTCCCAACAAGAAGAGTATAAGAGAAGCGGTTGGGGTCAGTTGGAGGATACACACACATTGCAGAGCACTGAAGTTAAGTTGAATTTCTAGGGCTGGGTTTACTGATGAATTCAAAGTGATTTTGCAGTGCACTGAGGGGCAAATATTGACAAGGGATGGTTTGATCTGAGGTCGAGAATATAGTAGCAAATATGCATCTTGTACTAGGAAGTGCAGAGGCCAGCCAGAGGGACACGGTCCATCCAGGACCACACAGAAGACTACGCAGAGGCTACATAAGCCTAGCTAAGGTGACGCAAAACCATCTAGTGCGGCGCTGGGGCAGCGCAACACCATCCAAGTTAACGCAGGCCCCACCAGGGCAACGCAGAGGCAGTGAAACACCAGTCAGGGTGACGTAGTGGGTACATTGGCCAGTAAGGGCTAACACAGAGGCTGCAGAGACAGTGTTGAGGGTTCCAGTGGGTAAGAAAGGGCTTGAATTCGTAATTCCCTGTAGAGGGTTGGACCAACCATATTTTCTGTCTTCGAGTGAAAGGTAAAACTACCGTGTAATTTCTCTGTAAGGCAGACCGTTTCTAGTAAATATATAATTGTAAGGCATGGTAGGTTGGCTAGGCTGGCCATGGATATTTTTATGCTAGAGTGTGTGCACATGCACATGGATTCTCTGTTGGGTATGATTCAATGTCCCCGTTATCATTCTGTAATTTCTAAGATTGGGAGAATAAATCACTGAAGACTAACATCAAAACCACTTTGGAAGCTGGGATCTAGCCCTACGAGCTTCAGAGAGGGATATCTCTTTAAGATTTAACTTTGTTTTGGATAGATATTAGGCTAGTTATGACTGTACTTGGTGAATGTTTGATTTTGATTGATTTGGTTGATTAAATCTTTATTTTCCTATTGATCAATGGAGTCAAAACATAAAACTGGTTTTTTGCATCAATTTTTAAAAGAGTCATAATAGGGCAAGCTAGGTTGTATTTAATGGATTCTTTTAAGATTTTTAAATGAATAATGGATATGGCAGAAGAGTGAATATCAGTTGAGACTGAAAAGCATTTAAGTAATTTTCAATTTGAATTCAAGTAGAAAAAAAAAAAATGTAAAAGAAGCCAGAGTAAGGTGTTTTAAATAACATGTCTTATTCATCACACTTTTTGTTTTACAATTAAGAATCCTGATAAACAGAGAGGCCATCTCATGTTGAAGTTTCTACTCATTGGATACATCTATCTCGCCTGCATTTGCTTCATCTCACTTATGCAAGCCCAAGTGTACATATTCCTTTCTATTGTACTCAAATATATTCCATATTCTAATAAAATGGCTCAGTTGTTGTTCTGAAATTATGTTGGGTGTTAGTGCCTTGAGTTGTTTTATATTCTCTCTGCTATCTTCTAGTGCATGCTTATGTTTACACTTAACATTACCATTTAGGAATATTATAGTGGTATCAAAGCATGATCTTGGCTAGCTATGGAGAGTTTAGCAAGATCATGGAGGTTTTGGCCATGAATGCATAGTGACTGGTGAATTTATGGGCGCTCTAATGACACA
The DNA here is from genome assembly GCA_034641835.2 of Pinus albicaulis. Classification (NCBI taxonomy): domain Eukaryota; kingdom Viridiplantae; phylum Streptophyta; class Pinopsida; order Pinales; family Pinaceae; genus Pinus; species Pinus albicaulis. The sequence goes on along the minus strand of CM076575.1, from coordinate 1,508,005,336 downwards.
GGAAGGGGAGAGTACATAGGGGATCATGGAGGAGTTGATGAGGCAGAACCAATAGTTGAGGAGGAAAAACCAAAAGGTACTAAAGAGGATGAAACAAATAGTGCAAAACCAACAGAGAAGCTAAGCACATGCACAGACGGCCCAACAGTACAACACCCATATGTATGGCCAGTTTGGTCTTCCTACCATGCCTCATTTTCTAAATGAACCGGAGAAGGGGAGGGAACCCGACACCTTTGTAGATTTGAGGAGGTCCTTCATGGATAGGATTGATGGGTATGAGGCATTGGACCCTAGGATCAAGAGGGCTTTCTTGTTGGAGAAGCATAGAGGAGGACAATTAGAGGATGGATCCAGGATGTGTTATTGTTGGTGGAGACCGAGCCTCATATGTTAGGAGCCTGAGGAGGAGGTTGAGCATGAGGACACACAGGATGGTGAGGATCACACCTATATACCCAGTGTAGCGTAGGATTCACCATTTTTGGATACCTCTTTCATATAGTTGGTTGAAACCTTGGTGGAGAGAGTGGAGCCTACACCCATAGAGCCATATGTTGATGAGGGCCTCTCCCTAGATGATGTGTTAGGAGACACAGTGGTACCCAGAGCCATGAATAAGTTCCTCGGCGGAAACCACCTTCAGCAGCATGGAGAACACATAGGGGGACGTGAGCTATTCATGGAGGGGTAGTCTATGAATCATATTTAGCTCATAGTGAAGGAGGACGAGCAGTCATATTTTGGGCTAGACACTAATTTAGAGCAGACATGATGGCGGGCAAACCCCACTAACCCACAATATTCACTCTCTTGTTCTTATAAAACTACATTTCAAGCTTAGCCCCAAATAATTTTAAATCTGGGCAATTTACAAATATGTGGAAGTACCTTTCTTCATTTACTGGTTATAAAACCAGTCAACCCAGAAATTCACACCTGTGTGCGGAAGCTTCAAATTTCCCTCAATGGTAAAAACCATATAAATAAACCCATTTCATGATCTTCAGATTAATATTCAAATAGACATCTAGCCCCCAAAAGCCTTCGGACTTCACCAGAAATCTGAATGTATTTAGACTTGGATTAAAACTCAAGTTGTAATATGGCCCAACAACATATATTATATCAAATATAAATCTTCGCCCTTAGTTAAAACTAAAGTATCAACAACCCGCTCTGTAGCATATCAAGTCATTTGACTTCAAATGTCAACTCATTCAATACTCCATTCTATATCAAAGGTTCAACCTTTAATTAAAACACCGTGCCAATATATATATTTAACATTCAACATATATTATTAAGCCCGCTATAAAATCCTTTTCTTTTAGATTTAAACTCAGCGCTAATATGTATATGATCCCATGCAAACATATATCTCAAATTTCGACTTCTATTTGGAACTCAAACACTAACACTTATAAAAGCAATCTTCTCGGCCCACCTCAGACTTCACAAACAATATAAAATTTTGAACTTCAAATAACACTTGGGCCCACACATCTAATAATTAATACACACTTACCAAATAAAGGAATGCTGGTCATGCATGGGGTTAACAAACTTGCAGCTTCTAGTGTGATTGCCTTTGGATCTTCTGCCTCAATGCATCCAATGAATATCACGTTCATTTGGCTCTCGAAGTTTAACACATAATATTTACGCGAAACTCATGGTTTTTGGAAACCACCTCCACCTTACGTGTCGATCAAGGACCCATATCGTGTTCAATTTTACAAAACTGCTTATCATTTAAAATTTATGCGATATTACCGGTGTTGATCTCGAAACTGCTTCACGATTCTGCTATTCAATTGCTCAAGGTTCCATCATTCTACTGCTTCCACGTACCTGGTTCCGCCTTTGTTATTTCGACAACTCGTTGCTCACGGTACTACTATAATTAGGTCATTGCTTAACTTGAAAACACCCTTAACTTTGACCACGTTTAGCAGGGGTTCACCTGATGTAGATTCAACGATGTTGTGGATGGATTCAACCAATGTTATGTATTGGCTCAACCGCTATTGATTCAATGCACAAAAATTCGATGCCAGAATTAAACGCGCTCAAAATCAGAGCTTAGCATCACTTATATTCTTTATCAAAGGCTGAAACCTCATCGACTTTGATGTATTACGACTTTAACACCAGAGTCGATATCAATTTATACAATCGAATCCCTTCTTGATTCACTCAACAATTCTTGACACAACCGGATTCCCAAAATAATTAGAACCTTATACATAAGATTAACTCTATACACAAAAACCGTGGATTCAAATACATTCGAGAAACAGAACCCCTTCACACAGTGATCAATGCTTTAATTGCAATCAGACTCTAGACAGAACCATATAATTCAGGAGTTTAAAAAGAATCGAACCCTCCTTAACCATACAGTGGTTTCATAATTTCAATTCAATTCAGAATGCATTGAACTTGTCATATATAAATTGAGACAGGTAATTAAATACTTTACTGGAATCGATCCTTTTAGTGATCGATTCACCCAATTTGCAAGTCAAATTGAAATACACACAACCTCATACACAAATCAATTTGACTCTGAATTCCTCTGAATAAATAAAACTAAGTTAATTACAAAACTTACTTCCTCTGTGGCCTGATCTTCAATTCGATGGCCCTTCTATCCTCACTACTCTGCCTCTTAAATAGCTCCCCCTCCTATCTACCCGTAGGCTTTCATTTATACAAAATACTAAGGAATCAATTCAGTTTCCCTAACAGCTCACCCAAGACTCTTTGAATTCTCAACATCCTAAATTTAGACTCAATCCCTAAAATAACTGAAACTGATCCTAATTCGACTGTCCCTTCACATTCCTAACTAATCACCTTTCCCTCATGTTCTCTAATGGTTCGAGAACATTTACAATTCCTCACTATTTTATTCAAATTACTAATAATTACATGAGAATTTAGAAACATAAGACCCCCCTATGTCTTATGAAGATACAAAGTATTCCTTGAGCCTAATGCCCCTGCATTAGACTCCCAAGGTTAAAATTGATCATGATCTCCTGATCATGTGCCTTCAATCTTTGCCTCCTGGATCCCATACTTTTATTTGCTGCTATCCAACAACTGCATTATTCTCCAACTACACTTCTCCAGGTTTCCATATCTTGTTCTGCAATTTACCACTAGCTATACTTTCACATTCTGCTCTTGTCTTTCCTTTGTTAAAATTCCTCTGCTTTCTTGATGTTGTTTGCTGCTTCTGAGACACCTTCATCATCAGTCTTCTGATGCTTTCAATTTCAATGTCCAGTTTATCTTCTATCTGGAAATTACTTTTCCCACTGTTGCGGCCTCCAATTTCTATTGTTGTAACTACCTTTGTTGTTGTTGCTGTTACTGCCCTTCTTGCTACCAACATTGATGTTGCTTCTGTCAATGTTGCCTCAGCTGTTACCTCCCCGATTGTTGCTGCCTCCCAAACTTCCTGAATATATCTTAAGATATCTCCTTCTGCAATAATTTTCTTTTGCTCATCACCTGCAAATTTACTCTTAAAAAATAAACTTTTATTTAATTCTCTTCCTGCAGTAACATATTCATTTATCTCTGTTTTTATACTAGTAAGCAAGATTAATTTTAACAAACTAGTATCTGCTCCTTTCACAACTTCAGACATCTTTACTCCAATGCTTGCAATTTCTTCCTCTTGTTCAAATTTCCTTAGCAAACATTTCAGCCATCTCATTTGTACTTGTTTCACATCATTAGTATGCTGCAATTCAGTTTCAGCATATCCCTCTTCTTCCTTGACAATCTTCAATAATTGTCTTTCATCTCCTTGATTGATTCTGGCAATCAAATCGAGTTCTTCAAACTCTACATTTTCATCTCCTATCAGAATAGAATTCTGATTTTCCATCACTGTAGTAGTTCCACAAGTCTATCCTCCAATCTTCTCTTGGCTATTCAAACAAGCCAACTCCTCCCTGTCACCAATAGTAACAAGTTTCTGTATGATTGTTTCACCTTCCTTCAAGACAATCCCAAGAGAAGGACTGTCTCCTGCAATACCTGTAAGGACAATCAAATTGTCAGTTTGAAAATCGCAAGACCCAATGGTCTCATTTTCTGATCCAGCCACCAAATTTTCTTTCTGTAGTTCTAAGTCTCTTTCAAGACTCGAAAATTCTTCACTGTCCTTCTCCTTTGACAACACATCAGTATGTTGCTCTGAATTTCCTCCCAATTCCTCTGTCAGCACATCAGTATGCTGATTTGCATCCCCCATGAGACTGTCAGCTAGTCTCTCCTTTCCATCATCTGCTTCATGAACACTATTCATGAAGACCTTCCTGCCCTGCTTACTCAACAAATTATCCTGTGCATAGGTCCTCTACTTCTCTAATTCTCTTCTCTAAAGATCTAGTCTTCTATACAATTCAACAATTTCAATTGAAGTAGACTTTGGGAACCTTACACAACCGTTTATACCTCCAATTGTTCTTGACCAATCATCAGATGGTCCTTCATCTCTTGCCTCAATATTCTCATTAGACTCTTTTGTCTTCAATTCCTCTTGAGATCTTGCTATCTCAGCGTTGATATGAACAGATTTCAGATTCAATTTCTCCTCCTCAACAAACTTTAAAGCTTGTTCATCTCCCTATGATGTACTTGCAAACATACACAACTCTTTAGTTTTAAAACCACAAGACTTTTCAGTCTTGGTTGCTTTCTCAAGCACTTCCCTTTGAACAGATCTGCATGTGAAATCTTCAAATTCCATCTTTAACTCAAGAAATCTGAGTTCCTCTTTCAATAAGGCAATCTCCTTTTGCCTCAACCTCAACTGTAATGGTTGCCATTTTACTCTCTTCTTCATGAGCCAACCAACTCTCTGGCTTTCCTCTATCATCATCTTCAGTTTGTTAAACTGTTCTTTGAGCTCAGCTACCTCTTTCTCATATTCTACGTTAGTGAATTTCTTCCTCATGACATTTTCTTTGGCATCTTCCTTCTCCTTTTTGTTGTGGCATCTCTCTGAACCTTTGCTAATTTCAGTAGTCATCTTCTTCTCCATGAGTTCCTCACTCATAAGCTGCACTAAGCCTCTGCAACATCAAGCCCTCCTGCTACCACTTACCTCATCAATCCTTTCCTCCGGATCTGGGCTTTTGGAAAGTATTGGTTCTCCTTCTGCTGGAACCTTTTGAGCACTCTCTTCTGCTCTCTCTAGGCTTCACTCTGCAAATTTTCGAATTCATTCAACCTCTGTTGAATTTCCTCAAGGTTTTTCCACACTTTATTCTTCACTTTAGAATCCTCTGCTGGACTCTTTCATCACTGCTCTCAAGGATGTGATCTGCTTTTGCTGAGATTTCTTCAATTGCCTGCAATCTGAATTCTGCAAACAATTCTTCAAACCAGAGTTAAACATTGCTCATCAACTCACCTTCAAATAGACATTTAGCCCCCAAAAGTCTTCGGACTTCACCAGAAATCTGAATGTATTTAGTCTTGGATTAAAACTCAAGTTGTAATATGGCTCGGCAACATATATTATATCAAATATAAATCTTCGCCCTTAGTTAAAACTAAAGTATCAACAACCCGCTCTGTAGCATATCAAGTCATTTGACTTCAAATGTCAACTCATTCAATACTCCATTCTATATCAAAGGTTCAACCTTGAATTAAAACACCGTGCCAATAAATATATTTAACATTCAACCTCTATTATTAAGCCCGCTATAAAATCCTTTGCTTTTAGATTTAAACCCAGCACTAATATGTATATGATCCCATGCAAACATATATCTCAAAGTTCGACTTCTGTTTGGAACTCAAACACCAGCACTTATAAAAGCAATCTTCTCGGCCCACCTCAGACTTCACAAACAATATAAAATTTTGAACTTCAAATAACACTCGAGCCCACACATCCAATAATTAATACGCACTTACCAAATAAAGGAATGTTGGTCATGCATTGGGTTAACAAACTTGCAGCTTCTAGTGCAATTGCCTTTGGATCTTCCGCCTCAATGCATCCAATGAATATCACGTTCATTTGGCTCTCGAAGTTTAACACATAATATTTACGCGAAACTCGTGGTTTTTGGAAACCACCTCTACCTTATGTGTCGATCAAGGACCCATATTGCATTCAATTTTACAAAACTGCTTACCATTTAAAATTTATGCGATACTACCGGTGTTGATCTCGAAACCGCTTCACGGTTCTGCTGTTCAATTGCTTAAGGTTCCATCATTCTACTTCTTCCACGTACCTGGTTCTGCCTTTGTTATTTCAACAACTCGTTGCTCATGGTACTACTGTAATTGGGTCATCGCTTAACTTGAAAACGCCCTTAACTTTGACCACGTTCAGCACGGGTTCACCTGATGTAGATTCAACGATGATGTGGATGGATTCAACCAATGTTATGAATTGGCTCAACCGCTATCGATTCAATGCACAGAAATTCATTTCAATGCACAAGATATTCCGAGTTGATGATCGATGGAGTGGGCTGGGAGTATGGGGTTTGTCATAGGCCAGGGTGAGAGTGAGCAGGCACATTCAGGAATCGGGGATACTGGAGGCCCAGGTTGTCATTAGGATCTAGGTGGGACTACCTACCACTTACCTACTATGTAGATAGACTACCACCTTGGTGGTGTATTTGACCCAACGATTGAGTGCACACTTTCGTTAGGTGAGTCTCATTCAGTGCAAATGGTTGGTCAATTTGTGAGGGACAACCCTGTGTTGTTTTGGTATTATGGTTGTACATGGGATCACATGATGATCAACATAATTTTTCAGGAGTTTGTTAAGGAGGTGGCATTTTCAAGCCACCAGATAGTGCCTTTTTTGGGTTTAGGGACTCTCTGTAGTTAGTTGGGATTCAACAGTCACCAAGGAGTATCACAGTGGTGGCATCACCACTGGTACATAAGGGGATTCACCTCTTGTGTTTCTCAAGGAGGATTTAGAGGCAAGGCCCATGCATAAGAGCGTACAATGATATGACAATGGAGGTGGAAATATTGGTGGGGTGTGGGTCGATGTGTACGATATTAGTTTTAGATCCTGGAATCCAATGGCATCTAGGAGCATGCAACATTGATAAGTAGTTTGCAGGTGAGCACGTATATGGATGGCGGTTTGTTGTGGTGTGTGCGATTTTACACCATGGAGTGGGAGGATGTGTACCATTGGATGCAGCTCACCCCGTATGGATGGGGGCACTGGTGAGCATATGGGGACATCTTGTTCGAAAAGTCAATTCTTCGATGGAATTATCATCTGGACCAGGACAGAGAGAGAGGCGTCCATGGGATTTTGAAAATTTATCAATACATAAACCCTAATGTAGTATATTGATTTACTTCTCCTACTTGTTTTATTTAATTAACAAGTTATTTAACGGAAGTATTCAGAAAAAGCATCAAAGTAAACACAACTGCAACCTACACATACATATAGATCATTTACTAAAACATATCGCACATATGAAAAAGGACACAGATGATTTTTCGAACAAACATCCCTAGAAAAAACCAATGCGGGAAAATTGGTGCAATAACTCTTAGAGGGTTTTATTATTAAGCAGAATTTCAATACATCATGGGCACTAGTAGTGGTTTGCTCAATAGAGAATTTCATGGTAGTTGTACCTTTTCACTCAAAGGTAGAAAATATGGTTGATTCAAACCATCAAGGGAATTACTTAATACGAGCCCTTTCTAGCCCACTAGAACCCCAACGTCTCTTCGTCGGCCCTTGAAGCCTCACACTGCCCCTGAATTAACCAGAAGGTCTCAACATTGCCTCTGCGTCACCCAGAAGGGCCTGTGTCAGCCCCTGTGATGTCTCTGTGTCATCCTGGCTGGGTTTCATCCCTCCTGCTGGCCTCTGTGCTACCTGGTATGGTACTGCCTCTCTACTTATGTATCCTCGGCCTTGGATCAGAATATCCCATGTTGATCTGTCCCTCACTTGCACTACAAGCTTACTCGAAAATTCTCAGCAAACTGTGCCCTAGAATTTCGACTTAGCTCAAGTGTTATTGCTTTGTGTGTGTTCTCCAACTGACCCCAAGCATTTCCTTAATACTTTTCTCATTGAAAAATCAACAATCATGATCTAATCTCTAATCAATGGCTCATATTAGAAAATTTTTGTTCCACATCACTTAGAAAATTCTCACCACATGTGTAAATTAATTCACTTTAATTTTGTAATTTCCGTAAGTTAGACTTAGGGTCCCCATTAAAAAAATTAATTATTTGAATAAGTTTTACACCGGTTGGAATTTCTCCAAACGATTTATGGGTCTTGGATATCTCATGTTTTCTAGCCCCTCCACAAATTTTCGGAACTAGAGCACATCTGATGCTTCCCAAAATATCAACACTCCCTCTTAGCGAGTAATGCACTCTAGCAACACTTCACTCCAGAAGCGTTACTTTGATCTCCAGCATCAGTCCCTTGCGCTGCTGATGCTTGGCCTACTGACCTCCATCCATTGCGCTGCTACTTTCTGTATTGCTACCCATGACTCTGCCATAGTCACTACCACATCTGTACAAAAACTCCCTCTCAAATTGTTTCATCATGCTGCCTATAGCACTGCCACCGCTGGTTGCTACACTGAAACTCAGTTGTTGAGAAGTAAGCAACTGAAGGAAATCACCCAACATATTAACAGACAAGTCAGTCTGGCTACATCTCATCATTGAAGCACCCTATGTTGTTGCTTTGTGTTGTCTCTCTAGAGCCTCTACATTGCTGCTACTCTGCACTGCGTAAGAAATGCCCCTTTGCGCTGTTGAAGTCCCATTAGCCTCTGTGCCACTGCTTCCATGTTGTTTTTTCCACTGCACTGCACTTCTCTACTCTCCAATGTCCCAACATTGCCTTTGCTTCTCCTAGATCTTCTGCACCCACTAACTCCAGTAATCCTGCTACTGCCTTAAGGCTCCCGTAGCTCGTATGTGATCCAAGCATTTGGGCACCTCAAGGATCCTGCCACTCACCATATGTAGCTCAATATATAGATATATGTCTCCACACCTCTTCTCTCGAGGTACATGAGCACTCATGGCCACATCATCATTGATGCCATCATCCTCTTTTGTTGTTGCTGCCTTGGAATCCGAATCTTCCTTGCCCTTCTTCTTAGGAAAAGTATTGGCGAAGTGTCCCAATTTGCCACATCTAAAGCACCAGACCTTGGATAGGTCATTCTTCTTCTCCCCTTGTTGCCTCTCTCCCTTAGATGCTATGGTTTCATCTTCCTCCTCTTTCTTAATTTTGACTCCTTCACTGTTGAATTCCCTCTTGGTTATCCTCTTGATCTCCTCCTGACGAAGGATTGCCCACATGTCCCCCTAGTTTGGCAGTTTTTCTTTGCCCAAGATACTTTGGACAAAGGTCTCCCACTCATCGGTGACTGCATTTAGGGCAGTCTATTGCAGAAATTTCTGGATTATCCACAGTGTTAAGAAACAATGGTCGACGTTTCGAATCCCAACGGGGATCCCTCTTCAAGGCATGATTTTGAATGAAGAATGAAAGAAGAGCAGAAGGTCAGGGTTAATATAGATAAGGGGAGAAAATAGCCGACAAGACCAACTAATTAATTAATAAATTTTAATTAATAATTTCTTTATAAATTTAATTAATTTAATAATATTTTTTTATAATTCTATTCTAAAACCTAACTAATATATTCTACTAAAGTATAACTAATCTAACTTATTTTTATAACTTTAATTAATTTAATTTTAATATTTTAAATTTTAAATAGTTATATAAAAATTTAATTAATTTTAATAAACAATAAAATGTTATTATAGTGAATTAAGGAGATTTAATAAATGTTACTAAAATTATAAAATTATAAAACCTAAATTTCCTGAACAAGTTGAAAAAATATTATAATTTACCTAATAATATAATTTATTCTTATTTTTGTTATTTTTAAATTTTAATAATAATAATAAAATTAATATTAATAAATATTTATTCTAAGAGTAAATAAATGTTAATAAATTAAGTTAAATTATTTATAATTATTATTAATTTTATAATTAAATTTTTATCTCAGTCTCACATATTTAATTATTTTTAATTATAATAATAGTTATTTTTTGAAAACCTAAAGATACTTATAATAAATCTTAACTAATTAATTTTTATTAATAAAAATAAAAATCAATTAATAATGATAATTATTAAAAGTAACTAATATGATTAGCTATTAAGTATCAGTCAAACCCTAATTATTAAAAACTATAGATACTAATAATAATTCTCAATTAATTAACTCTTATTATTAAAAATAAAATTAATTAATAAGGAGAATTATTAAAAGTAACTGAACCCTACAAATTTATAGGAGGAGAGGCAAACCTGAGATACTATACCGTTGAAGAGGATGAACTCTCGGAGCACATTTGTCGAATTAGAGGCCGTCAACTGTCACTGATCTCGAATCCTCCATCTTTGTTAATGTTATGAGGGTGCTTTATAATCTCGAGGGCTTCCCTAATTTTTCTTCTACGATAGTGTTCCTCCCTAGCTATGATTTTGGCATCCTCAAGGCGCAGGTGATGCTTAGTTTTCAGGGAGTGATCAGCAAGGGCCGAGGTGCGAGATTGTTCATGCTTGATATCAGCACCATGCTCTTTAAGACGCTTTTTAAGAGAGCGTCCAGTTTCACCAATATAACTTTTTTCCGCATGAGCAATCAATCTTGTAAACACCTTTAAGCTGCCCAGGATTAATACTATCTTTCACTGACTTCATTTTCTGTCTTATTGTCCCAGCTACCAAAAATTGTGCGAAGATGTCATTCTTACCTAGAACCTTGGCGATCTTATCTGTAACACCCTTAATGTAAGGTAGAAAAACCCTACCACAATTTTCTTGAGGTTCTTGGGGTTTCTTGGAAATGACCGAACCCTCAGCTCTTCTTATGGCTCTTTTTATCTTTATCTCCTTATAACCTATACCCCTAAAAACAAATGTTAGGTGAGTGATTTCATCCTTTATGTGCTCCTCATTGGATATCCTCAGGGTTCTTACGGCAAGAGTGTTAAGAACACCAATTTTCTGAGCAGGATGATGGTAAGACTCAGCATGAAGATAGCTATCAGTATGTGTTCTCTTCCTAAACACCTGATGCCCCATTGTTCCATCTTCCTTTCTAGTAATAAGGACATCCAAGAAAGGAATGCTCCTGTTTACTTCCATTTCCTTAGTAAACTTGATCTCAGAGGAAATTGAGTTGAGGTGATTAAAGAATTTATCGAGATTTTCCCTACCATTTGTTCATTTTATGTTGGTGTCGTCTACAAAATGTTTCCACCAGGTTGGACTTAAGGGAAAAGAGGCAAGGGATTTCTTCTCAAAGTGATCCTAAAATAAGTTGGCGACAATAGGTGAGAGTGGCGATCCCATTGTGACACTTGATACCTGTTCATAGAACTATTCTTGGAAGCTGAAGAAGGTGGATCGTAAACAGATTTCTGCAAGCTTAGCAATTTCTGGATCTGTAACCTCCTTGATCACCTATACCACTTCATCTAATGGAATATTTGTAAACAATGAAACTACATCAAAGCTCACCAATATGTCGCTCTCGTCCACCCTTTCTTCCTTAATACGTGTAACGAAATCGTTAGAATCCTTAAGGAAGGAATAAGTATTTCCAACAAGAGGTTTAAGAATATTGGCAACGTATTTTGCCAATTCATAGGTGGGGGAACCAATGGTATTAACAATCGATCTAAGGAGAACACCTTCTTTATGAATGTTAAGAAGACCATAAATTCTTGGAATGACCTCATAGGTTGGGGTCAACTTCTTTTTTAACTTGTCGTTGAGATGAGAGTTCAAGATAGCTTTCTTGACTTCTCTCAAAACCTTTGGCATAGGATCGGACTTGAGCTTCTTGTAGCTGTTACACTCCAGAATCTCATTCATTTTCCTAATATAATCAACCTTGTCCATAACGATCGTTGCTCCTCCCTTGTCTGCTTTAAGGACCACAATTTCGTCATTATCGTGAAGAGATTTAAGAGCCTTCATCTCATCCTTGTCGAGGTTACTTCTAGGGAACTTTTCTTTTCTTAGAATAAGGGAGTATTCTTGTCTCAGTGCTTCCTTGTCATCCAAAGGTAAACTATGAATGCCTTCTTCGATGCTACAAAGAATGATTTCTTTTGAAATACTTTTAGGAGTGATGACAAATCCTAAGCCTTTGCTGAGAATCCTAAGTGTTTCTGAACTTAATTCCACAGAGGATAAGTTCACCACTTTCTTGTGAATGGTTCCATTTGAATCATTATTTAAAATTATTTTTATAAGAGTCCCCTCCTCCACATTTCCTAACCTGCTACCCACCATGCAAGATACATTCTTACTCGGAGAGTTAATGAGGCAACTCTCTTTTCCTTTTTGGCGCACACTAGTGTGCCTTTTATCGGCCGTCTTATCACTATCCCTATCATAAGGATTACAACCCACCTTTTTGTCCTTATCTTCCATAGATCAAGAACCCAACATGGGACCAACACCATAATGGTCATTACGCTCATCTAGGTCATTACCGGGGAAACTGAGATCAAGGGAAGGGTTTCTTAAAAATTTAGAAGTAGAATTAACGCCTTTCAAACTGCTTTCATCAATGCCGTGGAGACGGGCAACATGACGAATCTAGAACCCTGCCACAACAGGGGTATTGTAGTTGATGGAGTCAGATCTGCTCTGTTCACCTTATGAGACGACTTCAGAACCAAGGTACGTGCTCTTGGTTCCACAATTCAGAGCCATCTCCGATCTTATTCATGCACTATCCAATGCTGAAAATAATGCTTCTGCATTTTCCAACATCGAAGACGGATTTGCGAATGCTGATGGATTACCTATGCAATCATGCAGGCTCGGAATAGGATGTGATAACGTGGCAGAGGCATCACAGTTTATGAGTGAGAGAAACTCATTAACGCTATAGGATGTCTTATCACCTGAGTTTCTCTTCGAATGCGAATCGTTACCATGAGTCCATCATCAGGAGTTTCCCCCATGGCTATCAGCTAGTCTTCGATAGTCTGCACTCCAAAGAGGAAGGGATCAAACTGCTCTCCCTTGTGCATCTGGAACATCCACATCTCATTCTTCAAAAGCATCTTCCTTTGGATGGAGCTACCTTGATACAATGTGGTTAATGTTGTCCACACCTAATTTGTCGTCTTCTTCTTGGAAATATGCAAAACCACGTGATCTTTCATGCCATCCATGATTAAGTGTTTAGCCTGTACCTAATTTTCATTGAACTTCTTCAGAGCATCAATATCAGTCGACACAGCTAGGACATTCTCAGCATGGTCTTTGATGCATACTCCTTAAGGACTATTAGTATCATGGCTTTCTAGATATCAAAGTCAGATACACCGTCTAACCTATCCTGATCTCTCAGTCCATATGGGGCCATCTCTGCTCAAACTGTTGAAGCAAGTGATTTTCTCCCTTCTACTGCTGCTACACTCAGCAAAAGACCAGATATGGGTTTCTTGGTGATAGAAACCCTATAGAGTATATGCTCCCTCTTACAAGTGACTTCCCTCACAGAAATCCTTCACTAATTTTGTCGAATCATCCCTCTATGATCACTCATCTTGATCAAATATCATATTTCTTGGCTAGAAAATCTATTGAGGAATTGCTTCCCCTTACTTTTTCAACCTTGCTAGGCACTGTTCTACACCGACAAAAATGATGCCCCACCAGCAAATTTGAATATCAGGAACTGAACTTCCAACCATGACAACCGGCACAACGTCACTCCCTCTTGGATTGCGTCAGCCCAACGTGAGCTTGACAGGTTCTGCGTCACCCTTATGGGCTTGCGTCAACCTCTTTGTCACCCTTGCAGGGCCTGCGCTATCCCTCTAGTGTTGTGTTGCCTCTTGATGATAAAGTGCAGCTTCAGCTGCTCTCCTACAACATAAATATCTTCAGCCCTATGTTGATGTCTTTAGCTTGATCTGCAATCGCACTGATACCATGTGAAAATTTCTGAATATAGAAACCCTAATGCAGTATATTGATTTACTTCTCCTACTTGTTTTATTTAATTAACAATTTATATAACTAAAGTATTCATAAAAGCATCAAAGTAAACACAACTGCAGCCTACACATACATACAGATCATTTATTGAAACATAGTGCACATATGACAAAGGACACACATGATTTTTTGGACAAAGGTCCCAAGAAAAAACCAATGCGAGAAAACCGGTGCAACAACTCTTAGAGGGTTTTATTATTAATCAAAATATGAATACAACATGGGCACTAGTAGTGGTTTTTCCAACATATAATTTCACGACCATTGTACCTTATCACTCGGATGATAGAAAATATGGCCGATTCAAACCCTCAAGGGAATTACTGAATACGAGCCCTTTCTGGCCCATTTAAACCCCAACGTCATCTCTCCAGCCTATGCGTCAACCCCTGAAGCCTCATGCTTCTCGTGCGTCACTCGGAAGGGCTCAGCGTTTCCTCTGCGTCACTCGAAAGGACCTGCATCATCCCTTGTGTTTTCTTTGCTTCACCCTGGACGGGATGTGCCCCTCCTACTAGCCTTTGCACTGCCTAGTACAGTACTGCCTCTATGCTTATGTATCCTTGGCCTTGGATCATAATATCCCTTGTCGATCTCCCCCTCACTAGCACTGCAAGCTCACTCGAAAATTATTAGCAAACCGCGCCCCAGAATTTTGACTTAGCTCAAGTGCTACCATTTTGTGTGGATTCTCCAACTGACCCCAAGCTTTCCTTTAATAATTTTCTCATTAAGAAATCAATGGCTGTGATCTAATCTCTAATCAACAACTCAGATTAGAAAAAGCTTGATCGACGTCACTTAGAACAATATCACCACATGTGTAAATTAATTCACTTTAATTTTTTAATTTCCCTAAGTTAGACTTAGGGTCACCATTAAAAAATTTAATAATTTGAATAAATTTTACACCAGGTGGAATTTCGCCAAACGATTTCTGGGTCTTGGAGATCTCATGTGTTCTACCCCCTCCACAAAGTTTCAGAGCTAGAGCACATACGATGCTACCCAAAATCTCAACAATACCTTTTGGTGTCCATGTAGACTCTTGGTCATACCCATGGGGACTTACATACTTGTCACTCTCCAGCATGGCCTACAATTGTTGAGGGTTGGGTTTTTGCCTCATGATTCCCTTAATACATGCAGCAGGACATAGGAAGCTCACCCTAGACAATTGGATGAGACAAAATGTGTCATGGGAAGGAGGGAGACTCTCCATTTGATGCATTTGGTGGGTGCATGAGCTAACTAATATAGGCTTGGGGATGGTGTGGTCTACTACCGAGGGAACATATATCCCACCCCTGGGCTCATACTTGGGGAGGTGATCACCATGGAGTTGCATGATACACTTTTGGCGAGGCAGTATTAGGCGTTACATGAGCATGAGGGACAGTGGATGGTAGACTTCGTCTACAGGAGGGTGTCTAGATTCCCAACAATGTCTGGGTGTATTATCATAATTTTGGGTAACAAATTTCACTGTGTGGTCTGGCAGGAGCAGGGAATATTGACATGTGTGGGACAAATTCCTGATACTTGGGGCCCACCTATGAGATACATACATGGGTCAGAGATAAGAGATAGATGGATTCTAGTAGGTAGCAGTGCTATGTAGTGGCAACACATGAGGAGTGGGAGTTGTAAGCTCCTAGTATGGTTGGAGGATATAGGGACCTAGTTGGCGAGTTGTAGCCCCTACAACACCCTCCAAAAAACCCCACTTCAAAATTTTTCGGAGCCCCCTTGAACTTAGATAAAACTAAGTAAGAGTCTAGAAGGCTAAACCGCGACCTCACGACCTAGCGACCCTACGACCTAGTCGCAAGGTCGCAAGGTCGCCAAGTCGCAAAACTTAATTTTTCAGAAAATCGCGACCCCACAACATTGCGACCCCGCGACCCGCAGGTCGCAAGGTCGAAAGGTCGCGAGGTCGCATACCTCCCGGATCACTCGAATTGCAACCTTGCGACCTCATTAAATGCTCGCACGTGCAACCTTTTTATATAAAGGAGGTCGCTAGGTCGCATTTTTCATGTTCAGCGAATAGAAAGAAACGACTCTCATAGGTCGACTGGCACGTGTTTTTCCCGGGTAAGTTGCCATTTTCCCTCCTGTTGTTTCCTTTTTGATTATTCTTGCTAAATCCCAGACATCCTCAGCCTTTAAATTGTCAATTTACCTCAACCCCTGTCTGTATTTCTTACTTAGGGTTTTTTATGATTCCTTTTTTCCCCACATTACCCAAAATCATCACCATTTTGTTGGGAAAAATACTGAGAGGGGGGGGTAAATCAGTATTTAGGGAAAACTAAAACTTTTTACTTTTTCATGCTCTAAAACCCATACGCTACTTTTCTGAAGCCAACTAGCGCATACACACGGATATCCTTCATAAAACTCGCATATACACAGAGATCTAATTATGCCATTAGTTCTTCAGTTATATCATTCCATCATTCATTCATTAGATGTTCTATAAACAGTAAACATGTGCAGTAAGAACAGAACAAACCATCACACATAAGCATCACACATGAACACCAGGATTTTTAGGTGGAAACTGCTTGAGAAACCACAGTGTCAGCTTCTCAAATTTTCAATATTTAATATAGTTATAGAGAAAACATCTTACAACATATGTACGCCGGTGCGCACTCTACCAAAGACGTTATGCACCCAATTGCGCTGCTTACCACCTCTCCTGGAAGGGAGCTACTACCCCCGACTCGCGTTTAACCCTCTCCTAGAAGGGAGCTACTACCCCCGACCTGCTTACCGGCCTTCTAGAAGGGAGTCACCACCTGGAAAAAGGCCACTACCTCACCTGGAAGGGAGCTACAACCCCCTGACTGAAGGCTACAACCCTCAGCACCTCTATGGACCACGCTTCATCAATTTTCACACTGGATCCAAAGCTTCCTTTAGGACACCACTTGCAGGCCACGTTTCATCATATTTTCAGACTGGACCCTTTCCATACTTTTAAGCACAGTCAACCATGAAACATATACATATAACTCACACCCACGTGATATCATAGTAAACTGCAACAGTAATTGCATCGTACATTTCTTAATATTTTTCAAGAACCCTAGTTTACACGCGCTTCTTCAGTCGGATATATACGCGCTTCCATTCACATAAACCATCGTATACTGCACATATTATGATCTAATTTCAATATGATACGCACTTTCCTTCAAATTTGTCGCGATAATGCATTTCCCTTTATGCAACAAGCGTATGGTTCTTCGTATATTTAGGTCACACACACACTTTAATGTATATATCACACGTATTTTTACCTTTACTCGTACGTATGTTCTCCTCATCCCGATCTAATCATTCCACAAATTGGTTGCATCTAACAAATACAAGAGCAATTCAGATCTAGATCCCCTTCTTCATGATTGGTGCATCATACATTCAGATTTATCATTCAAGTGTAACCCTTTCCATTCAGATATACTTCAGAGAGAAGTATTCATTCAAGCTCAGACATCTTGCACCCACACTCATGTTATGCACAATGAATTTGTTCTCCTTATATAGGTTTATCCTTTTTCAATACCATGAGCCCAAAACTACATTACTTCCAATGGTATTCCTGGACGGGGTCATTTAGACGAATCATTACCCAATACAATGGGTCAATACCATGGTGGTTACCCCTGGTTTTGCACTTTATGAGTGTTTTTGCCCATACGCGACTTGGAACGTACTTAACCGCGTGCATACGCGACTTCTCCTAGACAAATCCGCGTATTCCTTGAAACATACTCTTTTCATCATGGATCTAGCACATATTGAATTCCTTTCTTCATTACCTTCTGTACTCTCTGTAGATACATCAGATTTACATCTTTAAACATGTTCATCAAGACATATTCTATCAAGCACAACTCCATCAGGTGGGTTGCCATTCAAGGACAACACTCTATCAAGTGGGTACTCAGCATCATATTGTCAACACACATTATATCACATCAGATTTACATCATTTACCAAGTTCATCAAGTGAAGAATATCTTCATCAGGTGGATTGCCATCAAGGACAACATAAGTCAACAATCTTATGTCTTCATCTTCATTCAGTGGGTTGCCATCAAGGACAACACTCTTCATCATATTGCCAACAC